>OV121133.1:31200000-31609540 GCA_921294245.1 Brassicogethes aeneus
CAGCAGCACTAACCACTAGACCACCGTCGGCGATTTATAGACCACTTGAAGATAAAATAATTTTGTTTAAATTGAAATGTCTATTGCTCTTAACAAAAGCCAGATTAGAAACGATATAAAACGTATTAAAAAAAACCTTTAATATAAGAAAACAATTTTTAAACTTTCATAGAAACCCAGCGAACGTGAAAAGTTACTGAAATAACAATAAAAAACTGCAGATTCAGTTCGCTGTCAGATAACGCAGTAAAAGCTGCGACGGAATAACAAAATAAGTGTCTCATAAAAACAAACTAGGTGAAAAGAATAAAAGTACAAAATAACTATAAATTGTATTGAAATCGTGTTTTATATAGCGCTGAATCGTTTCATGTCTATTACGCTTTTTTACGCTAATTAATTAATTCTAAAATAAAATTTTGTTATAGGGTCAGAATTTCTCAAACGGGCCACCTGAATTAGGTCAAAATTAGTTTTTGATTGTAGATACATTTTTTCGATAGTATTTTACATCACTAACACAAATCCAAAAGGATTTTGTAAAAAAAAAATTTTCAATTGACATATTCATGATATTAAAAGTAAAAGTTTTTAGTAATTAAAAAATAAAAAAAATCATTATGGCTAAACTAATTATCCGATTCCAACGATATAACTAGCGTTGGAATCTTGTTTTGACATAGATTCTTTGTTATTTTTTTCAATTGTACAATTTTCATTTAGGTCGATTTTTTTTTGTTTTTTTTATAACAAATTCGGAAATAATTGGCTTCTGCGCCAGCTATCTACTCGAAAAAAAAAAACACATATACTCCAATCATTTTTCGAAATTATGCTGCTGAGAAAAAAAATGGCCCGCAGGTTGACAAAAAGTTATTCGTCCTTTTGTGGCCGCGCGCGGTGTCAGCTCACGCTCCGAACCGTGTATGCTGTACGCGCTTGCGACGGGACGTCTTTCGGTGGTCTGGAATGGTTCTTTTCTAATCAAAATTAATTTGTGACCCTAATAATTGACTTGGAGCCTTGTTTTTTTTATATTTTATTTAGAAATAAATGAGCTTTATACTGATATAAACAAAAATAATTTGCGTTCATTATATTTTGTTTTATAAGGCGCCAAACTAAAAATTACATTTTTCTTGGTACTCACTTGTGGATTATCTGTCAAATTTTCTACTCCTTGATTTAGTTTGTAACTTTCTTTTAAAAACTAAAGTTATATTTTAATATTGTAATTATTTTCTTAAATTGACTAAATCGAAATATTTAATTTATTCTATATTTAGTTCGCTCACACAAAATAAGTAATATCTAATAATAAATTTTTATTTTACCACAAAGTGTTGGTTATAAAAAAATGTTAATAGTTAAGTTTGGCGCCATTTAAAACAAAATATAATGCACATAAAATGTTTTTGTTTTTATCACAATAAACCCCATTTATTTCTTAATAAATCAACAACCAAAACAAGACTCTGAGATTATTAATACAGGCAAAATTTGTATTTGACCAAAAAGTGTACTTTAAAAATTTATTTCTTTAGTTTGGCGCTACACCTATAAAAATACTATAGACATAAAATATTTTTGGCTTCCACACATGTGCAGCAAAGCCAATCAATTTTTTAATAAAACAAACAAAAACCACAAGGCTTTACATTTATTTATAAGGGCAGAATAATTTTTTTAAATGTGTAATCAGAAAAATTTATTTTTTTGTAAAACATAATAAAATATAATGAGCGAAAATTATTTTTGTACACTCACGTGCAAAATAATCGATCCACACAAATTTTCGATGAATTTCAATCGCAAATAACTTTTTTATTTGATGTCGGATTTAAACTAATATTAAAGAATATTGTAGATAAATTAATGGACAATCGCTCACATTTTAAAAAAATACTAAAAAAAAGACGTACGTTTATAATATACAGGTTTAAACAAAAAGATGTTTTTTTACCATAAGTTTAAGACACTCTGTAGAGTGGCAAAACCGTATATTGTTCTAAATTAAGTTTTATTTATAAGTCACATCTATTCTTAACAGTTTTGTTTTTGGTTCACCTCGATATATTTATTTTTGTGGAAAATATGGATTTTTTTTTTAAAACATTGCAATTTCCAATATTTTTCCTGTATGAAGAACTAAGGTTGCTATGGTCCATCCATAGCCTATGGAGAATGACAGTGACAATTTTGTTGAATTATCCCATACTTGGACATGTCATATAGAGCTTTCAAAAGCTATCAAATTGTTTTTTGTAAATTAATGTGTTAATTTTGAGGTGTCTTCATACTTTTAAAAATGTCTCCGACTGATGTTGCCCTTTGTACTTTACTTCTTATGACGTTTAAAACACTTGCCACGTAATACTGTGACCGTCCATCCTGGATTAAATTAATAGCTCTGGCAACATCAGTTGGAGACATATCCATTTTATAAAGTAAGAAGACACCTCAAAATTTAAACATTAATTTGCAAAAAACAATTTGATACCTTTGGAAAGCCGTGTATGACATGTCCAAGTATGGGATGATTCAACAAAACTGTCACTGTCATTCTCCATAGCCTATGGATGACACCATAGCAACCTTAGTTCTTCATACAGAAAAAATTGGAAATTGCAATGTTTTTTAAAAAAATCATATTTTCCACAAAAATAAATATATCGAGGTGAACCAAAAACAAAACTGTTAGTCTAAGAGCTAGCAACGTTTTCGAGAGAGAATTTTAAGAAAGCTGATTCTTTAATATATATTTCCCTATGCTCTCTCGAACAGCGTGCGGGCTACCTGGCTGCCGGTAAACGTTGCGTTTATTACTGCGCATCACACCTTTACAGGTAAAAATATTAAATTTTAAATAATTTTAAGACATTTTTTTTCTTTTTCACTAACTTTTAGACACTATTAGAAACATGAATTTCTTAGTGCCAGACATTTTTGTTATTGACAATAATGTACCAGATGCTATTTTTATAAACAAAAAAAAAATAATTTCAAACCATTTTAGTATGTCTGTAATTTTAATATCATTTTATTTATATATAAATAAGTATAAAATTAATTTGCCAGACATTAATTTGGTTGTGTACTCAACAACAAGACCGATTTATTGCTGTAGAGTACCGCTGCATTATGTCAAGAGAGACAGCGGCAAAGTAGATAGGCGGAAGAGAGACAGGAATACATCACGCTGTTAAAAGTATTCAAAGTAATTTTTTATTTTTAATTCTTCGATTATAAAAATAATAAAATATTATTATCAAAATAATAAAAAATAGCTTAATAAATTATTTATAAAAGACAGGGAAAAATTACGTTATTTTGATATCAAAATTTGGCAAAATTAACGCATTAACTCTAAAACGCCTTTACCAATTTTTATGAAAATTCTTCAACTTATATCTCAGTTAATGTGTTCAAAGGTTTTTCGAGAAAATATTTTTAAAGCCCGTTTATTTAATAATGAAAAACGCTCGAAAAAAAAACTTTAAAAGGAAATTTTTTTGAAGGTAATAAAAAATATGCTGTGAAAGACCGTATTTTTGTTAGTATACCCTAAAAATGTTGTACAAATCAAACGAACAGTAACGAAAATATAGCGCCCCAAAGTCGTCAAAAATGACCACTTTTCAGCAAAATAATCAAAAAGGGGTCATTTTTAGCGACTTTAAAGCGCTGTGTCTTCATTACTGTTCGTTTAATTTGTACAAAATTTTCAGAATATACTAACAAAAATACGGTCTTTAACAGCATATTTTTTATTAATTAAAAAAAAATCCCTAAAAGTTATTTTTCGAAAGTTTTTTTTATTAAAAATATTTCCTCGATAAGTTGAAGATTTTTTATACAAAATATATGAGTCATTTCAAATAAAAACACCAAATGGGGTGCGCTGCTTGATTTTTTATTTTGATAAAAAAATTGAGGATGATCTTTTAAGTATCAAATATGAAAATCCGGTGCCGTTTTAATTTTTGGATTCTTTATTTTTAATCGGCACCCTTTAGAAATCTGAAATTGTGTCAATTTCTTACTCTCTTATAGTGTGCCAGAACTTTTTTTTGTGACAAATATTGAAATGATTTTAATTTTGTTTTACTGTTCAGTAAGTGTGTTTTTGATATAAATTATTATTATCCAATTAGTTAATCTCATAAAAGAATGGTAAATCACTAAAGATTCATGATAATTTGCCAATTTTTGTGATTTTTGTCTGGCTCCTGTGCCTATTCTACTAAATCTAAAAAGTTATTTTTTTTCAGGTATCAAGTACTTATACAATAGAAAACGTAACTATTATTTTAAGTTTCTAGACTATCATTTTGTTGAATCATTATTGAAACTTGATAATTCTTAAAATTAGTCAATTGAATCTTCAACTTATCGAGGGTTTTTTGAGAAAATATTTTTAATAAGAAAAACTTTCGAAAAATAACTTTTAGGGATTTTTTTAATTAATAAAAAATATGCTGTTAAAGACCGTATTTTTGTTAGTATATTCTGAAAATTTTGTACAAATTAAACGAACAGTAATGAAGACACAGCGCTTCAAAGTCGCTAAAAATGACCCCTTTTTGATTATTTTGCTGAAAAGTGGTCATTTTTGACGACTTTGGGGCGCTATATTTTTGTTACTGTTCGTTTGATTTGTACAACATTTTTAGGGTATACTAACAAAAATACGGTCTTTCACAGCATATTTTTTATTAACTTCAAAAAAATTTCCCTTTAAAGTTTTTTTTTTAGCGTTTTTCATTATTAAATAAAAGGGCTTTAAAAATATTTTCTCGAAAAACCTTTGAACACATTAACTGAGATATAAGTTGAAGAATTTTCATAAAAATTGGTAAAGGCGTTTTAGAGTTAATGCGTTAATTTTGCCAAATTTTGATATCAAAATAACGTAATTTTTCCCTGTCTTTTATAAATAATTTATTAAGCTATTTTTTATGATTTTGATAATAATATTTTATTATTTTTATAATCGAAGAATTAAAAATAAAAAATTACTTTGAATACTTTTAACAGCGTGATGTATTCCTGTCTCTCTTCCGCCTATCTACTTTGCCGCTGTCTAACAACTGACATAATGCAGCGGTACTCTACAGCAATAAATCGGTCTGGTTGTTGAGTACACAACCAAATTAATGTCTGGCAAATTAATTTTATACTTATTTATATATAAATAAAATAATATTAAAATTACAGCCATACTAAAATGGTTTGAAATTAATTTTATTTTTGTTTATAAAAATAGCATCTGGTACATTATTGTCAATAACAAAAATGTCTGGCAATAAGAAATTCATGTTTCTAATATTGTTTAAAAGTTGGTGAAAAAGAAAAAAAATGTCTTAAAATTATTTAAAATTCAATATTTTTACCTGTAAAGGTGTGATGCGCAGTAATAAACGCAACGTTTATCGGCAGCCAGGTAGCCCGCACAATGTTCGAGAGAGCATAGGAAAAGATATATTAAAGAATCAGCTTTCTTAAAATTCTTGTTTTTCCGACGTTGCTAGCTCTCGTACTATGTTAAGAATAGATGTGACTTAATAAATAAAACTTAATTTAGAACAATATACAGTTTTGCCACTCTACAGAGTGTCTTAAACTTATGGTAAAAAACATCTTTTTGTTTAAACCTGTATATTATAAACGTACGTCTATTTTTTAGTATTTTTTTAAAATGTAAGCGATTGTCCATTAATTTATCTACAATATTCTTTAATATTTGTTTAAATCCGACATCAAATAAAAAAGTTATTTGCGATTGAAATTCATCGAAAATTTGTGTGGATCGATTATTTTGCACGTGAGTGTATATACCAATATAAAGCCTATTTATTTCTGAATTTAATACAAAAAAACAAGCTCTAAGTCAAATATTACGGTCACAAATTAATTTTGATTAGAAAAGTAGGTACCATTCCAGACCACCGTAAGACGTCGCGTCACAAGCGCGTAAAGCGTACACCGTTCGGAGCGTGAGCGGCCACCGCGGTGCACCCACAAAAGGACGAATAACTTTTTGTCAACCTGCGGGCCATTTTTTTTCTCAGCAGCATAATTTCGAGAAATTATTGGAGTATATGTGTTTTTTTTTTCGAGTCGATAGCTGGCGCAGAAGCCAATTATTTCCGAATTTGGTATAAAAAAACAAAAAAAAATCGACCTAGATGAAAATTGGACAATTGAAAAAAATAACAAAGAATCTATGCCAAAACAAGATTCCAACGCTAGTTATATCGTTGGAATCGGATAATTAGTTCAGCCATAATGAATTTTTTTATTTTTTAATTATTAAAAACTTTGACTTTTAATATCATGAATATGTCAATTGAAATTTTTTTTTTTACAAAATCCTTTTGGATTTGTGTTAGTGATGTAAAATACTATCGAAAAAATGTATCTACAATCAAAAACTAATTTTGACCTAATTCAGGTGGCCCGTTTGAGAAATTCTGACCCTATATTAATTCGTTTTTCTCATTAATTAATTATTCTACACTATTGTGATATAATTTATTTCACCTGTCAATTATATTTATTAATTTAATTATATACATATACATACATATATATATATATATATATATATATATATATATATTAGGGTGATTCAAAAAAAACAATTATTTTTTATCTAATGGTGTTGAAAAATTAATAGTTCAATAAAAACAAAAATTTTGGCGCTCATTTAAGCCCTTAATTTTAATATTAAGGTTTGCATCAATTCATTTGTTGTTTTTCCATTTTAATAACCCAAGCGAGAGGAGTTATAGACAATTTCACGCTCTACAAAAAACATCTGAAGGTCAAAGTTCTTCAGATCAACCGCTTCAAAGATATCAGCGATCAAAAATAACAATAATAAAAAATTTCAAATATTTTCAAATAAAATACAAAAAAATATCATATGCCATAGTACTATTGTCGAGAACCGTGTTCGATTGTTATGAATGATATCCAAGCGCGGTCCCAAAAACACCGATTCGACTTAAGAAGTGGGATCGACTCCAGAGCCTGGAATATCATAGAAACAATGGTGGCTTTTTTTGGAACATCAAAACCAAAATATGATGGAATTAATAAGTGCAATTAAAACTTCACCAGCTAGTGTACCCAGATTATCATTACCGAAGTTTAACCCGGAGGATCCAAGTGCTGACCCTTGGAAGGTAGTGCACTTATTATCGCACTTAGTAAAGCACTGGAAGAAGGTGCTTCACAATTACTGTCACAGGTATGTTTCCCTGGTATAACCTGGCCACAAGTCAAGGATCTCTTTGTGGAACATTACCACGGTGTCGAAACTCCGGCTGACACTTTATTTAATATGTTCAATGGTCGTCCTAAAGAAAGTGAATGTCTTTTGTCCTATAATAGCCGCCTCATGACATCTCTTACGTCCAGTTGTAAGTCAATAAGCATCGAAGAAATAACGGTATCGGCCGTATTAGCACACATGGCCCAATTTGATAATCGACTGAACCGATTATTATTCACCACCAGTATAAAAACCAGGGCTCAATTGCAAAGAGAGTAAAAGGTATTCTCGTAAAGTAAGCGGAAAGCCGCTTCAACTTTATAAGATTCTACCTCATCTTATGCAAAAGGACATAAATCATCAACTACAATAAAGTGTCATTTTTGTGGAAAAGTGTTTGCGAATCAACGAAAGCAAAACCACATCTGGGATCGATCAGTCCAGTGCTAGTGCATCGCCTTAAATAAATCTGTTGTAACGTTCTTCATATTGCTTCAAAGTGCCCTTTAGCCACCAGTGGGTCGTATTCTAAAGATATTTAAGAAAATACGACCGAAAAGAAGAGGGTAAGAGTGGTCAAGCCAACCGGCTCGCTTATTCAATCTGGTGATTAAAGAAATTGTAGCCTCCAAGTTCTCAGGTAAAAGAGTTAAGAATTTCATTGTTTTGAAAGGCATTGGGAACACTACTGTTCATAGCACTCTACAAATACTGTTTAACAATTATACCTTAGAAATTATATTTCATGTAATACCTCATGCTTTATCGCAAAGTAACATTGTAATGTCATATCATGTATGATTGGCCGTGAAATTGTTTGTCAAGGTTTTGATGTTAACCTGACGTCCAATAATTTTAAAATTAATTGGAATAATTTTCTAAATTTGTATTGTTTTACTAAGGTTTTGTCTAATGGATGTATTGTTTTTATTGTCTTTAATTTATATGATATACTACTGTGATATGATCTACACCCTATGGGTATTATGTATGCAATTTTAAAGATCAAATAAAGAGTTGTATTATTATTATTATGGTTTAGATCTGTACTAAACTCGACCATACAATAAATTCTAATAATGTAGATACCGAAATCATTGGCGATGATAAATCAAAACTATTGTTTCTCACAAGAATTCTTTTTATAAAACGCGTTCTATCTACTCAGATCGCCACCGATTAGATCCGTCTAATTAATCCTAATATAACTTTTCAGAGACGGTCATATTGTTCTGATAAGAGACAAATAGTAAAGAATAAAATAAAAAAAATGTTAAAGGCTCGTATTATTCAGCCCAGTAGTTACTTTTGTAAGCCAAATTTTATTAGTTAAAAAGAAAGATAGATCTGATCGTTTTTGCATGAATTATCGTGAATTAAACAATAATACAGTACTGCCTCTTATTGCCGATCAAATTGCTAGACTTAGTGGCGCCCAATATTTTTATAGGTTAGACAAGTCAAGTGGTTTCCATCAGATGCCGATTTACCCAGCCATTTTAAAATAATTTTGCGTATTCTTTTGTCATTGTTTATGAGTATGAGTATGAGTATGGGAACGTATGGCAGGCCCCAGATATATTGTCATCCACTAATCTCCCGGGGTTATTTTACCCCCATTTCCTGTGTTTGTTGGATCCGAAGTTTTTACGCCGGCTGGTAGTTCCACCCTAGGAGGTCGTGGATGACAGTGTCAAAGGTTAAGGCTGCTCCCGGATTTTTGTCAGCCAAGTCGGGCCATACGTCCAGTTTAGGAAGGGTTTTTGGAGGACATTCAACTGACCCAAAACTAAGTACAATCCGGAATCCTCCTCAACCTAGGCCTTAGTACACTGAGAAAAAAATGGGACAGATAAACTGTTTACCTAATACTTTTATTTGTAGTGAATATATTGTTTATTAACTCTAAATAGTCGAAATAATAACGATAAATATACTTTGGTAAAACTTTATATGTCGGGAATAAAAATATATTTAGGATAAATAAACTGTACCCTTGTCCCATATTTAAATATTTTTTTTATTTGGGAGCAATAAACTTTTTTCTCCGTGTAGTAACCCCATTCAATTGGTATTCGTGAATGGGGGTGGGTATGTTAGTTCTTTGCTTACTCCGGCTACCAACCTTGTATATTCTTTATTTATTTTATTGCTAAATTAGTGTTTATACCGTTTTCATTTAATTTATATCTTTGCATTCTTACTTTTTTCCAAATTTAATTTAAAAATATAAATATTAATATACAGAAAAGATAAAGCCGGCCCTATAGTGTATGTGGTGGAATGCCACCATATGGTCTGCATTGGCTATTGATAGGGTCGTTCTTCTTATCTTCTGTGCTGTTCTTGTTCCTATATAAAAACATATGTGAGTTGTAATAATTATAATTTTTTACATACGATGCGCTTGACTTGCTTTTATTGTTGCCGCTGTACTGTTTTATTTTAATAGTTTCTTTTTATACGCAAATATTCATCTAACCATTGTGCCAAACACTTTTTAGACACAATCAGGGTGGAAGAGTCTTTCACCCTGGACACAATATCGATTTTCTCAGCTGACCAATTAAAGCTCAGCTGATCTGTCAAGTGTTGCCGTTTGCGGGTATTTTACTCAGACATCGGGTATTTTCGTTAGGTTTGCGGGTAGAATTTTGAAGCGGGTAAAATCGGATATTTTGAAATTTCGATCAAAATACTAACTAAAGATATTTTCAGTAAATAATATTGTATGTTAGGATATCGTATTCTTTTGTCATTGTTTATATGGACGATATTATAATAGTCTCTCGTACAATACAGGATGCATTAGACCTTAAAGTTCTTGGTTATTAAATTAAAGCAAGCGAACACTGACCTAATTGTCGTAAAATTAAAGCACTTACAGTAAATGTACCTACCTGCCCCTCTCAACGTCTTTCAGCTGAGACAGTTCATTGGCCTCGCATAATATTTTCGACAATTTGTACCCAAATTCTCTCAGATAGATTAATTAACTACAGGTAAAATTGAATTAAGTCACTAAAGCCAGTCCTTTAAACTTTTGACTGACAAGGTAGCTAGGCCTTTCTGATTAATGTCTGTTGCTGATAAATAATCCGAAATTAATATTTTTGACGTAAAAAATCGCGCAAGTCAAAATATAAAGTTTGTCATTGCATGATAAGTCTAGATTTAATAATAATAAAATTAAAAAGTTATATTTAACGTAGATTACCATGTTTTACTTAAAAAATGAAAAGTCAAATTAAACTAAAAATTAAAATAAACTTGATCTAAAGTTTACACGCCCATTTCTGTTGGCAGATGTTCTAGAGATATTGTAGCTCAAGGCTGTAGTGCAAGCCTATAGTGGTTTCATCAGGGCGTGATGGGCTGCCCATCATGGGCAGCTGCTGATGTAGCGGGTGCCTAGAATAGTGCTGAAAGAGGCACTGGTGATAAAGGTCGAACTTCATGAATGTATTTGAGTGAATTTTCTTGTTATCGAAATGGACTTTTAAACTTAGAGCATTGTTAGTTGTGTAAATTGTAAAACATGGTGTTAAAACATTAAATATAAATATTATAATTGCACCCGAGGACGTGTTATCGTCAGGATGGCCGTGTCGAAGAATAGACTTTAATTTGATTGACGTGTTTATTAAAATAATATTTTGGTAAAATAAGGAATGTTGTTTATCATAAATAAGATTTCATAAATATATTTTAGAAGAACAGTTATTATGTCTGCAGTCCGATAAGGATGCATTAGTAAAGGTGATGATTAACGATCACCAAACGTAGCCACGGTCTCATTTGAAAATTATTGCAATATAAAACAATTATTAAGAAAATTTCAGAAGCAGAATAAAAAAAAATTAGCACTCATCTCTGGTATTTGTCGGAAGAACTTATTTATTTGTCACTTTTCGATGATAATGTAAGCTCAGAAAGTAAAATTAAAATTATCGAATCAATGAATCCAGAAGCTAGCAAAATTACAAATTTTAAACGTGTTAATGAAAGATAATACACCCCATAGATTGGAAATTGCACTAGCGCTAGCGGCAAAAGGCTAAAGTAAATTAACGCCATCTAGGTCTACAATACCCTTAGCGATGCCAAAAATTAAAGTAGATTTCTGTAACATATATTGGCGCCATATTTGTATGTTGATGCTTCGTAGGGTGCCTTTATATATTGTATTTACTGCTGTATTTTAAATAAAACAAGTAGGAATATAAGATTTATTTATTGTATTAATAATATAATATAAAATAAAATGCATACATCTATATGTACATATTAAATAAATAATCGGTATACATGAATATGTTGTTGTTTGTGGAGTGCAAACCTAAAAAATATTAGTCTTAATTCTTCAATAATAAGAGAATATTGCAAACTTTGGTAATTTAGTTCAGGCTACTTATACATATACATATATATTTGTACAAGGCGTTTGAGTGTGGACTTTTGGCAAGTTCTAACCAACCGTGAAAAATCCATCTTGCCAACTATTGGTTTTGAAACAACCATAAGTAGCCTGGGCTTGACCTGGACTAAATTACCATTAAACAAGCAATTCTAAATAATTCATAATTAACAAACAGTATTTTTACGCTAGAGCGATACTGCCGTGCTTAGCCAAAAAGACGCAATTCCACATTTTTACTTTATAAATTATAGCGCTTTATTGTTTTTTTCTAAGGTACGTTCAATTTAATTAGAAATTTTAGGTGCTATAGTACTTAAAAATGTATGTATAGTTAAAATGCGTCTTTTTCCAAGAGAATAATTTAATAATAACGAGATGAGTCTTTTTGGCTTAAGACGGCAGGATACTCAATACTTACAAATTGGTTACATTTCCGCGCCCAACAACAATACATTTTACAACCATTAACACGTTTTATCACTTTTAAGGCGCAAAAATGTATTTAATAATTCAAAAATTATGATCGACATCAATAATTATGATTGACATTGACATTTGCAAATAGCGTTTGTACAGATGTCTGCAATTTACATATAGATATAGTTCAGGTATTGTAGCTCTAGAGGGCAGTGGTGGGAGAGTTTTCAATCTATGGGGTTTATTATCTTTGGTGTTAATGTCAAAAAAGTACAGATTAATTCTTTTAATGACAAAAAATTTGTAGGATTTCGCATCAAGAAAGTCGATAGTTCTATTTGAACGATTTCAACTTCCCACTGAATTTTTAAAATTACATCCAGATCAATGGAAATATGTTAAAGATTGTTAAACAATTCTTATTAATTTCCACGTCGTGAATGATACTGCTCAATTAATAGAATCGATAGTTTAACTTGGCGAAGAACGGAAACAATACGTGGTCGTGGCATTGCATAGGAAGCAATTTCCGAATGCTAATAAGCAAAAATTGATGTTACAACCAATTCAGAAATTAAAAAAAGTTTTACTTCAAGTAATTATCATGATTTATTAATTAAAATTTATATTTATTTCCTAAATATGAGTCGTAGTTTCTAAAATTAACAATATGTGAGCTTTATAGGGTCTGTTGTAATATAATATTTAATGTTAGATCAATAAATTTCAATTTAAAGGAAATTTGCTGTTAATTATTAAACATTTACCTTTTCATCTTTACAACTCAAAAACTGTTGGTCGGAAAGCGTTTGCTCAAAGAAAAATTTTTGTAGCAAATTTAATTCCCTACAAAAGCTGCATACTCATGTTTTCAAAAAAAAATTAAAGTTATGAAGGGGTAAGAAACAAAAGGGTACAAGTACATTTTAGCATCAAAATAAAGTGCAGAATTGGGTAGTTTAGAGCCCAAATTTTTTAAATAATTTTCTCATAACGTGAAAATTGTACGAGTTCTGCATGTTAATTAATGCCAACAACAATATTGAAACAAGTATCTAGTAGTAATTATTGACCAGTTTTAATTTTAAATTCATTTTCGAAACTTTTTGAAATTATTATTTATAATTATATTTTTGGGTCTTTAAAGTCCACAATTTTGCCTAATCAGCATAGATTCATGCACGGCCAGTCAACAACCAAGAATTTAATCAACTTGATATAAGATGGAAAAGAAGCAATTCATAATAGCAGTCAACTAGATGTCATATACACTGACATGAGTAAAGCATTTGATAAATTTGAGCATCAGTTATTAATTAAAAACTACATCATACTAATTTAGACAATTCCTTAATTAATATAATTCAATCTTATTGTGTTGTATTAATTTGCAAAGAGATTAGATTTAGTATTGAATTGATGTGACTTGAATAAATTAAACTTAATAACATCTTGTTATATGTGATTTTGAACTTTCTTTTAATTCTCATATAAATCATATGGTCAATGCTTCTCTAAAACACTGGGCTTTATTGTGCGAAATACGCGTGATTTTGTCGATCTTAAGCTATTAAGAAATTATTTCATTCGTATGTATTGTCTAAACTTAAATATTGTGCTTTAGTTTGGTCACCTTTTTATAATAACAAAATTAACCTTATTGAAGGAGTCCAAACTTTTTATTAAGCTTCTTCAAGTTCAAAGAGACATTAGAATATGATCACTTTATGAGCACATTATTCTGACTTACTTAGTGACTATGATTTTGTTGAATTGAAAAAAAAAGAAGAATTAATATAATTATATTGTTTTTATACAAAATTTTAAATAGTAAAATTAATATTTTTGCTTTCTTGTCAAAAATTAATAGTACCAATAGTACCAATAAGAGCAACTAGAAACTGCGATATATTTTACTTATCAAAGACCAGTACCAATATATTTATTATGTCACCTTTATTTCAATTGTGTTTCTATGGAAACAAAGTTTCTCAAGACTTGGATTTTTTCTGTTGTAGTTATAAATATTGAGAATTTTGCCAAATATAATTTAGATCTTTATGCATTGTTTATCATGTATTTCTTACTATGATATTGTTTTAACTTATCCTGTATTGGGCCTCAGCCTGTTGACTTTGTACTTTAAATAAATAAATAAATCTTCCAAATTAAAAATTTCTCGTTGTTTTTGTTTCTTATTGCCTTGTTCTTTTATTTTTATTAATTTTTTGCCATTTGTGTCTTGTCATAAAAGTTTTTTATTAAAATTAAAAATACCAATACCACTAATATTTTATTAATTGATAGTCTTATAAAAGTGATCGCTAATCATTAATACTTTAAACATTTATTATTTAAAAGGATTAATTTTTTTAACTTAATTTTTATTATAGTACCTATATATATATATATATATATATATATATTTATATATATATATATATATATATATATATATATATATACATATATATAAACAATGAATATAATGAATATAATTCAAATGGAAGTGAACAAAATATAAAAATAAACATTTTTGTTACAGCAACCTCTATCTCTAAATTATGCTGTATATGCACTAATATATTATAATATTGTATAATTCATAAAGTGAACTTGAATTCGTCTGGCCATAGAAAATATTATCAATGCGTATCTATATTTACATACATGTTTCTCATGAATAGATGCCCAATGACATTATCGCCGCTCAGCCACTGTAATCTATTGTACGGCACACATCAATTGAGTCCAACCTGCTATGCAACTAACCGTTTGTTAAATTAGAGCTGTATTTAGATTAACCATCATACTCGTTCATTTATCATGTCATCATGCAATTAACCGTTATTGTGCGTATGTTGCTTTGGCTGATGCCATATGAATTTTTAAAGCAACATCAGAATTTGTACGTTCCCATTATATTTTTGTTTTCAGCCACTACAATTGATTAGAAAATGACACACAATGAAGAAAGATTAAAATTGACTATATTTATAAAGTTGATTTATTTATTTACGATATAGCTTTTTTAATTGAGGTTTAATTACAATGAAAACAAATTAATTTTTACTATACAAGGTGTTCCTAAACTAAAGCAGATTAAGCAAGTCAAAATAAGACGAAAATCTAAATAAATATTTTTCCTAATTACGTATGTTTAAAAGATACAGTATAATAAAGTGTTACGTACCATATCAGTTTTTTTAATATAACTTCTACTATGGTAGACTTAGAAAGGTGATATTTTTCGAATAGTCACTTACTACCAAAACACATATTCCCACATAATTGCAATTGTTCGAGTGAACACAGTGTCGTAGAAACAGGGCTTGCTTAAGCTTATTGTCCCATAAACTTTGAGGTTAGGTTTTTATACCATTCGATGCAATTTTTCGATTACTCAGTTCGGCTACTATTAAAAAGGTGTACCTCTCAAACTTCTATAAAATAAACCGTTTCCGATATATTCGAGATTACAATAATTGTTATATCGCATTAAAGGACTAAAAGGTATATGATAACAATTTTTTTTATTGAAAAAACTACAATTTTTTTAATGTGACAATCGGGGCAAAAAGTCCCGAGGCTCATTAAAAAATAGAATTTGTTATCATATACCTTTTAATCTTTTTAAATAATGCGATATAACAATTATTGTAATCTCGAATATCTCGGAAACGGTTTAGGTACACCTTTTTAATGGTAGCCGAACTGGGTAAATTGCATCAAATGTTGTAAAAACCTAACCTCAAAGTTTGTATGGGACAATAAGCTTAAAGCAACCCCCGTTTCTACGACACTGGGTTCACTCAAACAATTATAATTATGTGTGAATATATGTTTTGGTTATATTAAAAAACTTATATGATAAGTAACACTTTATCACCCTGTATCTTGGAAACATAAGTAATTAGGAAAAATATTTATTTGGGTTTTCGTCTTATTTTGACTTGTTCAATCTTTTCCTTAATTTATGCCAATAAGTTTAGGGACACCTTGTATATTCCTACAAATTTAAATTGGAAGCGGACGACTTGGGTGATACAAGGGTGGTTTTCAGTATTTTTTAAGATTCTGATTTAATTTAAAAAAAAGTATTGCTCGGATTTATTTCAACTTTCTCTTTTTTTTTAGGTAACTTGGTCAAATGTGCCAGAATGATGAAGAAAGTGCTTTGTGTGCATAAAAAGAAGGGTTTTAAATAAAAACTAATGAAATTTTTGACATGACCGTCGACTACTTTTTTTTTCATGTGATTTCACACATTTTTATTTGCTCAAAATTAAAAGTATCCCCATGTGAATTTTAGGTTAGAGTTTTTACCAGCAAACAACCGACAACAAAAAAACATGGCTAGCAATTTATACCTATTTATGTTGCTATTTTATCACTATAGACGGTCATGTTAATAAAAAAAATACGAAAAACTTTAACTTACCTTTTCTTTATCAAAATACACGATAGGAATGGTAATTATATTGCTAACTGAACTGCACAATTAACTATTGCCATTTGCAATAATAAAAATTTTTAATTCACACATGCAGTACGGCAAATAGACGACCTAAAAGTCCTTTTACGGTCATGTGAAGAAAACTTCGGGACAACGTTCAGTTATTATTTTCAGCATAAACATTAACAATAATGGCTATTTAAGACAATTTTATATCACAAAACACCCAACATTTGTTCAATATCATTTTCTTTGTCTACTTTAAATTTGAATTAAATTTTTAGAAGATCGCAAATATTGGATTTTGCTCGACGGACATACGACGTCATATGAAACAGGATAGGAGTTTTAAAACCAAAATTAAAAAATAAATTTATAGGATATTGAACTTTTGGTATTATGAATTAATAAAAATATGCCTGTCTATCAAAATGTAAAAAAATAATGGCTAATATAAAGGTTTTAGTTTTAATACCCCAGGGACATGGTATCTTAAAAGTTACTAAAAACCACCCATAAGGAGACCGCATTACTTTCCACATAGCCAATAATCGATTAAGATGTTTGAGAACCGCTGGCATAGACTATATTCCAATAGGCTTGAAACCTTAGACTATCAGGACCAATGTAAAAAAACGAAAAAAAGAGTTCCAAATTGAATAAAAACATTTGTTTTTAAAATTTAATTAGAAAATAATTGAAAATTGTTTTATTTTGTATTTTATATTTAATGTGACAACACAGCGAACAAGAGTGGCATTACTTGCTATAAGAGCGACTGGTGCATTTTGTTTCGAGTGTGCTTCGGTCCAACAAGGCTACCCGACACTGATAAGGACCAAAAGTCCGAAACAGGCTAATATATATTAAAATAAAAAAAATGTACATTCGATGCCACTATTTTTTTCTAATGTATTTTGACCGCTTACTTAGAAATGAGAGAGAACCCAAACTTAGACCAAAGTACAAATAAATTAACTCATAATGTGCAGTGGCTATCATATTGGCCACAATTTAAATTTGGCAATTGTTAGAACCAATGTGGTCTCTATGTTAACCATTGCCTGTTCCCACAAAATAAAAAAAAAGTAACATTTGCAGTAATTGTTGCTGCTAGCGAGCATAAGCATGTTTGTTTTACATGACAACACACTTAATTGAAAAGGTAATTGAATGCTGTACAACTTGTGATAATAGTACTTGGAAAATAGGTTAGCGCTAACGAAATATTTAGATCGTTTTGGAACATAACCTTTATCAAGCGCACATACCGTGAGGCTATTGAATGCATGCTTATAAACGTCCAGTATTTTTTGGTTTTTTGAAAAATTGGATTCAAGTAAACTATTTTATCTAGTTGTTGGTATAACCGAAGATCAGGCTATGGATTCGGAGATTGAGGGCGATAGCTCATCAAGAGTCCCCAAGTACTTTTCGTCTGAATTCACCAAGTACATCTTCATGTTTACAAGTAACTTCTGCCAATACTTCAGCACGATCCAGCCTACGTAATCGTAGTGAGCGAACATCCAGTATACATTTCAGAAAACAAATTTTGAATAGATTTGGGGGTGAAAGTGACTGATGCAGATGTTCTTTCAGATGACTCAGTATCGCGATTACTCATCAGATTCAAAGAAAACTACCACTAGTAGTTAATTTTTAAAAATTGACCAGTGAAAATAAAAATAAAAATATGCATCACAGAAATGCCACTGTAACTTACTCACAAACACAAAAGTAGGTAGAATCAATAAATGATGAAACTTTGAGAAATTGAAATTTACTAAAACCGTTTCCAGATAAGAATAATGACAGTGAACAATTTGGAAATAAATATTTGATTCTTTATAGCATACACCATGTAATTATTTTACTTAGTCCTGAAAAAAAAACTAAAATCCTTTCAGAAACGCAAAAAAAAACGATTAAATTAAATATGTGGTTTGCATTTAGACCACCGCCCATCTATCATCTTATGGGCAGTGGTTTCCATTTTATCCACCATGATAAATTAAAAAAAACAGTTGGATTTTCAAAATAATCATTAAAATAACTTAAGACATCCAAAATAGGTAGGTCTTACCAAAAAATAAATAAAAATAACAATTAATGGATTCTGCCCTATAAAGGGATAAAACATATATACAAATATTAGATTCTTAGTGACTCAGTTAATTAGCTTAAGTCCAATGGGCTAAAATATTAAAAAAAGTCTGTTTTTTTGGACAAAACTTAGAATGAAACATTATTTTCTTTGACAAGGATGAACAAAAATCATCAAAGTGTGTCAATTTTTAAATTATCTACGTGAAGGTCAAACTATTATAAAGAAAACAATATATTTTCGAAATAAATCTATTGATAATTAAAGGGGTTAATGCAAGAAGTGGACATTTCGATTTTTTTCCGAAATTTATTTTTTTACAAAAAAAAGTTCTATGTATGTGCATCATTAAACCTTTTTACAGTTAAATAAATTTCGTTTTATATTTTAATATTAAAATACAGTGTGTTTCATTTAAAACTACCCACTAGGGTGGGCCAAAAAAAACTTTTAATTTTCTTTTCTTTAGGTACCATGAAAATATCGTCCAAGATGACGAAAAAAAAATTCTGATAAAGTTTCAGCTCTTAACATCAATATTAAGAGGTGGCTCATCGCGATTTTTTATTTTCCATTTAAATAACACGGGAAAAATACATTTTTTTGTTTGGAATTTTATTGCGTTTTAACGAATCAGTGAGTTGTAGAAATCAACACATATTCTTGTAGGGAATTGAACGATCTACAAAAAAGATCTCATATGATTTTTTGCATAGTCGACTCTTTTAAAAGTTATTTGAGGTTAAAGTTCAACTTCAAATAGTAAATGATGACTTTTATAGTTTTTCATACTCTATCACGAAATATTGTCTCAAAAACATGAAATATTATATTTTTCGTGAAGTTTATCGAGTGTTCTTCGGTAAAACAATACAATTTTTACGAAATATCAATAACCGTGAAAAAAACGTTTTTTTCCTATATTTAATTTTTTTTTTAATTCAAAATTTTTTCTTTACCTGAGACAAAAAAATTAATCATATATTATATCACGAGAACTATGAATTTAATCGGTTAAACTAGGCTCAGTACTTTTTTGTTTGGTTTTTCTTGGAAAATGTTGAAAATTATTTTGCATGAAACTAATTTCCAAAAAGAAAAATCAAATAAAAAACTTACTGTGCATAGTTTGACAGATTAAATTTATAGGTTAAGTGATATACGTCTAGATTATTTCCATTAATTTAAGGTATGTAATAAGTAATAATTGATATTTCGTAAACTAGATAACTTATTTTTTATTGTTTTTTAAAAAATGTTTTTTAAAACTTGTAAATAACACCATAAAATCGTAAACAAAAATCCAATATGGAGGCTAAAATTTAATCGCTGTTAAATAGTTCTAGTGATTTAATCCCTTATTTAAACGAAATTTATTCGATAATTCAAGACTTTTGATTGGTTCATATTATAATGAGGGAAATAATCATTAAAAAATAATAAATATGCTATTTATAAAGTGTATACACTTGACTTAGGTAATGTAGAGTAATAAAAGTCATGTTTCAATAATTTTTCAATTAAAATAAAAAATGTTTATTTTAATTGATAAATTATTGAAACATGGCTTTTATTACCTAATAGTCAAGTGTAAATAGAATATTTATTATTTTTTGAAAAAATCAAGTAAATCAAGTATGGAAAAAAAACTTTTTTTCACGATTATTGATATGAGTATGAGTATGAGTATGGGAACGTATGGCAGGCCCCAGATATATTGTCATCCACTGATCTCCCGGGGTTATATTACCCCCTTTCCGTTCTCCTGCGTATCCCGCCAAATCACAGCATTACCTGTGTTTGTTGGATCCGAAGTTTTTACGCCGGCTGGTAGATCCACCCTAGGAGTTTGTGGATGCCAGTGTCAAAGGTTAAGGCCGCTCCCGGGATTTTGTCAGCCGGGTCGGGCCATACGTCCAGTTTAGGAAGGGTTTTTGGAGGACATTGAACTGACCCAAAACTAAGTACAATCCGGAATCCTCCTAAACCAGGGCTTTAGTAATAACCCCATTCATTTGGTATTCCTGAATGGGGGTGGGTGGATTTAGTATGCTGCTAGCGCCTTTCCTTGATGGTGTACTTCCTGATAGCCGCTTTAGAATTGTTTGCCCCCCTGTGCGTTATTGAGTCTTATCTTCCGAACCGAAGTGTTGCCGGCCGCACCCCGCCGTAATATTGCCCTCTGACTATGTGGAAATACGTTTAACCTACTGGAATTGTCGACCCTCGAATTATTTTTTTTCCCAATGTGCGTGATCCCAGTGATTCTTAGAACGATTTTTACTTAATTTATGAACCCTTACGTCTTGGTAATCTATAGATGTAAACATAAATAAATAAATTTCTTTAGGATGGTTTCTTTTGCTTAATGTTTATCGTAACTTAAGTGATTAATGGCTTCTTATGTGCCCTTGGGTTTATGGTTTTTTTTACTGTTTCATTTGCATGAGAATCTTGGAAATTGTTTGTTACTAATTAATTTACCTGAAGAATTATTGTTAGTTAAAGGTTGTGAATTTCGTATTAACTAGTAATAATATTATTGGGTGGACATGGTCATGCAATTTGGTAGCTACTTATCTAGTTTATGCAGACTTGGGACTTCGGGAAATTGCCATGCTGGTGTGCTTAGATTGATCCTTATCGCATGCCGCCCGCACGTGTGGGAGCCCAGGAAATTTTCATTGGAACTGATTGTCTCTCTCACACCTTTTAACCAGGTCAAACACTTGAGGACTTAGTCCAGGGGGAGGTACCACACACAATTTGCACTCATTTGCACTTGGGACAGTTATCACTTGTAGAATCGATATTGATTTATTTTTATTTTACGGCGATAACCAGTTATCCCGTGTAAAATCGATATTGATTTGATATTTTTTTATTTTACGGCGCACTTTTCGCGTTTGTTCCACTTTTTGCACTTGTTTGTTTATTTATTAATTTATTACCGATTACCGGTATTTCCGCATACTTAGATTCGCTTTTGATACTTCAATACGTTTGTATCGTATACGCTGCTTAGGAGATGTCTTTGGACGCCCTTACACTTCAACAGTCAAGACGCAACTGTTTTTTTCACGATTATTGATATTTCGTAAAAATTATATTGTTTTACCGATGGACACTCGATAAATTTCACGAAAAATATGATTTTTCATATTTTTGAGCCAATATTTCGTAATAGAGTATGAAAAACTATAAAAGTCTTCATTTACTTTTTGAGGTTGAACTTTAACCTCAAATAACTTTTAAACGAGTTGACTAAGCAAAAAATCATATCAGATCTTTTTTGTAGATCGTTCAATTCCCTACCAGAATATGTATTGATTTTTACAACTCACTGATTCGTTAAAACGCAAAAAAATTACAAACAAAAAAATGTTTTTTCCCCGTGTTATTTAAATGGAAAATAAAAAATCGCGATGAGCCACCTCTTAATATTGATATTAAGAGCTGAAACTTTATCAGAATTTTTTTTTCGTCATCTTGGACGATATTTTCATGGTACCTAAAGAAAAGAAAATTAAAAGTTTTTTTTGGCCCACCCTACTACCCACCCATAATTTCTCGGAAACTGAAAGAATTTTGAAAAAAACGAGACACGTAAGTTTTATATCGAGGGGGACAACTTTTCAAAGCAAAATGGTTGGGAAACCAAATTTTGCCAAGAAAAGTTGTCTCCCTTGATATAAAACTTTACGTGTCTCGGCGTTTTTTCAAAATTATTTTAGTTTCCGGGAAATTTACGGTGTTCTGATTTAAATGGAACACACTGTATATCATATTGAAAATTAACTATAATTTACGTTAATCATCTGGGTTCTTTTGGCACTCAAAATCTCGTTTTCTTTTACTTATTGAATAAAACTTTAAAAGTAAGAAAGTAGCATACAAAGCGATTTCACAACCTAAAATTGAATGTTCTAAACCAAAACAACTCTTTCCTTAAAATGTATTAAATTTATTTAATTTCATTAAACTATAATAGGTATAAGCTACGAAACAAAAAGTTGAATTTTCTTACCTGTACATAAACTGTCATAACTTTGACATTTATCCATAAATATATTTTTTTTAATACGCCAAAGAAGTATAGGGTTTTCGCAACGCGCGCGCCATCTGGTTGACTTCAATAGCATTGCGTGAATACATTTAAACCATACGAACTGTACATATTTATAAATAGGTAGTTTTTTCACAGAATAGAAGAAGGAAGAAGTCTTACTCGACAAATTTTGTTCAATTGTACAGCTAAATCGCGCACGTTATTTGTGTTTTACTTTCCAAGGAAAAAATTAAAAAACTTTTTTAGTACTCGATTTTGATTGATTATTCCACAATACACAAAACAACGAGGTCTGTTCGATCTCGTAGTAAAAATACTAAAAATCACTGCAACACTGCACATCATACGATGGCGGCCATTTTTGTTGTTTACAATTCTTGTGCTTTGGGTTTGTACAGTAATCGTTTTAAACGTTGTGTTTCTTACAGAGACACTTGCAAGCCTTAAAAAAAACCTCAAAGTGGTAACCACTGGTAAGAACAATCATTTTACTTCTCTTTTGAAAAAATAAACCTTATTCTATCAGGGCTGTCAAATGTCAATTTGAAGGTTAATTTAAGGTATTTTATAACCCACAAATTAAACTTGAAGAGGAAGAGGAGTAAAATGATTGTTCTTACCACTTTGAGGTCTCTTTTAAGGCTTGCAAGTCTGTCTGTAAGAAACACAACGTTTAAAACGATTATTAATCTGTACAAACCCAAAGCACAAGATTTGTAAACAACAAAAATGGCCGCCATCGTATGATGTGCAGTGTTGCAGTGATTTTTAGTATTTTTACTACGAGATCGAACAGACCTTGTTGTGTGGATTATGGATTATTCTTTATATAATTGATTAAGAAACTCAACGCTTAAAAGCTTATACCTATACTATATAGTTACGTTACGAATTTTATCTAAGGGATTATGGTGAATTATTGTTTTTTTAATTTTAAATAAAATTCAAGAACTAAATCGTTGCATTTTCATGTTTTGTCAAAGGATAAGTACATTTGTTGGAGCAGACTTTACCTAATATAATTTATATTTAAGTTTGGACATTTTTAAGAAATTACTAACAAATAATTTTTGCACAAACATAACCTTAAAATCAACCATTTTTAAATTTGAGTTCTCTAAAAAACGCCGAAAACTGCATTTTAAACAACAAAATATACCTACGATTTCATGGCTACATAATATTATATATAATACATAAAATAACGGTATTTTACCGTTGAGTGGAGACTTTCTTAATCAACGCTTATAATAATGCTAAATGCTGTTTAAATTTAGACGTTAATCATTACTAAAATGTCTATTTATTGTATCTAATAGATACAATTTATATTTACAGGGACTGTATGAAATTTATTTTTTCATTCGGATTAACACTGTTTATTGGAAAACCGGTAAAAACTTAAGCCAGGATTTCCACTCGAAATACACCCAACAACACTTGTGTTGTAACAAATCGTGCCACGGTTTCTTTTCGATATTTTTCAACATTTTTCGGCTTTATTATCAAAAACACTCGTTTGTAACATAAACGCTTGACAGCTGATTATGTAACGTTTAATTTGTGATTTGAGATTATTTTTCCATAAAGGAGAAAACTTAGCATTTAAAAGTTTTAGTAGTTGAGTTTGAATAGAATACAAATAATATTTAGAGTTAAATTGCATTTATTTCGGTATTTTTTAAATAAAAAGTACATGGTCGATGACGTCACACATTCTTCAAATTCCATTGAAATTCTTTGTTGTAACCTAAAACATAAAATAGTATTAATTAAAATTAAATTACTTTGTTTTTACAGTACACTTAATAAAAAAACAAAAACATATACTTTCGGAATATCTTTGCCTACCTTAATAATTCTGATTCAATTGTTGCTTGATAATAAATCGTCGCGAACACCGTTATGGTTTGTCAGCGTCTAAAACAATACAAGCTTATACATTTTGGAAAATATGGAATAGTATACTATATTATAATATGTTTTATATGGTATATGTAGTAACTAAAGTTAAAAGATAAACACAATTAAAATTATTTGTTAATACCTGCATACGAAGTGTCAATTGTTTTACATGTTTTTTTTCGGTCGATTACTATCCATAGTGATTTATTTACCTAATAATTGGATAACAAATAATTTGGGAGTATTGCAGTAAAGATTATACTTACCATATACCACCTATTGTTATTGTTTACGGCACTTGCTGTAGTGGTTTGCGACATTTTCACTTTTCTTTTTTTTTGCCCAATTTTGAGCCTAGTGTGTGTTGATTCCATAATATAAATGATAGTTGTTAATTTGATTGTCGCAGTGCGCTCTCATTGAAGCATTTAAGTGATCGTATATTCCTATTGGTTGTCCATTTTTAAGTTTAAAGTCGTTTTTGGAAATTAAATGATTTTGGGTCGTTTTTGTATGCAGTGCATTATGATAAAATGTGTATTATGTTTTTCATCTTGTCTCTTTCCTGTTACGACATTTCTACTTAAATCTTCAAATTCTACTGGTTGTTTTGCGCATGACCAAATAAGGTTACGGAAGTCTTCTACAAAGGGATTCAGTTTTGATTGATCTTTGTCGTTGTGCACACTGTGTATCGAAGTTTTTGATAAACCTTAGTTAAAAGGGATTTGAGTGCCAACGATATTATCCAAAAGGAAAAGAGTGTTTTAAGTTCTTCAGTTTAGTATTGTTAAGTAACCTCGATTCCTACAGCAATAGCTGGATTTTGGAAGATAGACAAAAGTAATCCTTCGAGTGGCCATCCATCATCCATGGTCACCTTATTTATTATCCTGAGTAGCCGTTAACATCGCAGTAAGTGGTTTCGTTTCTTTTTTTATTGTCTAGCATTTATTTATTTTTATTTGTAGGGTTACGTTTCTAGATAATTCGAGTTTAATTCAAGAGAACACCTTAACCAATAAAAAAAGACCCTTCATCGAAGGTATGTTTCTTTCTTTTCTTTCTTTTTCGGTTGTTTCATGAGTATTTTTATAGGGTTTTTTTTGGTGTGTATTCCAATTTCGAATCATTGGTACCGAAGCCATCTGGCCGAATCAAGCAGCTACCGTCAACAAGGACACCATCGCGGATTGATCCTCTCACCAGGATTACCTGGATTGAAATCCATCTTTTGGGACCAAAGGTCAGACCCAATCTTTTCTTGGTATAAATTTAGTTTGATGCATTTGATTTTTATAAATATAGATACTATTATATTCAAACAACTAACCAGTTTTAACTTTTGTAATGAATACGGTTTTTTTTGTAAATCATTTATAGCTGGCCAGACATAAAAGAGTTTTGCTTCGAGTTAATGTAAATTTATAGTAAAGTTACTTTGTGGTACGGTTAAACGAATATATATAGGTCAAGGGATTGAATTTGTTTTATTAAGAAATATTTTTAGTATTAATCGTTTATTGTTACTTGGCGCCCACACTTAAAATAAAGGTAAGTAACGCCTTAATAAACTGCCAATCTCACACCCTTTGAAACTGATTTAGTTTAGGCCTTTTAGCGTTGTCCTGTAACTTTTGAACGTTATAATTATTAAAAGTTGTACTTTTGTTACGATGATAATAGCCGAGTGGTGGCGCTAGTAGCGATACTTCTTTAGCCTACCCTATTTTTATCATATAAGTATAAACCTTTTGTGGATAGTTTAAAAATAGTCATATTTTAATGATTTTTGCTTCTTCTTGGTAACTATATTCAAGTATTGTCAAAAAAATTGACTTTTTTTCGATATTTGGGCCGATTGCACTTAAACATTTGTTGACATGTCAACTAGGTTTAATTTGACATCTTTTGCAATACAATTGGCCATTTCAAACTCGAGATATGACCAAAATAGTAGAGATACCTTCAAAAAAAACAAAGAAAATTTTTTATTTGGAAATAATATTGTAATTTTTGAGTTTGGCAGGCCCAAATTCATCAGAAAAAAATTCTGGCATTGAGAAAAAAACTGGTTTAGACGTTTTTGGTTTACTATAAAAAAACTTTTTTATAGCAACGTGGTATTTACAATTATTAATTCAGCACCTGTTAGATTGTTACAACAATGTAATTTTTTTCCAATCCAAAGCAAAGGTACCTATCGTATTTTTTATAGTCGAGTTACGAAAATAAAATCCTCCTAAAGTTTTGTCGTAAAATCGTTTCACAGTAAAATTGCAATTATACTGTAGTCAATTTTATCAAATGCAGTCTAGTTTTTTATCGAAGTTGGTAGTGAACATTTCGAGCACCCCTGTAATAATATAACTTTAGTTTTTTGTTCTAAAATAATTTTTTGTAGTTTTATTTTTAATTGTGACTTTCTGTTCTAAAATGTTTGATGTGGTATTTTTAATTAAGTTTATTTTAGAATAAACATTCTTGATTTGTTGCTATGAATTACTAATAATATATTCATTAATTAAAATTTTACCTTTTTCCGTTTTACTTAATCAACTGTATGGTACCCAATAAAAAAACAATTTCAATAAAATATGTTCTTTGGTTTAAAAGATTTTTTTAAAAGTATATTATGCAACGGTAACACCTTGTATTCCTGAAACTGTTGAGTTTTCAATATCGTTTTGAATAACTGACAAAATATATAACTAAAATTATTTTCACTTCAGTTCAATTTTAATTTAAAATTCAGTTTTTTATTTAAATAATTAACAAAATATAAACAAAAATACTTAAAGATTAGCAGATAATGTTTGTAAAAGTAAAAAATTATTTAGTAGGTATAAAAGAGGAGTTCTGGATCACTAAATTAATATATTATATATGGCTGACACAACCCTAGAATTCCCCTTTTACGTCTACTATTTTTTGCTAATAATATTAAAAATTTAATTCCCCACGCAAAGCGGTTTTAGCAAAAAAAATTCCAAATCACCTTTTCACATGCAACATTTAAAAAAATATCATTATTCAGTATTATTTACTTTACTATAGTATGTTTTAAAATGCAATTGTTTAAAAAATTACCTAAAAATTGTATCTATAAAATGTTTATATCCTTAAATATACTTAATTAACAAAACTTCATATTATTATGAGTTATTAAACTGTGGTATGATTTTAAAGAAGTTTGCATAGTTCGACGATTAGTTTTAAAAATTATTTTATTATTTTATTATTTTATTATTTTATTATTTTATTATTTTATTATTTTATTATTTTATTATTTTATTATTTTATTATTTTATTATTTTATTATTTTATTATTTTATTATTTTATTATTTTATTATTTTATTATTTTATTATTTTATTATTTTATTATTTTATTATTTTATTATTTTATTATTTTATTATTTTATTATTTTATTATTTTATTATTTTATTATTTTATTATTTTATTATTTCATTATTTTATTAATTTATTATTAATTATTTTATTATATTAATATTTTATTATTTTATTATTTTATTATTTTATTTTGCGCACGGCTCGGTATGATTTTGATTTGGCACACTTAAGGTAAATTAATTGCCCAAAATGTAAAATATTTTTATAATCCATTGTTGAAATTTGTGTAAAAAGGCTGCTGTACATTACAATTGGGATATTTTCCTACAATTTCTTTTGTCTTTTTCGTAATTAGGCCTTTTTTTGGTTGGATTTGCCTCCTTGGTAAACATTTTTGGGAATCGGTTGGTTTTGTGAGGACTAGTTTACTGTTGTATTGACACCAGTCCTAGATACAACTTGGATTCCATTGAAAGGCTGCAATTGATCTACAAATAACGTAAAATAATTTGATTGGATAGCCAGGACTTCTCGACAATACCTAATTGTGTAATGGAATATAGTAACCAGCCAGTTGTGGACTTACATCCCAGCGTTTCCGTGCCTTGTGCAACCACATGTGGTTGCCGGATTTGTAAGGTTTTAGCTAGAAACTACCTTCAAGTAAGCCATTAACTTAAATATGTAAAAAAATATAGTTTGTAACGTATTATTAAAAGTAATGAGTATACTTACCTAGTGTAAAGGACATTCGATTAAGTATTTAAAATAGTAAGGGCCTTAATTTAGTTGGAAACTTGCAAAACAAACGTTTATTTAAGTTGTTTTGGTTCTGTCAATTCTCATTTGCGAAATTCCCAGCCATGCGCTGTTGCTTTTAACGCAGGCGCGGTAGGCATCGCACAGTATATATACCTATATATATATATATATATATATATATATATATATATATATATATATATATATATATGTATACATATATGAGTTTTGGACCAATAATTAAAAATGGTCGACAAGAATAATTTACGAAAAAAAATTATGAACAAAAAAATCTTCTAATAAGTATCACTATAGTGATAATAATAATCATTATTTTTCATAAAATTGTTTAACTTTTTTTCACACAAAACAAATTTCCAAAAATTAAATTAAAAACACTCTAAAAGCAATCAAATTACAAAAAAAGAATATTCATTTTACGAAAAGGTCGTTAATTTTAACGGATTAAACTGGGATTTAACCCATATAAATTTCGATAAAATTAACTTAACGTGGCAGTTCGATTTTGAGCTTTTAAGTTTAATGTCATGATTTAAGTCTTATTATAACTCTTTGTCACTTTTTTTACATTTTATTCTTAATGGACTTTTGTAATGATTAATTTTACCGATAAATATCTACAATTTATACAAATTGTATAAATGTGCCAATATACCAAATATTCTTATAATGTAATACTAATACTAATACAATAAGAAAAATACATTAAATGATTTTTATTTAATCGGTCTATGGCACAAATTATTTAGACTAATCGGGTTATTTATGACCTAGGCCCTAGAAATGTATGGCTCCAAGTCTCTCAAAGCAACAATAATAACCTAATTCGAATAGATCTATATAACAAAATTATAAAACAATTAAAAAGAAAAATAAAAAATAGATTAAGTAAGTAAAGAAGCTCTTGCATGTTTTCTAAATTTTTATAAAGACATAGACTTTAAATCATTGCCAATCGAGTTGTAATACATTACTGCATTAAAAGAAAAAGAACGGGTAAATAAAGCAGTAGAGTGTTTGGGTAAGGTAAGCAGGTTTAGATGTCGTGTTTAGCGATTGTGAATATTATATCTAAAAATTAACTTTTCTTTTAAGTATGAAGGGGTGGAAGTTAATATAATCCTATGTACAAAAGTTAAATAATGAAGCTTAACAGTTTTATTTATATTTAACCATCCAAGTGCTGCTAACTTGGATAATACGTGGTCATATTTTCTAAGATTAAAGATAAATCTGACACAGGTGTTTTGGATCCGTTGCATACAAGTTTTAGTTTGAAGGTCTAGGCATGGGTAGTACAAAGTGATGCAATAGTAAAATATAGGCAGAACTAGGCTTTCTGTCAATTTTTTGCGCATTTTAAAATTCAAAATATGTTTGTTACTATAAAGCAATTTAAGGCGTAGATATGTTTTTTGCAAAAGGTTCTTAACATGACTGGTGAAGCGTAGATTTTCATCGATTATAACACCCAAATGTTTAGCCTCTTCTAAGAATTTTATGTTCTCATTATTTATGAAAAATTTAAGATTTTTTTTTAATTCTTTACGATGATTTTTAGAACAAAAAATCATGGAAACAGATTTATTTGGATTAATGTTAAGATTATGTTTATCTGAAAATAGCTGTAGGGAGTCAAGGTCTTCATTTATTTTTTTGATTTGTATTTAATATGTCACATGGGTCAAAGCAGTATAAAATTTGTGTATCATCCGCATAAGCTTGTACATGTGCATATTTAGTTTGATTAAATAGATCAGCGGTACTCTCTAAAAATTAATTATTCAAAAATGACTAATTTAATAGTTATTAGTGGCTGCTTTTTCACTTGTACCATGGTTAACCATGGAATACCATGGTATCACAAAATTTAACAGCCAATTCTTATGTAAAATTGTCCCCTGAATCCCAAAATACCGTCAAAAATTATGAAAGAGGAGCAGTTTTTGAGATATAGTCAATTTCATAATAAATGGAAAATTGACTATATCTCAAAAACTGTTCTACTTTTTTAACTTTTGACCATGGTTGTCCATGGTACAAGTGAAAAAGCAGCCACTAATAACTATTAAATTAGTAATTTTTAACTAATTTATTTTTAGAGAGTATATAAAATAAAAAGTAAAGGTCCAAGTATAGAGCTTTGTGGGACTCCAGATACTTTTTGGGTTCTTTTAGTTAGATATGAATTAAAGAACTTGGAAGAAACTTGATCAAAACCATAATAGATCAGCTTGGAACAAAGAAGGGAGTGACTTATTTTGTCGAAGGCTTTTGAATAGTCTAAGGAGACCAAGACCGCGTCCTGTTTCTTGTCCATGGCTTTAAAAATATTATCAGTAAGGTCCAACAGACAGGTACTAGTACTGTGATTTTTACGTAAGCCCGATTGATGTGCAGGAAGAATTTTATTTTTGTTTATTCTTTATTTTAGGAACTGGGCAGACAATTGCTTCTTTCCAACTCTCAGGAAATAACTCATTGAAAATATTTTTTAAAACAATAAATTCTCATAACAAAAATGTCTCAAAACAACAAATTCCCAAAGCAAAAATGTCTTCGATACAAAAAAATTTTAAGTAAAAAAGTCTCAAAGGCTTTGAGTCAAAGCAATACATTCTCAAAGTAAAAATTACTTTAAACAAATTATCTCATCCGGGGACCTAGATAAAAATTCAATTATAAAAAATTACTATTAATAGGCATAATTACTAGAAATTTTAAGTAATATGCATAATAACCCAATCAAAATATTATTCTGGAACCTAATTGCATAATACCGAAGAGTTTATTTAAAACTTGGAAAAAGCAATGCTTATGTGAAACTTTGTCATAATGTGGGAATTATATTACCCAAAATTTCAGAAATAAAAAAACATATCGAACACCTTACACTCCAAGTTTAAATTAGGTTTTAAAAATGATTTTCTTTGAAACATAAATTGATAATTTATTATTCATTTATTGGTAAATCGATTAAACATTATATAAACTAGTAAACACTAAAACTGACAAAAATGCAGCCCCAAAAACAATACACACCATTAATATAACGCGTTTGTAAGCCAGAAACAGCCGATAAAACGAATCTGCCTTAATCCTAAATGTAAATTTTCCAGCAGAGTTGTGCTTTAGTTTGGATGGTCGCAGGTAGCGCAGAATTATAAAATAAAATAAAGATGCTATTATTAGCTTTATTTAAACAAACATAATTTTAGATACAATCGGAAATGGCCACTGAGCAAACATGTTTGCTCAGGCTACCCCTGCCAGATTTGTGTAATGACAAAATATTTATACACGAATGTACACTAAAACTGACAAAAATGCAGCCCCAAAAACAATACACACCATTAATATAACGCGTTTGTAAGCCAGAAATTTTAATGACGATACAAATGTAATTTTCTGAATAAAGAACCATTTTATTTTTGAAATAATCTTTTTATTTAATCTTTAGGCATTTTTAAAGTGTAATTAAAGCACTATTCGTATACATATTTTTTAATAAAAATGCAAGGTTATTTTTGTGCTTAGTAACTATTTTGGGAATTCCTTTTGATTAATTAAAATTAATTGATCATTGATTTTTAAAAATATAAAGCCAATTGGTAAACATTTTAATAAAAGTCTGTTTTCTATATTATGAAAGTTATTTGCTTAATGAAATGCAGCTACTTATTTGATTTCATTTTAAAGCAGAATTTCAATGAGTCCTGAAGTACGAAGGAAGAGTTTTGTCACTTACCTATTACATCATTTTACTTCCTCTCTTTTAGGTAAAACGTTTTTGAGTGATTTTTGACATAGTTTTAAATTCTAGTTTACTATATGGATTTGTTTGTATGAAAAATGTAAAACTTTTGTGTACAATTTTTTAATTTTATTGTTTTTACAATTATTGGACTTTTCTTAATCAAAGTAATTATAATATAAATTAATATTAAAAAATTTACAAAAATATTATGGGAATCAGGTAAAAAAATAATTTAAACTTTTAAGTTGGGAAAATACAGAGATCGGTAATTGTGTCAGCCTAAACATGTGGAGTATGTTTTGACTAGCGAGTATCGGCGTTTGTTTATTTGCTACATTATCGTTAGTTGGCACTTTCGTAAACAAATGTTGCGCGAGCAATAGCTCTTATCAAGGACGGTCAGTATCAGCAAGTCTGATAGGCGAATATTTAAAGAACATTTGGGATTTGAGAAAAATAAAGAAATTCTGGTTCCAGCATAACAAGATCCAAATTACATCGAGTCGATAATTTTTACAAGTTTGTGTTCTAATTACTATGTTACTGTGTACTAATTGTGAGAGAACAGTAAGTAGGAACGCCAAAGAATATGGAGAATAGCTGTATAAGTGCAATATTGTTATCTTTAATGACTTGAAGAGGCATTATTGCGAATTACCACATAGAGCTTGCCCCCCTTTATTGGCAATGATTTTGTTTTAATAACTATAATGCTCGACCGCATGTTGCCAGGGTAGTAACTCAATATCTTAAAGAAGTGGGTATTGAGGTAATGGCATGGCCACCCAACAGGCCTAAATTAAAGCCAATAGAACATAATTGGGACAGGATGAGCGGAGAAGTAAGGTCACATCTTTTCTCTACAGAAAACTTGGAAATCGTAAAAAATGTCCCAATATATTTGGGAGCCGATGGATCAAAAAGACAAAACAAATTTAGCATAGGGGCTTAAAAGCTGTTATTTAGACCAGATATTAATTAACCCGTTATTAGATGTAAAGTAGATCTTTATACTGAAAATAATTCCGAAAAGTAAAATTAATAGATATCTTATGCTTAAAGAAGTAAATATATAGTAATTCGCTTTTTGAACCCGCGAGTGTTTTTCTCGTTGTTTTCGAGAAAATACAAATTGTAACTATATTTTAACGAACTTATTATTTGCCTACCAAAAAAACACAGTTTATGTGGTAGGAAAGTTTTTACTTTCCGCTTTCCGACCTACTCATTCCACATCACATACATGTTTTTTATTATTTTTTAACAGCATGTGTGAGGCTAATGTACTATTATTTTCAGTAAATTTAATTTTTGTTGTGGTCAAATAACGAATCTGGTATGATTTAATTTTTTCATATTTTTATACATGTACGATAATTATAATTATAATGGGCGTTTTAAAGGTGGGAGTTGAAAAAAAATAATTAATTTTGAAATATTATTGACAAATATAACTATTTTTTATGAAAGTAGCAGTGGCGCAGCGGTTAGACATCAATCTACTTATTTCAGGCTGTCGTAAACGGTTCCAAGCAGTGATGGGCGGTGGGTAAATACCCACCCCAAAAATTGATTTAAAACTTTATATCTATGAGGTGTAAAATATTATATTAAAACAGTAAATAGAGTTCTCGTTCAAAATTAGTTTTATTTACATTCTATTTAATGTTTTAATATAATATTTTAGAAACACCTCATAGATATAAAGATTTAAATAGATTTTTTGATATGTATTTGTTAATCTGTGTATTTTAAAGAAATTTTGACTTGTAAGTAATTTTAACCATGATTTTAATATGTTGTTCAATAATAAGTGTATTTTACTATTGTAGAGACCCCTGAAGATGCATCATGGTTAGCAACCGAAACTAGTCGGGTTTTTTAAATAAAAAAAACAATAAACAGAGACTTGCTATTATTTCACAAACATTCAATCAAATATGTGACTAATTTTATAGCAAAAAAGCAGTCACTTATAATTAGTAAAATTCTATCAAATTTAAGCACCTAGTAGATTTAAATTTAAAAAAGTTTTGATCCAGACGGGGTTTGAACTTGTCAAAGGGATGTAGTGTTGCCGTCAAGACTAACACATTCTAGACTCCTGTCTTGTCTTGTCTAGAATATCAAGACAATACCGTCAACATATCTTGTCTAAGTTTATCAAGACAAGACAAGACTTTAGCCTAAACTCTTGATTATAATCAAGACAAGACAAGACTTTAAACCAAAACTCTTGATTATTTTCAAAACTAGATTAAATTTAACTAAAAAATATTAAAAACCATTAATTTAATTATTATTTTTTTATTAAAAACAACTTACAAACGTTTAATATGTTTTAACCCTTATGTGCACGGAAAGGTACAGGTGTACCTTTTTAATTTTTGTTATGCAGTAACTTATTTAATTTAATTTAAAAATGGTACATGTTTTATGACATCTTAAAATAAGGAAAGATAATGCATTTTATGTAAAAATTATAATATTTACCTTACCTAGAATTTTTTTATTTTAATCCCAAACTTATTATCCCATTTAAGCACGGATAGGTACATTCGTACCTATATGTGTTTAAGTTGAAAATTAATAGGGGGGGAATAAAAACAACAATAAATTCACAAATATATATATATATATATATATATATATATATATAGTTATATAGTTATATATATATATATATAGTTATATAGTTATATATATATATATATATACAGTTTAGAAGTCATCACATATTGGGGTTTTTCAAACGCTGCAACATTTTCTGGTTTTTCTTTGCTTTTTATTTTTGTTTCGGCAAATATAGCATGATCCCTACTGGTTTAGGGCCTTTACATTCTTGAGGTTTATTTTCCGTAGCAAATGATGACCCTGGTGGTACCAGTGGATGCCCCATCATCGATTATAGTGAATTTTTGGTAGAAAATATGTTTACCACATTTGGCATTTGCGAGCGTTTTTCAATATTACCCATTGCGAGGCTGCATCCTAAATCTTGATAAAAAGTTCTTTGGCTATGTGATGACGACATAATTCCCTTTGGCCCTCCATGTCTTCAAACACTTTATAAAACCGAATCAATACCAAAATATTTCAATGCGTTGAATTTAAACCAAAATAAACAATTCCACAAAACGGCCTACGCAGAACAAAACAATTTTTTTATATAATTTTTTTTAATTCAAAGCTTTTAATTCTTTAGAGAGATATACTAACCAAAACACAAAACATTAAACAATTCCAAAAACTTGCTTTCGCAAAACAAAAACATGTTTTCTAGTATAAGGGACAATTGTACCTATCTGTGCGGTATCAGTATATTTATTCTCTATGCACATAAGGGTTAAGGGGGGAAATAGGTGTAGGACGGCGTATTTTGCATTATTTTCATGAATTTTTTTAACATATAAGGAATTTATATATATTTTATTAGAATCTTGGGCTTATTTTCTACATATATTTAAAACTATTTTAATAAAAAATTTAGTGCTTCATTTAGTGCAAAAACAAAACGCAAGGGTTGTATATGCACGTGGCGGAAGTGATTTGTTTTGAATGGTTCTAAAACAAGAGTGGGGGTTACATTGCGCAGACGCAAAATTTCTATCTAGACTCTTGAATAATAATCTAGAATCTTAAATAATAATCTAGACTAGTTAATCTAGACCAGACCGCATTAAGCTTTTTTAATCAAGACTTAGACTCACACAACTCTTGTCTTGAAATTTTTAAGACAAGACAAGAGTAAGTAACTCTTGTCTTGTCTTGTCTAGACGGCACCACTAAAGGGATGTTTAACCGATGCGCCAATCCAACTTTTATAAAAATTAGTTATATTTGTCTATAAATATTGTTAATAATATTTTAAAGTTGAAAATCTTTTTCGTGATGCTGTTTTGAGCTAAACTTTTTGCATCTTTGTTTGTTTTTATGGCCCATTTATCCATGGAGCCTACCTGCATTTTACTTTAACAATAATATCGATGACTTTTTGCCAAAGTATCGCAAGCAACATAACTCAAATTTTGGGAATAGAAAACATTTTTTATTTTAAAGTGTTTTAAATCATATAAAACCTATAGGTTTTATAACAAGTAAATAGCTATAATTATATGTTATTTACTTTTTATAAAACCATATTTAATTTAAAATAGACTTTAAGACAAAAAATGTTTTCAATTTTCGAAATTTGAGTTATGTTGCTTGCGATACTTTGGCAGAAAGTCATCGATATGCTGTTGGCCGCAAGAATTTAAAAAAATTAAACAAATTAGTTAAACCGTGTCAAAATTAAAATCTGACGTTTAATTTAATTCTGACGTTTACATTCAGAGTCAATCACACGTAGCGTCGTCATGCTAGCGGGAAACATAAATGTTTCCCGCTAGCATGACGACGCTACGTGTGATTGACTTTGAAATTTCTAACCTGATAACAGGGAGGGAATGAAAATATATACAGGTGAAGGAATAAGATTGTTCACTGCGGAAGAAATGAATGTCATTAGTTATTAACAATTGCGAATACAATACATGATTAACCGACAAAAATATATTTATAATATAAATTTTATACATTCAAACACGAAAATGTAAACTCAAATGAAAATAATTTAAATACCATGTTGGGAATATTCGAAATACTTTCCAAACTGCCAGCCGAGCAAAAACAATCAACGGTGCTGTTCAAGTTTGTGGTCGGTTTGGATGCATGTGTCGCCTGTCCATTAGGTATAAGAAAAAACAGACAAACTTTTCAAACAGACGCTCGAAAGTTTTTATTTTCCTGTTTCCTTTCGCGTGGTAAAACTGAATTCAATTAAAAGCAAGTAGAAAAAATACTTAGGGTTATAATCGTAAGTAATTTTATAAGGGCATCTAATTTTTCCGAAAAAAATCGAAAAAACACGTTGCAAAGTAATATATAATAATAATCGTCTTTATTTAAAGTAAAATTATTACAATAATATTATAATATATATTGTAAGTATTAACTAGAAGCATGAGTGCTGGTGGCAACAAAAATCCGAGTCGAAGACTTAGCATTGTGTTTTTTCAATTTTTTTCACAGAAAAAATTAGATTTCCGAATGGTATTTGACAATTTTTCATGAGTAACAGTTATTCTGCATACACATAGCTTACAAAACATACTACCTATTATACATGCATACATAATAAATATGTAAGTTTTAATTTGGAAACTGAAAAATAGGTAATTTATTTAAATACAAAATACTACAAACTTAATTATTTATAAATTGCAATTTTTGGTGACAACAGCTGTCAAGTTTTGCCGCTGGTAAACTCGAAAAAACTGCTGACAGGTGCTGTCACACAGTTTTTCCACCTATAAACCATTTGTAATTCCAAATTGCGCGTTTGTGATTGGTGGAAATTAAGACAAGGGAAATAGTCGTTGTAAATTTGTAAGCACCACTGCGCTTTTATAAAAATGTTTAATGACAGTAGGTAGTTATTACATATTCAAAAATACAATAAAGAAAAAACATTTAACAAATTTAGTATATTAGTTTACGTTTTGTGATATTTTACTTTATAAAAAAAAACATTTTTGGGAGTAATTTAAAAAATTTCTAAAAAAAATTACCCACGCATTTTAATTTTATCAATCTAAAATAAAAAGTAGGTAATCAAACCTGTTGTTAGATCCCGAGGCGCACAATCTCCCACCTTTTGCCTTCCATTATCCTGTGGAAAGTGTTATTTGTTATTTATATGGAAAATTAGACTTTTACTTTTACGGAGCTGACCATCAATATATATATATATATATATATATATATATATATATGAATGAAAAAACGGATAAGTTATTAAAAAGCAAGGCAGGTTTGTTAGGTATGCAATAGAAATACCTTGCTAATGGAACCCTTTCAGACAATAGTGTTCATAAAAAGATGAATATAAGGATTTGGAAAGCAAAAAACCATTAGAAATACGGGAACGGCGGCAGGCGTAGAGAACGTTACGGCCATAAGCGAAAAACAGACAACCGAAAGGAAAAACATTTTCGACACTTATAAACATTTTAAACTCAGAAACAAAATCTCAACGAGGCAAATTTCCCTCGAGACATGTAGACACAGAACTGACTATACATGTTAGAGGAAAATGGAGTTTTCAAACTAAAAACAATCACGTTGCAGACTCTCTGTTTAATTATTTATTTGCTCTGACCGGAGCCACTTCTACGAGTACAACCTTTTATAATTACTGACGGATACTACTATAATAACATAGCTATTTTCTTTTACTTATTGTCCGTGCATAAACATAACAAACGTCAAAGACCTTTAAAATAATAGTGAAAATATCTATGGCTGTTTTTTAAGAGGTACCTATATAACTTGTATTTAAAATAATAATGATTGTAATTAAGTTTAAATCAACATGTTTTATTTACTATAAAGAATAGTCCATGACATTATGCTTTGAATACGATTCAAGGCATAAGGCCTCATTGGCTGTTTTAACAAAGCGCATTCCGAAGGTCCAATATTTAACTATTCTTTTAACTTTAAAGATTCAAGAGTTTGGGGCTCCCTCTCACCAATAACTCTAAATATTGAATATCCAGTTTTAGACTCATTTTTGAAACAGCAACTTTTGTGAGTATACCTAAGGCTTTTGTCACAAAAGTTTTGTGCCATTGACCGATGTACTGAAGCAAAATAAATACTTAGCTTTAAGTTAAGTTTATATATAAAATCTGATCTACAGTTTAAAGGTTTAATAATAATAATAATAATAACTGTTTATTTAACTTTCAAGTATTACAGGTATACTTATTAGAATTGCCAGAGACAAAATAATTAAATATAAAAAAATACAAATAATATACACTGTATATTATACATTTTGTGCGATTTAAGACTGCAACACCCCATTATTTTGAAAATGCTCGTATAGTAAATTGATTGTACTATCTACAAATAGTAATATTTACTATATGATTTATTCAAATTTAACTTGTATTATACAATATAATAAAATACACTATTTAATTTCTTATGGGTTACGTATCTCTTAATTTTAAAATTTGTATTTTTTCCCCTTAATGCATTATTTCAATAAAAGCTTTCAAGCGGCTATTTTGCCTTCTGTGCAATATTTTACCCAGTGTCTTCTCTGCCTATACAGGGTGTCCCAAAAGTCAACGATATCCTTTGGAGGACTGATAGACCAACTCATGACTAAGCAGAAAATCAAAATATGACCTAAGTAAAAAATCGTTAGTTTTTGAGATATAGTCATTTTTATGAATTTTGTAAAACTTGACACCTTAGATCAGTTTTTTCGAGTGCCACAGCTAAAAATCTACTTTTCATTTAATTTTGAATTGTAATTAATAGCAGTCCTATTCAGGGTTACGCAAAATAAAATATAATCTAAGAATATAGAATGTTGTAGTTGTGACTCAAAAAACTGATTTTATGTGTCAAGTTTCACAAAATTCATAAAAATGCCAATATCTTAAACACTAATGATTTTTTACCAAGTTCATGTTTTGATATTCTGATTAGTCATGAGCTGACCTATTAGTCCTTCAAAGGATATAGTTGACTTTTGGGATACCCTGTATATAGTGTTTAGTGATATAGCACGTGTATAGTCAGGCAGGGTTACCAGATTGGGCTATCTCTACGTCTTCTTTGGACTCAAAAATTCCAGATGGCTACAGGCTACTACTTTGGGCTTAAAGAATATAAAAAGTTTCCCATTAATTGATTGGGTTTTGGTCACGTGCGAAATTATATGCAGAGAAGAGATATTGTTATACTAGTATACTAACTTTACGCTAGGGTTGCCAAGTCTCCGTGTTTGACCCGAAGTCTGCGGGTTTTTGGTGGCTTGTCCGGGTTTAAAATAAAACTTCCGAGATACGGGTTTTGCAATTAAATCTCCGGGTTCTCCTGATTAACAATAAAAATATTAAATTTTCAAAAATATTCGTTTCTATTGACATGTGCCTTTTAATTTTCAATTTATTGCCAAAAATACATTTTTAATCTCCGTTTTTATTCATTTTTATACTTTTCTCTGTAAAAATTGATGACATCTGTATAGAATTCTCGAGAGATTTCTAACTACCTTGGTAATAACATTTAACACAACAAATGGACAAAAATTATCAAAAAATTTTCAGGTTTGAAATCAAGCAAAAACTTTTATCAAGAATTAAATTTTTTAAGAAATGTAAAATATATTTATAATCTAGGGTGCCAATACGGCTACTTTTGGGCTATCTTTATTTAGAAAGTTCGCTCCTTAAGTCAAAAATATCTGGCATTTCTGTACACAGTTAATAATAACGTCTCATAGAAATTGGTGGTTAGGAATGTGTGATTAGTTAAAAATTGACGTGAGCGAAATTTTGATAAACTGGGAATTTTCTGACATGGTCGATAAGTTTAATGGTAAGTATTTTAAACAGTATTAAACAGTCTGCAGGTAATCAAATTTTGTTTATCAATTAAATTTATTTTAGAAGAGGAAATTGACTCGGAATCATTTCCTTTACTAACTGAAGAAACGATTAAAGAATTGATTCCCAAAATAGGAAAAAGAGTAAAATTTAATGAAATGTTTAAAAATGACGTAAGAGTTTGTTTTTATCCATACTCGGTTAAATAATAAGACTATTATTAATCTTAATTATAAATTATTTAAAAAGTTGTTATGTTTAAACTATATGGCCAGTTAATTTACCCAATGCTTAATTGTCATAGGTACAATTATGTCAATAATTGTAACTTTGACAGTTATCTGTGTAGTAAATTTAAGGTGGCTGGTGAATGTGGACTGTATGATTTAAAAGATTTTGGAATTGGAATGTGACTTACCCTGATTTCTTCCGGTCGTCTGATCTTGATAGGCCAGCCAGTGTTCCGTGGGTTTTTAGTCACAATAGGGAAAGATATGGGGCTGGTTCACGCACCATTGTTCATTTAATTTAATAATCTAAACTTATAACTTATTCTAATTTACTAGTTTCGCACATAGCAATAGTTTTCGTCCGACGTTTTAAAACCGACTCTCTGCCCGTTCTCGCAAATATTAAAATCAACGTTTTTTTACGCGTATAAACAAAAACAATATAATGTTAAATTGGTAAGCAGGACCGGCTTTAGCCGTGCGTAGCTAGTAGATCACATTAGACGTATTCTGAATTCTATAGTGCTCTATTTTCTGGTTAAAGTGAAGTGTCCCCCTCCTCGCGGGCTACTAGCGGGCCACAAACGTACTGGCAGTAAGGCTTTAGGCCTAATCGTGTGACAAGGCACACGTATAAGTACCTGAGTCCTCACACTCTCAGGTTACCAGTTAACGGCTAAGAGACACAGCAGGGGGTTGGTACCCCCCTGCATTAACACCAAGGCTTCTGCACCTAAGCTCATCTCTGCTCTCCCTGTTGGCGTGTTCTTTGATTCTTTCCAGCCATGAGCGGAAAGCCAAAGAGCCCCAATACTTCCTCCTCATTATTAGACTCGTCTACTGGTTCAGCTGGCTCAGGCTCATCTGCCTCGACCACTGAATCACAAGTCGCTAAAAGCGTTGACGACCAAGACGCGCCCGCCGCTCCTCAGGAGCCGGCGGGGGTCGAAGACGCTGCTAAATCTGTTTCGGATTCCTTGATACAGTTTCAAAGGATCTTTACTAACAAAATATCGAATACCGTTGATGAGGGTATTAAATACCTAAATACTAGCGATGCCAAAAAGGCCAAAAAAAAGGACCTTCTCCGCACTTTTGCATCTGTTCTTACCCAGTTAAAAACTGACTGCTCCAACCTCAATAAATCCGTTAAGGCCGTCGAGAGTACTCAAACTCTCTTCAAGGCATTAAACTCCACGGTAAAGAAAATTTCTAAGTTGTCGGCCAAACTGTCTTTCGAGCCACCCACTCCAGCCGCAACTTCTGCGGCGACATACGCTAACGTCGCTTCGAGCACTTCCAGGGTCAAGATTGTTGGCAAGAAATCTGCTTCCACTAAGGCTATTCACAAGGTAGAAATATCCCCTGTTAACCCCGAAGAATTTGAGTCTTCCGAGGCTGTCAAGGAAAGCGTTCTTGCCAAAATCAACCCTGCTACCATAGGCTTTGCGCCGTCAAAAGTATACTATGCAAGAAATAAGGGAGTCGTGATTGAATCTCACGATTCAAACGTAAATAAGCTATTAGATCTTCCTGAGTGGGTCTCCCTAAAGCTCAAGGCATCTTCAGCAAAGAAGAGACTCCCGAGACTGTCCATCTTTGGTGTTCCCTCGTTCTTAACGAAGGAAAACCTGGCGAAAGCAATTATAGACCAAAACAACGTCGACACATCTAATGCAGAGGACATAAACCCGGTGCATAAGTTTGGCCCGAGAGGCCAGAAACTTGTGCACTGGGCCGTGGAGGTCACCCCTCAGGCTTACCCTGCTATCTCTGAGGTATCTAGGCATAGGTTGGCAGAATTGTAGGGTGGAGGACAGAACCAGGGTGACCATCTGTCATAAGTGCTTCAGGTTCGGTCATACATCGGCCAAGTGCCAGGCGGAGGCGACCAAGTGCGGCCACTGTGCCGGGTCGCACGATGTGAAGGATTGCCCGGACAAAGACGTCCCAGCAAAACTAAAGTGTGCCTCTTGCTCTAATGTTAGAGGACTAAGTGAGCTTAACCATGTACCAGGCTCTGAGAAGTGTGCATCCTATGCGAGGAGAGTGAAGGCATTGATTGAGGACACCGACTACGGGCCTCAAAATTAAGTCACTAAACATCTGCCATATAAACCTTCACCACTCGATAACGGCAACTCAATCCTTCTTTAACTCTCCTTACATCAAGGATAAAGATGTGGTTCTTGTACAGGAGCCATATTGCACATACTCAAGAATTTCCAACAAATTCGTGATCCCTAACATTGGCCACTTCAGGGTAATCTACGCTTCTGGAGACGCCTTCAGGTCGTGCGTGGTGGTACTTAACCCGCTTGTACACGTACTTCCGACTGCATGCATCAGCACAGACACTGTGGTCTCTACCATACTTGAGTGTGGCGGTCTGTCCTTTGCCCTACTTAGCATCTACTGCCCCCCTAGGGGGGAGCTCTGCGAACAGATGGAGCTGGTCTCGAACAGCATAAGTGATCTAGAGCTTCCGGTACTTATCGGCATGGATGCTAACGCCAAGAATCCGGTCTGGTTCTCGGACCAGCTGGATCACCGTGGCGACATTGTTGAGAATTTTGCTCTCGAGAATAATCTACATGTCTTAAATTCTCCATCTGACCTTACAACGTATAGCTCCCCTTTGGGGGAGAGCAACATAGACATAACTCTGTGTTCTGTCGCCTTGCTGAACCTTATATCAGGCTGGGTGGTCTCCGCGGACACCTGTCCAAGTGATCATAGGGCTATATCCCTCACGATCAAGGTCCCTGACCCAGCACAACACAATGCTTTCACATGGACGAGATCCTTAAGTGAGCTGGACGCTAACTCGGCGATAGACCTGGCTATACGTGGGATAGATGCCCTCGAGTCTCGTGCTTGGTCCCCGGGTACGTTGGCTATTGACGAAAGGGTCAATCATTTAACATCTCTGCTCGCCTCCATTGGCGACAGATTCCTTAAAAGGCATAAACGCTTTAGGTACTAATAAACCCATTTGGTGGAACGACAGGCTGGACGTACTAAGGGCCAGAATCAATAAACAACGAAAAGCCTTCCAAAGAGCGGTCGAGCCCCTTAAGGGCGCGCTCAGAATAATCTAACACTGTTGATGATTTCAAAGCACTCATCAACAAGGCTCGCTCCAATTCTTGGAGCAGCTACGTGGTTGAGGAGCTGGAAAGGAACCCGTGGAGCTTGCCTTACAAGCTCTCTAAAGCTGGCGGCCTGCAAAGGCCGCTTATTTCCTGCATCCGTAAACAGGACGGAACACTTACTAACAACTTCTTTGATACCGCAAACGCCGTCCTGGATAATTTTATTACGGACGACGATCCTGGAACGGATAATCCCTTCCAGGCTCACTTTAGAGAAACCACGGATCTCCTTTCTGGCTCTATTCCGGTTACTGAACCTCTACTCATAACGAAACTCTAGATTTTCTTACTCACGTCAACATCAAAAAGGCTCCTGGCCCCGATGGCGTGTATCCTGTCGTTCTCCGAGTGGTGGGACCCGCTGTTGCGAATTACACAAGTCGACTTTTTAACGACTGTATCAGGTTCGGCTACTTTCCCAAGACCTGGAAAAAAGGTAAACTGACTCTTATTCCTAAAGGAGGCTCCGTCCCTTCGTCTAACCCACTCAAGGGTACTAGGCCCATCACCCTACTGCAGGTGCTGGGCAAGCTGCTCGAGAGAATTGTTAAAAGGAATTTATTTGCCGAGCTACAGGAATCATCCTTTCATCATGTTAACCAGTATGGCTTTAGGGAGGGCCGCTCAGCAATCGACGCTATAACGGACCTAATTGATCATCTGAAATCAGATAACTCTAAGTTCAAACTGACTTGCTTCCTAGACATCAAGGGGGCGTTCGACAACTTGTGGTGGCCTACGGTCATTCAATCGCTGATCAACAAAGGAATATCCTTTGATACTATGAATCTAATCAAAAGCTACCTTAACAACCGCGTCACCAGCTTTGAGCTGGGCCCTGCTAGGGTTTCTAAAACCCTGACCAGAGGCTGCCCCCAGGGCTCTGTCCTGGGGCCACTGTTGTGGAACGCCGCCCTCGATGGTCTTCTTCGCATCCCTCTGGGTGAGAACACCAAAACATACGCCTACGCAGATGACATTGCCATATCTGTTAGCGCGGGCAACCGTGCACTGACCGAACAATACACCAACTACGCCCTTTCGAGGGTCAGCTCGTGGCTGGCAGATAATAAGCTTAACTTATCCATAGACAAATGTAACTACGTAGTGTTCAGCGGCAAATGTGTCAGGAGGCCTACAATCCGGATCAACGGAAGCCCCATCCGAGGACTAACATCGGCCAAATATCTTGGGGTCACTCTTGACTCACACCTCAACTTTCAAGAGCACATAAAACTCGTCAGCCTCAAAGCCAAGGGCCTATTCGCAAACTTGCGTAGGCATTTGGCGAAAGCATGGGTGCCCCCCTCGGATGGCCTCACTTCCATATACAACATGGCGGTCGTCCCAATAGTGGGATATTCATTCAATGTCTGGAAAGGCAAGTGTCACTATCAAAGAGCTGACAGATTACTGAATTCTTGCAGAGCCATATGTGCCCGCACGATCACCGGCTGTTACAGCGACGTCTCGGCGGAAGCTGCGGGCGTCCTGGCCAACATCAAGCCAATTGGCCTAGAGCTCTCTGCAAGAATGGCCTTATCAGATATAAGGAAAAGGAATCCAGTCCACCATCTGGACATACATTGGATGGATCAAAATGAATATCCCAACTGGAGGGAAGCTAAAACTATTCTCGACCAGGCCAGTTTGAACGCTTGGCAGACAACGTGGGACACATACCCCAAAGGCCGCTTAACACATTCATTCATCCCTTCACTGGCGATAAGACAAACTCAAAACATACCACACACAAGGCATCTGTCTTGTGTCCTTACTGGCCATGGAAGATTCCGGCGTCACTTCCATATCCGTGGAAGTATTGACAGCCCCAACTGTCCTACATGCGACACAATTGACGACCCACCACACCGCATATACGACTGTCCTTCATACGACCGCTCCAGGATAGATCTTGCTGGTAAGCTGTCTGAGTGGCCGCTTTCGCTGGATCGAATCTTTATGGAGCTACTGGACACCGGCAACACCGACCTCCTGACACCCTTCTCCGAGTGCGACGCACTTCCAGTGCATCGAGGCTAAATACGGGCTGACCCTACGGGCTGGTTGGCTACCCATTATTGATCTACCTATAACATCTGGCTTACTTCTCCGGGGCAAGAGTCCAAACTGCCACCACCCTCCTAAGCAAGAGGTTAAACTGCCATTTCTCGCCTCGACTTCTTTGCCGTGCGCTGGACTGCCGACAGAGACAACGACGCCTGTGCGCTGCGTCTGCGCAGGGTGCTTGGGCCGCTGTCGGCAGGTCAGATCACCTCGCGTGCTTCCTGGCCTGTTCTTCCCCATGGTTTGGTGGCGGTCCGTCGGCGTTGGCACCGGGGACCGCGGCGTCACTTCGTGCCGCTACGTGCCCTGGTGTCTGGGCCGGCGGCTCGCGGCCAGTCTATGGGATCTACTTTAATTTTCTTTAGTTTTAAGTTAGATTTAGATATAATTAGTTGCTGCCTATTTACATGTGGCTTGCCACTCTCCCCACCTTCTCCATAAGGCCATTGCAAAGGTATAAGGTACTTTGCTGCACAATGTATCGTGCGTCGTTGTAGAGGGGGCTCAGGTTGTGGTAGATGGCTGGTCTGTCTGCCATGGCCTCTGCGTCGCTCCTGCCTTTCCTTTGTTCTCCCGTCCCTTCCTCTTAACACACACAGGCTTGAGCCTGCTCCCTAATACAAACTTCTATATTGTTAAACTGTTCACTGCATATCTATAAATAAACAAAACAGCCATTGAAAGGCATGGGATTGGAAGACAGAGTGGTTGGCAGAGGCTTGCGGGTTGTGGCTCGGACATCGTGACCGGTATCAGCTTCGCTGGTCCGGCTGCGATGCCTGGTCTGCGATGCCTGGTCCACCTGGTCCCTCTGTCTTTCTTTTTTTTTTTTAGCCGTGCGTAAACATACCGCCTACCAAAAATCCACGATTTTTAATAGAAAGTAGGAAGTAATATAGTAAATAATAACAAAATAATGGTTAATCCACAATAGGTAGTGAAATAAACCTTATAAAGTAAACCCGAAAACAAAACAAAAAAAATATTAAATTGCATTTAAAACCAAGAAAACACAAAAAAAACAAAAAAAAACGAACGTAGCATTAATGATTGGGCAAAGGCGCTAACTTGACCAAAGGTCGACGAAATTCGCCATTAACGGTTTTGACTGTGGCTACTCGAATTATCCCGTCCGCGCCAGGGTGAACCTGGGAAACACGCCCGAGCTTCCATGCTAAGAGGTGCTTTAATTCGTCCTTGATTAGGACCAAAGTACAAAGTTCGTGTGAGGCATCAAGCCATTTAGCTCGTTGTTGCAGGGTGTGAAGGTATTCCTGATGCCATCGAGTCCAAAACGATTGGTTTATTTGTTGAATGAGCTGCCATCGTGACAACGTACCCAGGTTAACGGAAGTATAATCGAAGTCAGGAGGACTGGTAAGAAAATGACCGGGAGTTAAGGCCTCCAGGTCGTTGGGATCTGAACTAATTGACATAAGGGGCCGCGAGTTTAGAACTGCTTCAATTTGAGTCAATGAAGTGTACAGCTCCTCATATGTAAGCAACTGAGTGCCTATAGCCCTATTAAGATGCGTTTTTACGGATTTGACACCACTTTCCCACAGACCGCCCATGTGAGGCGCGGAAGGGGGATTAAAGTGCCAATTAATGTTTAGCTTTTGGGACGCACTCTGCGCATATTCCAAAAGTTGGTGGTGAGCACCTTGAAAGTTGGTACCACAATCACTATATATATGTGAACAACGGCCTCTGCGAGCCACAAAACGCCTAAAACAGGCGAGGAAGCAGTCGGCAGTAAGGTCGGACGCCAATTCGAGGTTATATGCCTTGGTAGACATACAAACAAAGAGGCAAATGTACGCCTTAAAAACGTTAGCACCACGCATGCGTTTTAAGGTTATTGAAATAGGTCCAGCATAGTCAGTTCCTGTGTGAGAAAAAGCTTTTACCTGATTGACCCGGTATTTGGGCAAGTTTCCCATTGGAGGTGTTTCCACTCGAGGATTAACCTTAAAACAAGGAATACACTTTGAAATTTGAGAGTTAATTGCCCTTCTACATGATAGTATCCAATACTTTTGAGACAGAAGAAAGTGCATAGCATTAAGACCGGGATGCAGATGATCAATATGTACGTCCTGGATTAGCAACTCTGTCAAGCGATGTTTTGCAGGGAGTAAGAGGGGATGTTTGGCCGCGTAGGGGATAGACGCCTCACGTAAACTACCGCCTACCCTGATAAAACCATCTTTATCCAAAAGGGGACACAGTTTACGCAGAGACTTAGGAGGCTTTTTACCATTTTTTAGATGTTCTATCTCACTCTCAAACGAAGTATATTGAACGTACTTTATCAAAGACAATAAACTTTTTTCAGTCTCAACAGGAGTAGGAATCAAGGGCAGATTTTTTCCTTTACTTTTGAGTCTTAGGCAATAGCTTAGAACTCTGGAGATTTTTTTTATAGATGAGAACCTAGACAACAATGTATCAATGGCATTGTTTTGAAGCATAACATTCAAGGATACTTGGCGAGCCTCACTGGTTACTTCAGAAGCATCTACAACCGAAGGCGTCGAATTAGGCGGCCATTCGGATTTAGGTGATGTCAGCCAAATCGGACCGTTCCACCATAAAGGATGCGATATCAAGTCCGAAGGTAAAAGACCACGCGAGGCACAATCCGCAGGATTATCGTGAGTAGACACATGATACCAACAATCTGGGCCAAACGAATGTTTTCCATCGGTGCGGAGAAGACTTAAGCCAATAAAGGGCCACTGTCGAGTCAGACCAAGCATAGACTTGTTGAATGGGCATATTATGACAGGATTTGATAGCAAATGAAATCAAATTGGCTAGCAATAAACACCCACATAGCTCCAACCTGGGCAGACTTATTCTTTGAAGAGGAGCAACCTTACTTTTCGCAGTAACCATATTAACCAAGCTGGATCCATTGGAACTTTGAAACCGGAAGTATACCACTGCTGCATAACCTCGTTCCGAGGCATCTGCAAAACCATGCAACTCGTACGCTACAAACTCAGGGGGGGCTAGATGACGAGGTATAACAAGAGATTGCAGTATTGGAAGTTTAAGCAGATATTGAGACCAGCGCATCATGACATCATTCGGCGGAGTCTCATCCCATAAGATGTTTTGCAAAAAAAGATAAGGGGGCTAGAAAACCCAACGGATCAAATATTCGCGCTAACTCCGACAGGATACTCCGTTTACTGCATTCTCTTTCTACTGGAATCGTACAATAGGAAAAACTATCTGAAGATGGTTCCCATCTTAATCCTAAGATTTTAATGACATTGTCGTTGTCAAACGATAGGGAGGATTGTCGATGCGACTCAGGAATTTTTGACAGAAGATCACCTTTATTGCTAGCTCATTTTCTAAGCTCGAAACCACCCTTCTGCAATAGACCTATGAGTTGGGTTTGAAGTTCAAGACCATCTTCAATGGTGTCAACCCCGCCTATGATGTCATCCATATAAATATGGTGTTTAAGCACTTCAGCTGCACGAGGAAATAAAGAACCTTCATCAGCCGCAAGCTGAATCAAAGTACGTATGGCTAAGTATGGAGAAGATGACAGTCCATAGGTCACCGTATTTAGAGTAAACTCTTGGAAAGGTTGGTGTTGGTTAAATCGCCATAATATTTTTTGATAGCATCGATGAGGCACTGACACCAATATCTGTCGATACATTTGTCGGATATCAGCCGTAAACACCACTTTGTGAAGGCGAATGGTCATTAGTAAGGTGCAAATATTCTTTTGCAACTTAGGACCCACATGAAAGTTATCATTAATGGAACGTCCATTTTTAGCACCAGCTGATCCATCAAATACGACCCTTAGTTTTGGGTTGCAACTATTGTAGTTTATAACCCCATGATGAGGGATATAGAAGGAATCAGCTACGGGCACGGATTTAGATATATGTCCACTATTAATATAATCTTGGATAAATTCTGAATAAGAAGTTCGAAGACTATCATCATTGGCCAACTTACGCTCCAACGAATAGAAGCGACGCAAAGCAGCCGATCTAGATTCGCTCAATACAGGTGGAAACTGCTTAAAAGGCAATTCCACAATATACCTGCCGGTTTCATCTCGCCTATGCGACTCTAGAAAATGATTTTCACACTTTAAGTCGTCTGGCGAAGGTGGAAAAGTTTCTGGAATTTCTTCCAACTCCCAAAACTTCTTCAGCGCTGAATCCACTGGGGATTCCAGGACCGATAAAAAAGAATAGGATCCTTACCCCTGTAAGGGTATTTTCCCCATTAAAACCCAGCCGAATAGAGTGTTGATCGCCGTAGGGTCACTTTTAGTAGCTGTGACTTTACCGCTAGACATAACCGCGGCAAATATGTCTGCGCCAAGGAGCATGTCTATTGGCCCCGGTATGTTATACAGGGTGTCTGCTAACGGTAAGTTTCGGATATGTTTTATTCAAGGGAAAGAGAGGCAGATAAGAGCATATTTTTGGTATCAAAATCGCTTCCAGATCAAAATGTATGGAATGATCATAGCGGGAGCGTATAGTACACGAAACTGATGCCAAGGAATTGACGGACATTTGGCCCAATCCTTGAACGGCATTAGTTAGACTAGTTGGTTCTAACCCCAACTTAGCCAAACAGCTATTGGTTATAATGTTTACTTGACTTCCAGTATCTAGAAAAACTCTTACTAACTGAAATTGCCCAGAAGCATCTAAAACTTCTATTTGAGCAGTTGCAAGCAAAACATTATTAGAGCCCTTGGTTAGAAGGGCATTTTGAGTTTCCCGTACTAAAGACGAGACAGACGACACATTTGGGCGGCTTACGTCAGGGCTATTGATTGCAATATGTGGTTTATTGCCAAAATGCAGCATAATGTGATGCTTAAGGTTGCATTCATGACAACGACTGATTGACGAACAACCCATTGGGCCATGAGCAGGTTCCAAACAGTTAACGCATAATTTATGTTTTTTAACCAATATGTACCGTTCATGAGGGCCTTTGCTTTTAAACGTATTGCAGTCCAGAATAGAATGAGATTTATTACACAAAGGACAATGCGAAGCAGAACTGACTACGAAAACAGAGGGCTTTGGCTTAAAATTTACCTTAGGTTTGTATTTATCTCCACTACCAACCGGTTTAGAATAACTGGCTTCAGATTTTTTTGGAGATAACGACTCAACTGCCGCCAAAGAGGTACAGTGATCTTCAAGAAACTTCAATAGGTTATCAAAGGAAGGCAGCTCGTTACTAGAGGTTTTGTCTTCATACTGAGTACACAGCTTTTTATCGATTCGCGTGAAAACATGATGAAACAGAACAAAACCCCATTCCTGAGTGAGAAGTCCAAGTGCACCTAAAGCCGCAATATTTTCCTTTAAACCTGTTATTAACTGTTGAAGCGTATCATAAGTGTCAGGAACACTCCTAGGTAATTGCAGTATTGCATTCCAATAATGCATGGCAAGCAAACGCGGATTTTGATATTTATCTTGAAGATTTTTATACGCAATTGGATAATTTTCATTGGACAATGGCAGATTTTTAATTAAATTTTATGGCTCACCCACAAGACACCCTGTTAAAAATTGAAACTTTTCAATGTTACTAAGCGATGTATTATTATGGACCATAGAATTAAACAAATCAAAAAAACTAAACCATAATTTAAACTCCCCATTAAAACTAGGTAAATTAAGGGCAGGCAACTTAACCGGTTTGGCAATTTTTATTGTATTATTTTCCTCGCCGAAAATTTTAGAATAATTAACCTGCGTAGCAACCACTAAGTCTTCTATATCTAAGAGAAGCTTTTGCTCCGATTTTAAATCCGCCTCCTTGGTTGCCGATTTCGCAACTTCATTATTAGCCAACAACCTCAAAATTTTAGACCCAAGTTCCTCGCACGAATCAAAATGACGCTGTAGTGATTTAAAGCGAACTTTAAATTCTGCTTGCTTGGTAACATCCGCTAGTGCCGCTTTACTAAAGGCATAAATACGCTTTATTCGTTCTACACATTGTAACCGCTCGTTAAGTAAATATTGATAGTCATCCATTTTGTTAACTACCGTTTAAAAATGCACAAAAGTATTGAACCTAAGGCTTTAAAAGCTAAAATCTAATTCAACTACGAATTCGTCGACCTCTGGAACAACACCGAAGTATTCTTAAAATTTTAAATATTATATAAAAAGCAAGAATTAAACTTTACCCAGTTGTTTAAATACAATTTATTATTTTAATAAATAAGCATGTTAAAAACAGAACATTGATTTAACTTCGTTGTGGATTAAACATTTAAACAAGGTTGCAAAAACCAGCACAAAAGAAGCAGAAACCAGCAGTAAAAAAGCGAAATTAAATAATGTATAAACTTATTATACTTATATAAATGAACAATTGAAACGCAATCCGGTTCGAAGGACCAAAAATGGTGAATGTGGACTGTATGATTTAGAAGATTTTGGAATTGGAATGTGACTTACCCTGATTTCTTCCGGTCGTCTGATCTTGATTGGCCGGCCAGTGTTCCGTGGGGTTTTTAGTCTCAATAGGGAAAGATATGGGGCTGGTTCACGCACAATTGTTCATTTAATTTAATAATCTAAACTTATAACTTATTCTAATTTACTTGTTTCGCACATAGCAATAGTTTTCGTCCGACGTTTTAAAACCGACTCTCTGCCCGTTCCCGCAAATATTAAAATCAACGTTTTTTTACGCGTATAAACAAAAACAATATAATGTTAAATTGGTAAGCAGGACCGGCTTTAGCCGTGCGTAAACAGTGGCCTTAATATTGAAAAATATGATTAAAACTGAGATTAATTTAATTAATATTTACAGATAATTAGTTACAAACCAAATTTAGAAGCTGGTTCAAGTAGTGGTACTGCTACCGTTTCTTTAAATAGTGAAGATTTGGTCCTAAACGGAGATGAACTTCTCCATGAGATTTTAGTAAATATTCCACCACCTATACGCTAAAGAAGTATCGCTAGGTAAAAGTAGAACTTTTAATAATCAGCTGTCAAACGCTTAGGTTACAAACGAGTATTTTTGAGAATAAAGCCGGAAAATGTTAAAAATATCGAAAAAAAAACATGGATCGATTTGTTGTGTTGTTGGGTGTATTTTCTGTATTCCAAGAAATAGTGTTAATCCGAATGAAGAAATAAATTGCATACAGTCTTTGTAAATATAAATTAGTAGTGATTAACGTGAAAAGTGTAAACATTTCAATTCAGTAAAAATCGTCAAAAAAATAAGTCGTCTAAATTTAAACAGCATTTAGCATTATTAAAAGCGTTGATTAAGAATTCTTTAAAGTCTCCACTCAACGGTAAAATATCATTATATTATTATTATATATAATATTATGTTTCCATGAATTCGTAGGTATATTTTATTGTTTAAAATGCGGTTGTTGGCGTTTTTTAGAGAACTCAAATATAAAAATGAATAATTTTAAGGTTATGTTTGTTCAAAAATTATTTTTTACTAATTTCTTAAAAATGTCCAAACTTAAATATAAATTATATTAGTTATCATTAGTTAATTCTGCACCAACAAATGTACTTACCGAATTGGATCCTTTGGCAAAACATGAAAATGCAACGATTTAGTTCTTGAATTTTATTTACAATTAAAAACACAATAATTCACCATGATCCCTTTGATAAAATACACACACTAACGTAACTATATATATAACCAATGATATAAGGAATAATCAATCAAAATCGAGTACTAAAAAAGTTTTTTTAATTTTTTCCTTGCAACGTAAAACACAAATAACGTGCGCGATTTAGCTGTGCAATTGAACAAAATTTGCCGAGTAAGACTTCTGCCTTCCTCTCTTTTGTAAAAAAACTACCTATTTATTTAAAAATGATGTATGTATGTGCTTTAAATTTTATTGTTGACAATTCTTAAATTCACGCAATGCATTCGAAGTCCACCAGATGGCGCGCGCGTTGCGAAAACCCGATACTTCTTTAGCGTATTATCTACAATAAGTATTATCTACAATAGTACAAAGAAGTAGAAAATCAAGAAAACGTTTTACAACCGCCATCACAAGCACCTTCAAAAAAACATAAATGTTTACATAAATAAAGGATCTATAAATTATTATTATTATTAATATTAATATTTTAGGTAAAATTGATGAAAATAAGGAATTGTTTCCAAATGTAAGCATTGTAAATTAGATAAATATATATTATATAATTAGAATTAACTTTCTAGGGTCTTCAAAGTTTACTCAGAAAATGTCCAGAAGGAAATGCCATTTTAATGATAAATGTTAATAATAATGGCTTAGATGAGTACTGTAGAGGAAAAATTACGAAAATAATAATAGACCATCTCTTTAATTTATATCCAAGTCACAGCTAATTAAAAAATATAAACCTCGAATCAGAGCAAAGGTTATATTCACAATGGAAATTGTTTTCCACTGGAGTATTTAGGTTGGCTGTTAAAAAAAATATTATTATTGATGATTCTGTTTGCACAGGTAAATAATATTTTTATTTGATATAATATTTTTTACATTATATTTTTTGTTTTAGATGCGGCTATAATTTTTTATTTTCCACTTCTCTTTAATCCCACTACTGTGCGCTGCAGGAAAAGTAATAAACATTTAAGAGCATCGAAGTCGGAAATAAGACAAATAATATGTTTTAAAATAATTTACGGTGATCCCTTAGAATCCAAGCAAGATTCAAAACGTCTTAGAAGAAAGGGGAAATCATCTTGCAAATCATAATTTGACACTTCAGCCTTGTATAATTTTATGTGGTCAGTTAAAAGCTATAGAAGCTTCTTATGATGATGATCATTTATGTTTGGTAGAATCACCTGTAAAAGCTTTTGATGTCACATTTAAATTATTTTTTGCACTAAAGCTTGAATATCCAGTGGAAAGTAGACATGTTTGGCAATATATAATAGTTTTTACAAACTGATAAAAAAATTTGTGGAGTAGAAACTGTAAATAAAGAACTAACCAACATATTTAAAGACTCACAGGATTCTAAAGGCCAATTTTTTATTATTTGTTTAAAATGCCATCTTTTTTTGTTTGTAGGAAAAAACTGAAAGACTGTAAATTACTTTTCGCGCATATTAAAATAATACACAATCTATCAAATACAGACCATTATAAATGCATAGAACCAAATTGCCATAGATATTTTTCTTCCCTAAATTCATTTAAAAAGCACATAATAAAGCACATAGATTCATTGTCCAAACGTTAAACTGATTCTTATGAAGACACTCCCAATTTAGTTAAAGACGTACAAACCCCTCAATGTGTAGACATTGTCAAATCATTTACGAAAACTCAACATAACTTCTGATACAAATTTTCATTCCACTGAAACATGTTCTGATATTCTTAAAAGTGAGATTGACAAGTTTATTTAATTTTTATACTTTGCCTCGAAAAAATGTTCAGAAAATTACTTTAGTTTTCAAAGTTGTATAACAGTTATAGTTACCATTATAATTTAAAAACAAAGTATAAGCAACTTTAAACCGAAAATCACTTAGATATAAAAAGTAGGTTCGTTGAATTTAAAAATATGTTTAGCAATCTAGACTATTCTTTGATTAAAACATTAGAAGAAAGTGGTAAATTTATTAAACCAGAATCAATTGAAATTGGTTTACATATGCAGATGAATTCTTGTGGTGTTATCTAACCAAAAGTTTTTACTAGCCAACATGTACCTCTTAAAAAAGTTTTAAAGTGTTTTTTGAAATAAAAGATGTATTTGAAGACTCGTTAAACTATTTAAATCAATTAAATAATTCTAGTAATAATATTTCAAATATAGTTCAGGGAACTCTATGGAAATTAAAAAAACCGTTGTATGAAGGTATAGTGTTTCCGTTGTTAATATTTTCTGATGAATTTGACTTGGGAAATCCATTAGGGGCACATGCAGGCATTCAAAAATTGGGTGCTTTAAAATACCAATCTAAATTAGAAATTATTTTTTTGTCCTTTTATTTCATGCTTTGGATAAGCAATTTGGAAATAAAATAATTTTTTCAAATTTCATTTAGAAACTCATGGAATCATTTTAAGTATTAATAATTCTTAACTTGAAGAATTATTTCATCTGATACTTATACAGGGCGATAATTTAGGTGTTAACGCTATATTAGGTTTCACATAATGCTTTAAGTCTTATTATTACTGTCGGTTTTGCAAAGTACATAAAAAGCAAGCAGCAAATAGGTATTAGTAGACTATTATCTTATAAGAAATAAAGAAAATTACATTGCAGACATCGGAGATTGGAGATATGAATATAACTGGGATTAAAGGAGAATGCGTATTTAATCAAATTTTCATTTCTGTGAAAACTACTTTGTTGATATTATGCACGATTTGTTAGAGAGAGTCTGTAAATATTATCACCTTGTGATTGTTGATAAAAAGCTAGAATTATCGATTTTAAATAATAAAATAAATTATTTTTTTATGGTTTTGAAAATAAAAATAAGCCTCCATTGTTAACTAACCTATGATAATATTAGAAACAAACAATTAAAAATGTCTGCTTCTGAAATACTTTGTTTTTGTAGATATTTTTGTGTGTCATTCTATGAGATCTTATTATAAATGATGATCCACATTGGAAGTTTTATTTAATTAAAAAAAAATACCAGTGAGCTGGTGTGAGATTTAAAAAAAAATTATTAAAAACTACAATGAAGAATTAAAACCAAAATTTCATTTTATGCTGCACTATCCCGTTATAATTAAAAAAACACAAAGAACAAAGCAATGGCTAACGTAGTAGCTTCACGCATTAATGTTTACAAAACATTGTCTTTAAAACATCAACTCAAACTATGTAACAAATTTATATTAAATGACGGATTTATGCCCAACACAGAAATCGGTAAAGTCTATAATAATTTGCCAGTTTATAACACATTTAATGCAAAACTCGTATTATCTTTAACTGAATTGGGATTTGTCAAAAACAACTATTTTATTAAAAGCACTTAAATTCTTAATGTAATTTATAAAGAAAAGTATATTATTGTAGTTAATTTATCAAAAATGACTGAATTTGGGTTGATTAATTCTAAATGAGCAATCTGAAATTTGTTAATACTGTTAATTTTAACTCTCATCTTCAGAGTTATCAAATTGAATATACAGATGATTATTATTATATTTGCCAAATAAACTTAACAATACATTGATCCTGTTATTTTAACTGTAATGAATAATAAAAAATTTGTTGTTACATTAAGATACCTTTTAGATATTGAAACATTAAGTTAGGTTGTAACTATTTTTTTATATTTGTTTTAGATGTAATTATGAATGTTATATGTTTATTAAAATAAAAAATATTTTTCAAATAAAGTTAATTTATTTATTACCTCCTATTATATGTAAATTAGTGGGCCAAAGGAAAACAGATGGTTATTCAAAACAGTTTATTTGATTCCAATACATTTTATGCCCATAATAACTTTTCTACTATCTGTCTTCGGCCATCTAGACATTCTACGCAAAGGTCGCTGTATTTGTCTGTCGATTTAGGAATTTCCCCTAAATAAGGATATTATTATTATTATTAATAAAATATAATTATGATTTTATATGATTTATATTATATTATATTATTATAATATATAATTATTCTATATGTGTACACTATAATATTATTATAATAGTAAAGAAGGTAGACCGCAATTTGTAAAGTTTTTCTTCTTTTATATGTATAACATACATTGTACCTATGTAAAGTTTGAAAAAATTTTTTAAACGAAAAATTAAAAAATATATATTTAAAATGAATATTGTAGAAGAGCACTGCATAATAACAAATTAAGGCTATAATTAATTTTTATACCCAACATGTTAAAAAATACACTTTGCAGTTTTCTTCTAGGTATGCTTTGTTGTTCTTAAACAGCAACCTTTAAATTTTGTTAATTTTTTATTATTAAGTTTATTTATTATAAATAAATAATTATTAATTAACTAAAGTGTAATGTACATTTAAATTTTCTTCTTAACATGTACATAAATAAAACAGCTTAAAAAATCACAAAGCGTTTTTTAGCTTTATTATGGCTAAAAATTGTTATTTATTGGCAGGTTTATATAAAATAGGATCGGGCCGGGCCTAATAATTTATTGACCGGGCCTGGCCGGGCCGGGCCGGGCTATAGTGACTGATTTTCGGGCCCGGGCCGGACCAGGCCTGAAAAATTCGGCCCGTGCAGGGCTCTAGGCACCGCTAGTAAAACACCAAGTATATATAATATTATAAAATATTACACATTAATAAAAAAATATAATAAAAATAAACATACTTTTATGTTTAAGGTAAATAAAGAATGTATTTAAATATAATATACAATACAGTAACTCATAACATTTTTGTATATTAAAAAGTACTATATATATGTTACAATTTTTAATTGTTAGCATATAAAAATATTCGATTTTAAAATATTTTATATTTTAAATAGCAACATAATATTTTAAAATCTACTATACTTATTAGTGGAATGGAATAGTCTTTGAGTTATTATGTTTTTTCGTTAAAATTTGTATGTTATGTATGCTTTTCTTTGTCCACGTTTTGTGGTAGAAATTGTGTTTCGTTTTTTTTTTCTTACAATTATAATGCTGTTATACTTCCCAGTCCTACCCATAACCCATTTGTGAGTGGTCCTTTAAGTATGCCTCTGTATTGTGTTCATTTTCCATCGGGTGTTGTTTTTACTTTCTCCACTCTCTTAGAATAAATCGCTTAAAAATGACTCGTTATAGGTTATTTGACTCATTGTCCCAGGGGAATGATTAGACAAATTTTACCGAATGCAACAGGTTAAAAACGTTTTTGATTTAGAATAGTTTTTGTTTACTCACAGAAGAAATCGCTGGTGACTTATTTTATAAACAACTTGTGTCTGGGAGCATAGGTATGTAGGTTCTTATTTTCCATACTTACATAAGGGCTGGGCGCCACCACAACTTTAAAGATTACAATAACCTAAGGTTGTGGTCATTAAGTTAAACTTAAGGTTTAGTTACTTATATTTCAGATCAAAACTATACTTTACTTTTCTTTATCATAAATCAGTTACTTTAATCTTTGAAATGTTAATATTAGGTACCGAATAGCTATTGGTTTACACTAGAAAAAATTGGTAATACAATAGTATTTAATAATTTACTGCAACGCAATAATACTAAATAAAACCTGCGGATCCTTAGCAGAGTTCATAAAGATTCCAGGTACGCTTATACGGAGGGTTGGAACAGGCTCCTAGATACTTGGATCATTCGTGATAGAGCTCCAAGGGACCTGTCATAACACATTCCTTGGGGACAACATTCCCCAGGTTGACTGTCCCATCAAGAAGTCCTTTATAGGGGAATTGGGAATATTGTTTCCCGAAAAATAGTTGTTGCGAAAGCAGGAATAGCCCCTCCAGGGAGTTTCTCCGGTTTTTTCAATTTAATTTGATAACTACGACCTACCCAGGCCAATGAAATGCACTAAACGTAGCTTCGACTGCTCTTTAGCATACACGCTGCTTGAGAACGAAAAATTTAAAAATTCAGGAGACAACTGCAATCCACTATACTCTCTACTTGCGATAACAATTAGGTTTTATAGGCAAACAACTAATTAATTACTAAACGAATCGTAATTCTATACTTAAGTTAGATTTAACAGATCATCTCTTACGCAATATCCGAATACCAATGCTACCAACCAATATACTTAGCAGGAAACCTATTATAATTTACAAATAAACCTCGGACAGCTGTAGATTTATTGGATTCAATTAATAACTGAATAACTAACTCCGTGAACAGCGTAGTAAGTACTAGTGAATTTAAATTAAAAGAAAATTAAGAAACAGTTGCCAAAAGAAAAAAGTCCCCACATCCAGTTAAACCAAAGATTAAATATACTCTAAAGAAAGAGTATATCACTCTAAAGAAAGAGTATATTTAATATTTGGTTAAAATCCCGTTTGAAGTGCATGGCCTTGATTTAATTTAATAATCATAATAATTATTCAAATTAAACTTATCAGGTCTGAGAACCCCCCTAAACACAAGTAAGTAACCATTTTTTTTTATAAAACTAATAAATATAACCTAACTAACATAATCTAACCCACTTTAACCTATTCTAACGTAACCTAATGTTTTAGGATTTCCTGAATCAAAAATAAACTTAAATGGCATATATACCATTACGGCGACCCAGGAGCACTGACATCATTCACCCACACTCATTTTCTTAACACATTCGTAACCTAAAAATATACCAATTTACTAAGTTCTTCTTGGTTATCATTAAAACTAAAGTAAAAATAAACTCTTTTAGGCATGGCATACCAACAAAACGAAGCCAGTGACCAAAAGATGCCCAAGAAAATTATCAAAACATAAAAATACAATACTCTTAAGTGATTAAAATTAATATACAGTGTGGACAAGTGTGTACTCAATAGACTAAATTATACTTATACAGTAGGGTGGAGCGAAATATGAATATATTTAAAATTGAAAACGCCTGTATATATAAAACTGTAGTGTTAAAGCCTTTAGCAAAAGGCTTAGCAAACCGAGGTAAAAGGGACGTTAAAATAAAAAAAAAGTTTTCGTGGAAGACCGAAGTTTTGCCTGAAACAGGAAAAAATCTGGTGTCCTGATTAGGTAAAAACGACATAAAAGCGTATGGAGGGAAGCAAAGAAAGAAGCAGAAAGTTTGTCAAAGTGGTCGCTTCTTGTAAAAACAAATTTTATTATATAGTTTTGTTTAAATAATTGTTTCAATGTGTTAGTTTAATTTTCTTATTTTAATAGCCCAAATTATGTAGTAAAGTCCACTCGATATTAACGCCTTTTATTTTATCTATTTTTACAAAATGTTCTTGGCTTTCAAGTTTACTGTTTCGATTTCATTATTATATTGTTTAAAACTTTATTTAGTTGTACACTGTCCCTGTAACTAAAATGTTTAGACCTTCCCTTACACGATTATGCATTTTTTTGGTCATTTTAAAACAAATATCGGTGTGATACGGGACGTTTCGTTGCTTAAAGGAGACCATTAATTTAAAACTTTGAATGCTCCTTTTTCTTTAGTGCGCATGACGTAGTAGATATTAAAATGCTCTACACCGTGAGGGCTAAATGGTCACCTAGGTTCTCTAGTCGGCATCCCAACTTTTATCCCAAACCTTCACCTTTAGGCAAGATATCTCCAGTGTGGACCTCAAAGTAAAGTATATTAAATTGGGGTACACTAAATAAGGTATTTTATTTTTTTGTATACCCAATTTTTTCATGTATGATTCCTAAAGCAATGTTTTTAATAAAACAAGTAAGTAAACACAACGTAGAGGTCCAAATTTGGCTAAGACGATCTTGAACGACTTAAAGTCTTGTTGATTAAACCCTACCACTGATTTTTATTGATAAGGATTTTTTCTTATTGATAAGGAGTGGTAGGGAGAAATTAGAACTCAAAGTCCACATAACGTTAAACGTTGGTCTCGCTGATTTTAAAGTGGTTTACACCTCGATTAAACCTGTGTATAAAAGTAGAGATCCGGCCTATGTGAGTAGCTATAGACCTATTAGTTAATTACCATTATTTTCTAAAATATTCGAGCTTGTGATGACAAACCGCTTATCGGATTTTTTTAATACGTGCAAATTATTTCAAGAGATATTATCAAGTTTTAACAGAAAGGAGCACTTTATGGGTGTATTTCTTGTCAAAGGCTTATGACTGTTTAAATCATAAAATTATTTTAGAAAAACTTGAACTATGGGGTAAGAGGAAGTGCACTTCTGTGGATACAGTCCTACCTCTCAAATAAAACCCAAAAAGTATTAATAGAGAAGGATGGTTAGCAAAGTATGCCTGACTTACAAAATATAAAAATTGGAATCCCACAGGGCAGTGTTATTGGTTTTATTATCCTCATAAATGATTTATCGTTGGCCACGCAAAATTCTTCCCAAAGAATAATAAACTTTGCGGATGGTACAAATTTATTAGTGAATTCATCTAATTATAACATTCTAACTATGGAAACTCAGGCTTTTGTATCTAATATTGAAAAATGGTTTAACAACAACATGCTTATACTAAATAAAAACAAAACAAATTGCATATATTTTAAGACAGTAAAAATTTCAAAGTCCTAATGAAATCCAATTTAATAGTTCCACAAAATAAATATAGATACAAAATTTCATATGAAAACTTAGATTTTACTTATATTACCCTATTTGCTTCAAGCATGGTGTTGTATCGGCAATGTGTGACGTATAGGAAGCGCAAATTTCTGGGATTACTCACAATCCAAACAATTACTTATTTTGGGATTACTATTTACGCGTTTAAAATTAAAGTTGGAAGGGGTGCGCGCTAAATTTAAAGGAAATATTTTAAACTTTGATGGTTATTCGATGTTTTGATACTTTTAATGAAATGGAAATTAGTTTAAAAACGTTTTATATTGAAATAAGTAATGTATCGAAAATTTCACAATATATTATAATTTTTACATTTGAGGCCCGGTCTCAGTTGCTTTATACAATGAGCCGCCACTGTTTTATACTCACTACAAGCAGTAAAATAATAAAAACGACTATTGAAAATGTATAATACCATTTTTAGATTAAAAATTTATGATACATTTCCATTGTTAAAATATCATTTTTAATGATACGTTATTAATTAGGTAAAACAAATTTTTACCTGAAATATTAAACGAAAATTGGGTATTAAAAACCTGTTTGATGTTTTAACCTAAATTTACACTTTTATGTTTTAATAATGAATATGGAAATCTCCTATATCGTATAAAGTTTATATATATATATATATATATATATATATATATATATATATATATATATATATACATATTGCGTTGGTTAAGTCCTCCTCTAATAGACCATTTACATTGAATAGGTCCTCCGGCTGCGTTGGGTCGTCCGTATACGGAAGACCTAACGCTTCGTGTGTTAAAACCCACCAATAACTGCTCTGAGTGTTGTGACAAAATTTGAGACGGACGACTTATGACTTGAATTTCGCTTTTTTGGGTATTTCTGTTCAGCAATTTACCGTAGCGATGATTGGCGCCACCGTAGCGAGTATATTTTTCTCTATATATTCTATAGCCAAACGTCAGTGAATGCGTCTTCCATCGTATATTCTCTAACAATTTAGCAGATTACCATTCCTCCACTAAACCGGCAACGCTGTACTTTTAACTGTATTAATTCATTTCGAGGAATTATTATTACTTGACCAATTTTAATGAATCTCAAAAGATTGAAAATGGGATTTTTATGGTGCGCGGTGGTTTTATTCTAAAAATGCTTAATATCACTTTCCTCCAAGGAGGTATTTTTTATGGAAGTGCTTTTGTAGGCATTCTGGATAAATATATTAAAGGTTTTGCAAAAATCTGAAGGTAGGGCTTTCTTTTAACTTTAGTTATATGGTGGTAGATATAACAAAAAATATGTTGTTTTTGGAATATTTAGGATCAACAAAATCAACAATATTTTTTTTTTAATTATTAACTTTTTTTTTAATTATTAAGGTGATTAATGATATCATTGGAAGGTCAGAAAGAAATTAATTAATTTTATTATAAGGTGAGGAATGAAATATTGTTTATAAAAAAGGATTTTTGTAGATTAAAATGTATCTGAAGAGTAAAAAACTTGCGAAACCGGTCGTTACAAAGAAAAAAGTAATAAATTTTGGTTTCAGAGATTGGACTAGAATTTTCTTACTATTTACTATTATTATTACTATTAGATCTTTATAAATGATAAAACTTTTTTGTTTATTTATACTGACACGTAAACACACTAAAGAATTACACTGTGCGACAAAATTAGATAAACAAATATATCTGGGTTAGGTTTTCGGGATATTATTTTTTTGATAACAAATGCAGCGAAAATTCGAATTACGCTGCCTTTTAAGCGATAAGAAAATGGGGTATTTTTGTGTAAAGCAAATGACTTTCGCGTCAACAGCTGATCTTTTTTGCCATTGGTGTCAAAAAAATCAAGACTACTAGACCAAACATAGGTATGCAGGGTGTCAATTTAAAAACAAGCGATGCTCTATAAGTGTGGACATAAAATTTAAATCATCAATGTAATATGTATGTTTTTAGTGGATTTTTTTATCAGGTTTATAAAAGTTTACAAAAAAGATTGATATTCATGCTATTTTAAATAATATTGTTTGTTTTCCAAAATGGTTTACACCACGGCTAAACGTTTTATTTTCATTTATGGTTCACAAAATCGTTGTGCTCTACGAACTGCAGTTTCATTTAATAAACTACACCCTGGCAAAAATGTGCGTCATAAATAAGTTCAAGAGCTTGTTGCAAAGTTTCAACAAACAGGGTCTGTTTGCAATAAAAAAAAATCCAGCTACTACTAGTATACTTGTTTAGACATGAACAATTATCTATGCCCTTTTGTCAAAATAATCCCCTTAAAGACTTATTACCATTCCTTCATGAGGATGGCTTAATTATGGAGGAAGGCTAGAAAACTCCTAGTTAATATATAACGAGAAACATCCAATTATTATTATAATCATTCCACATGGAGACATCATAGCCACTCTTATTGTTCAAGATGCCCACCACAAAATGATACATAAAGAAAACATGTTCACTTTAGTACTTTTAGTGACAGAAATATTGAATCATAATGGCTAAAACAGTTTCAAAACAGTTTCCGAGCAAAAGTCAAAACCTTACAACAACTGATGGACAATCTACCACACCAAATGTCAATATTTCCCTTTCTTTTGCTCACACTGGTATTAACTATAGTATACGTATAGTATACGTATTAGTGCTGCATGGATCCGATTTTTTTACGGATCGGGGATCCTTGAGAGAAAAAACCGGATCCGGATGTATCCGTATCCGGATTTAAATATAGGAACCGGATTCGGATCTCAGATCTGGATCCAATATACGGATCAAAGATCCGCTATACGGATCTAAGATCCGCTATCCGGATCTACGATACGGATATCGGATCCTTATCTGAGATCCGGATCTAAGATCCGATATCCGGATACCGGATAAATTATTAACTTTATTTCGCAATGAAGAATTTCCTTATTATGACATCTTAAGTTTGTCTTGGTGAACAATCGACGTAGTTTTTGTTAAAAGAAAAGCGGACAAATATTTTTGTATGGAGATAATAGACTTAGAATTAACTAATAAAAGATATTATATATATTATAAATTATATTATTATTATTAATTATAAGCATATTGCTGGGAAAAAACTCTTTTAAGCAGTTGTGTATTCGGATTTCGGATCTTTGCTCCGGATCTGATCCGGATTAAAAAAGATCCGGATCTGATCCGGATTGAAAAAGATCCGGATCTGATCCGTATTGAAGAAGATCCGTATCTGATGTTTATCACTACAAAGATCCAGTATTCGGATCTCGGATCTTTGATCCATATTTCGGATCTTTGCTCCGAATCTAAAATCGGAATATTATATCCGGATAGATCCGGAACCGGATTATGCACATTGAATAATCCGGATTAGATCCGGATCTTATCCGGATTGAAAAAGGATCCGGATTTAATGTTCAGCACTAATACGTATACGCCGAGCCTCTTCAAATTAGAATGTCCAAAGGGCAAGGCAACCTAAAAGCAGTAAGCGACATGAAACCAGAGCGTTTCTTGCGGCTCTACGAAGGTTCCTAGCTAGACGAGGTTACTGTGTACCAGTGGCGGCTCGTGCATGTATAGAAGGGTGAGGCTACATGAGGTTAATTTTGTCTAAATACTAATAAATTTCCACGTCACCCGGGAGGTATTATTCTGCGACGCGTTGACCTTTTTTAAAATGGCCGATAGCCCTACTAAACGATTATAAATAAAAAAAATAGACTAAAAACAAAATAACAAAACAAAGGAAATATCAAAACAATCTTAACCCAAATTGCGAAACATAAACTCGTTTTTTAATGTAGTTCGTTTCTTTATTTTAAGGGTGAGGCGCAGCCTCAGAGGCCTACCCTGACAAACAGCCACTGCTGTGCACACGTATACACTTGTTGGTAAAAAGGGCATCCTAGACAAAGAACTTTGGCTAGCAATGTTGCAGTTTTCATTTCACCAAGCGCTTTCATTAGATCTGTGGGTAAAAGGCATAAGGGGATAAGTCAAAAAAAGCAATTTTTCAGCAGTGCCTTAAACGTGTTCCCATTAATTCAGGAAATATATTAATGGTTAGCGGGTATACCCTTTTGGTAGCATATGTCATGTACCAAAAGGGTATACCCACTAACCATAAATATATTTTCTAAATTAATACGAACACGTTTAAGGCTCCACTGAAAAATTGCTTGTTTTGACTTATCCCCTTATGCCTTTTACCCACAGAGATGGTACCACCTGGCATTTCTTGCAGGGCTACCGCCTAACAATACTCAATGAAGCCACCCATATTGGGGTTTTTGGCCAGTTTGGTATAGGTACCACAATATCACTCCCTTTGGCATCTTGATTAAGAAGGCTTTGGCCGACTCTGTTAGGAAGGTGTTAAAACATCACCATCACCTATAATTCAAGATACATATTACACAATAACTTGGCGATGACAAGCGTTTACAATTTTGTAAAATGACCAATAACAAGATATCAACTGAGATCCAAGGAGTAAACCACTTTAAAATCAGCCGGACCAACGTTCAACGTTATGTGGACGTTGTGTTCTGATTTTTTCCTTGTCAGTCGTTATCAATATTAAATTTCTCTTAGCGACGCGTTGAGCATGACTACCCTTGTGATTGTAATCCTTGGGCGTTCATTCGTATGCAATTTTTAATTTTAAAAAATCAGTGGTTTACCCCTCGCTGAGATCCAAATACTAAAAAAATACTTTTTATCAACATGGAAATATTAACAAACAAAATTGTCGTTATTGGAGCAATGAAAATCTTTATCTCATCAGAGAAAATCATACCTAGTATCGTAAAAAACTTAATGTCTAGGCACGAATTTTGGAAGATTGTATTATTGGTCCCTTATTTATTCATTAAAATTGGAAAGGTGAAGTTTATTTTAAAATGTTGGATGAAACAATACAGCCACTAATATTAAATTAACTATAGACAGGTCTATAGACAATCAAAGAGGATGGGAACTAGCTTTGGATGAAAATTTATTACATTTTCAGCAAGATGGGGCTGTCAAGACTTGCCTGGATCAGAATTATGCAGAACAGTGGTTCGGTGAAAGATGACCAATATAATGGCCTTCCAGATTTCCAGACCTGATAGTAGACTTTTTTATGGCAGCATCGTTCTATTAAAGATCTGCGACAAGGAATACTTCAAGAATGCTGAGCTAGCTCAACATAGCTATTCCATGACAAAATTTTCGAAAGGGAATTTTAGAATAGAATTTACTATTTCTTACAAAATGATGGAAAGCATTTAATTTAAATAGCTAAAAATTAAAGTGTTTTGATTATTGTCGAACAATTTGTTTATTTATGATTTTTTGTATATTTAACTTTTATTATTTTGTGTTTTCCGGGTTTTTATTATTGCTTTTTTATATTTGTAACTAGAAATTGGAATAAATAATTATAAACATTTATTCCCATATTTCTCAAAAAATTAAGATTAAAAGGTTTTTTGTTTAGTACTGTTAAATAGCAAGTTTTAAAAGCTTTCCAATGAGGTATCAAAAAAGAAAAGTAAAAATTAAAAAAGAAAATAAGTTGGGGTAGCCCCAGGGATTTCCTAGTAAAGTGGATTTTGTGGTCATAATGATTCCCCCCGCATATCACAGAAATTATTTTAAGCAATTTTTGATATCTATTTTAGGTCCAGACGTATTGCTTGTTTTTAAATGGACACCCAGTAAAAACTAAGGCAAAAACCTGCGAAGTTATATGATAATCAAAAATCATATGATAAGACATATGACAACACCGCCGGTTAACGTATCCACTGTAGTATGTAGCATATTGGGTATTGCTGGAAGACCGATATCGGACATATGTCCAAGGCGTATATGCTAGGAGGACCAACTGACTGTAATGTATAAGGAAGACTTAACCATCGCAAAGTACAAGCAGTTTAAACAAAAATAAAAATTATATTTTTGCTTGACGTAATATTGTAGCTGTCTAACAGTAAACATACTTTATCAAAATAAATATATTCGCTATGCTTCTGGCAGAAGACATATTGCTGGATCTCGTATGGACGACCTAAGCACTTCAAGATGTATATATATATATATATATATATATATTTTGAAAGTAATTCAAAATTTTAGAAATATATCACAATAGTTAATAATTTAAAACCAAAATAGCAGAGAATTTTAATTAAAAAATTATATCACTTGCTATTTTTTTCTGCAGCACAAAATCCATATTAAAATTTAATAAAAAAATCCATCTTTCATCTTCCTAAGCATTTCTTACTCTTATTAAATTATTTTAATGATATGTCACAAAGAAAATTATTAAGCTTTAGAAACTTTTTAGTTATACCTCCAAAAGCTTCTTAAAAATTTGTATATTAAAAATATTAAAACCTTTTGTTACATTTAAATTTTTGTTTTAAATGTATTTACATTACGGATTTTATAGGCAACATATTTTACATAACAGGTCACAAAAGTCGTAAATGAAAAAATATGTTTTTTTCAAGCGTATAACGATGTTTATATTAACACTCATAAGTCTTTATAGACAGGATTCATATATGTACGCATATAAAATTAGTGTAGGTATATTTCTTCATTTAATCCCCGAAAATTTTAATAATTATTAATTAATGTTAATTTGGTTGTTCTTATCCAGTGGGGATTTTCCGCCACCCATATTTTATAAATTTACCTTTAAGACACAACAAAACTAGAAAACATTTTTTTTCTCAAAGTGATAGCTTCAATTCAGCAGTTATTGAAAGTAGCTTTGTCAGAAAAAATAAGATTGTCTGGGAACCTGATATTTTCTTGCATTTTTCTAGTGACTCAATTGCAAAATGTAACGCGATTTTCCGTATAGGACTTGGTGCAATGTAATGTGATATGGATGAAATTTGTACTTATTTCAGCCGCCTAGTACTACATGCGAGTCAATAAATACCACTCCTAAAACGTCAACTATACTATTTTCTTCAGTTTTTTTCTTCCGAACTCGTGGTTCTGGTTTCCAGCCTTTAAAGGGTTATGTGAGATTTCGGATTATTAGGAAACCTCTCTGCCCACATTAGTGCAGCTTGTCTGCAGTTATTTTTGCACTTCCTTAAATTAACAACAAATTAAACTTGCACATTAAAATTATTTGACTTGATAAATAAATTTAAATAATTTTTAATCTTAACTTAATAAATCCTAATTCAAAAGAGCAAAATCCACATTTTTTTCCACACATACCTAGCTTTTTACGTAGATTCGAATTTTATAAAAAAATTAAACTATTTAATTTAAAAATCCAAAGTTCCCGCCACCTCTTAAAATAGGGAGGAAGTAAATGTAAAAAATTAAAAGAATTTTTTTTAAACGTTTTAAAGATATCCTGACACCCTGTATACCTGTTTAGCCAGGAAATATTGTTTTATTGAATTATCCAAAAACTTACATTTATTTGCCAATTAAATACTGATCACTATGAATATTTAAGCAAAAAACAATTGTTAATTTCATTAAGTAGCTAAAATACAAGGACGAATTAAATAATTAATACAAAAACATAATGAAGAATTTAATAAAATTTCCATTTTAGCAAAGCAGATAAAACTACACAACTACATTTTGCCGTATTATTGTGGTTTTTGCTTGAAGTAAAATTAATAATTACCAGGATTTGCAGCTATTTTCTTCCACCTAAACAAACAATATATTTTGAGTCCGTGTTTTGACAACACCGATTTATCAACTTACAACTTAAAACTACGTATACGTACGAGCGCAAAGCTCTGTTCCATTTGTAATGCCTGAAACTGAAATGAATGAAATGAAGAAATAAATGACTTTTCTTAATTTATTTTATTTTATTTTATTATTAATGGATTTTAATTAATGAATTAATGTGACACTGTTTAGTGTGAAATAAATTAAACTTTTTGTATAAGGAAAAACTATTTTAGCTTATTTAAAAATGTTTAATATGTAGGTAATATAAAATATACATAATATTAATATATATTAACATATACAGGGTGTCAGCTTGGTCTTGACGCTTGAAGTGGAAGCAACGAGATCTCTCTTAAGCAGCGTATACGATACAAAAGTGGTAACGTGATAACTGGTTAACGCCGTAAAATAAAAAATAAATCAATCGATTATAAACGTGATAACTGTCCCAAGTGCAAAAGAGTGCAAATTGTGTGTGGTACCTCCCCCTGGATTAAATCCTCAAGTGTTGGACCTGGTTAAAAGGTGTGAGAGAGACGATCAGTTCCAATGAAATTTACTGGGCTACCACACGTGCGGGCGGCATGCGAAATGGATCAATTTCAGCACCTAATAATCAAGCTAAGTTATTTTTCCAATTGCATGTCTTACCGTATATTCGCTAAATGTTTATAAAAGCATTTCACAATGTTTATTTAAGCATTTCACAATGTTGCTAAAAGAAAATACTAAGAATTCTTTTTATTATCTCAAAAACTAAATTTAAAAAAGAATAAGAACATTTCCGTAAGTTTAAATAAACAACCTCATTTTCTCATAGCAGACAAATCATAAAAAACCATCGAAAAAGGCTTAAGATAAATAAATAAACCAAACAAGCAAGAAGACAAAAATATAACATAAACAAGTTGTGTGTGAATAGCAGTGTTGCCAGATGTAAAAGTTGAAATTATCAAATTGGGTAAATAAAATTATCGAATTTTCGGAAAATTAAGTTACAATAATTGTAATAATTATGTTACAATAATTATTATAATTTAATCATAAAAAAGTGAAAGAAGCAGGGTTGAAAATATTATCGAATTTTTGGAAAATTATAAAATTTGTTAAAAATAGTATAAAGCTGGATTTATAGTTCAGAAAGTAGCGGTAGCGGTAATGGCGGCCCCTCGCATAAACACTAAACTTACAAGGCGAGGCTGTCAACTAAAAACTGCCGTGTGATTGGCTGGAGTCGCGGTTGAGGTAAGAAAAGATGAAAAATGGTCATCTCTTGCCGCTCTTGCCGCTATAACGTATACGTTCTTGTCCCTACTTCCCTTACCGCTTCCTCTGACAACTATAAATTGTTTCATATAATATTCAATGCCCAACTTGGCTACCGCTATCGCTGCCTCTACCGTTACCTTTAAAACTATAAATACCGTACGGGATTCTATAAACAGCACTACGGTATTGCTGATATTTTACGGGAGGAAGGTAGAAAATCTATAAATCAGGCTTTATGCTTAATTAAATTTATTAATCTGGATAGAATTAAGTTAATTTTGTACAGATACTTGGATTAAAAATTTTGTTACAATTATTATGTTACATATAATTTTCAAGCTTTGTTTTTAGAAAAGTTTATGTTACAATTCTATAATTATGTTACAAATGGCAACACTGGTGAATAGGTAATATTGTATATGCATTTAGGATAGATAAGAAGGAAGACCCACTCAGCCTATGCCATATTGCCGCATTCCATTACATATATGTAGTGTATACACTACAGGTCCGGATTTATCCATTTTGTATATTGGTATTTACATTAGAGAGACTGGTTAATTAATTAATAAATTAATAGACCGACTGATTGGTATAGACATTATGGGTGTTGGTATTGGTACTGATGTTAATATTATTGGTATTAATGTTAATATTGATGTTGGAATTATGGATATTGATATTAATATTAATATTGATTGATTAATTGGTGGATATTGATTAATTGATTGATTGGTTGATATTGGTATTGATTATTGATATAGATTAGTATTGGTATTGATTAATTGATATTTATATAAGATCTATATAGATACTGGTTGACAATTAATAATTTTAAAATAAATAAGGAATATACAAGGTGGGTAGCCGATACTTGGCAGGAGGAATACTCATCAAGGGAGAGGGCACCAACGGGTATTAGGGCCGTCAACTCTTCGATACGGAAGACAAGACTGAGTATCACACAGGGGGGCAAACAATTCTAAAGAGGTTACCAGGAACCTGATACTGACTCGGACAGTGACGTACAGAAATACACCAAAAGGACAGGTTCTAGCAGCGTACTTCTACCCCCATTCAAGAATACCAAATGAATGGGGTTATTACTAAAGCCCTGGTTGAGGGGGATTCCGGATTGTACTTAGTTTTGGGTCAGTTTAATGTCCCCCAAAAACCCTTCCTAAACTGGACGTATGGCCCGACCCGGCTGACAAAAATTCCGGGAGCGGCCTTAACCTTTGACACTGTCTTCCACGACCTCCTAGGGTGGATCTACCAGCCGGCGTAAAAACTTCGGATCCAACAAACACAGGTAATGCTGTGATTTGGCGGGATACGCAGGAGAACGAAAAGGGGGTAAAATATCCCCGGGAGATCGTGGAGGATAATATATCTGGGGCCTGCCATACGTTCCCATACTCATACTCATACTCATATACAGGGTGTCAGGTAATGCGTACCGATTGCATTTCGCGCTCGGGCCGGCCAGATGTAACCTTCGTTGTAACTATGTTATTGTTGAACAACGTAGATTTGAGGTTTGTCACTTTCAGTATTATTATGGTTAGGTATCTGTCGTTGACAGTAAAATTAAGGTTTGCTACCAAATCTTTCAAATTTAAGATGCATTGTTACCGGTGGTGTGCCAGAAATTTTTTCTGGGGGGGTTAAGCGTATGGAAGGAAAGAAGAAAAGTAGGGGGAGGAGAAAGGAAAAGGTAGGGAGAAAAAAATTGAGATTGATATTAAAAAAATATATTTTTTTACTTTTTTGTCTGAGCCTTGAGGAGTGGGTTGAACCCCCAAACCCCCCATGAGCACGTAATTTTATAGGGTAATATATTTAATATATTTATATTATTATTATTTATATTTATAAGTATAAAATATATTTAGAATTATTTTAAATATATTTTACCACACCTTATAATAAAAAAAATAATTAATTATTTGTTTAACTTTTTGTGGATATGTAAACTTTGAACATAAAATTTAATGACTATGGAAAAATCTTTAGTATTATTGAAATGGTTTTTTAAAATTATTTATGGGTATGCAATGTATTGTTAATATAAACAATGGGTACAAAAGCGCTATTGGAACTGCTGTAAATAACAAAAAATATTTAACTTTTTTAAATTATATATTTACTCGTACCTTCATTATATCGATTTTCTTTAAATTGTATAATATACATTGTTTTCACTTATTAAAGATGACAATTTAAGTAAACAGATTTTATTTGTTTAAATGTCAACAAAATAAAAAACAGAGAGGATTACCGGTCACTTTTCCGAAAGTCATTTTCCCGACAGACCAAATTCCCGACAGACCATTTTCCCGACACACCATTTTCCCGACAAGATTTTTCCCGACACCATTTTCCCGAAAGTCGAGAGTCCCTGTTATAATGCGTCAAAGCATGCAGTGCTCTGATTGGATATCATGCTCTTTTTAAACCACTTTCTATAGCTAATAACTTTTGCAAATTAAAAAAAAGCACCCTTAAATGATTTGTATGGTATGCACAAACAATATTAATCTAAATAAATAAAGATATTAACGGTTTTTGTTATTGCTATTATGAGGTCAAATTGGAACTTAGCGCGTCATAAGTCTTGTCTTGTTTTTTATTTAAATTTTATCATTCTGTGTTATCTTTATCAATGCTACCTACGTTTTAATGCATACAACTATTTTTGTTCAGAAGTATAGCGGGATCCCCCAGAAACTGCACAGCTTTACCTTTACGGCTTTTCTTATACCCTTTTTGGGAACCTGAGCAGCATGCCAATGCTTTTAGTCACCATTCGCCGGGCCGGACAAAAGATATGGTCGAGGAGCAGGATAAATTGATTTTTAAAGGTTGTTACGCCGACCCAAACCTCCTTGACTGAGGTATTAGTAAATACCTCAAACAATTGAGGTTCATGTTTGCGACCAAGTGTTGTTATTTAGCTGTAGAGGCCTAAATTTCCTAGTCGTGTGCTGCTTCTTGAACCTCTGTAATTTTTTGTATTGCCACTGTGTATTCTGTGTTCCATTGCGTATTCCTGATCTTTTGTGTTTTTTTAACTGTTTTAAGACTTGCAGTAGGCTATTACTTTTGTTCGTTAACGCAATTGCATGTTAAATTAAGAGGTTTATTATGGATGCACCCAAAGGTTGGTAGGCTTGCTAAACTAAGGAAATTATCGGGGGTAATTACACAAGTGCTTAAAAATTATCGAAAATTTTGCTTGAAAGCATATTGCCTAAAAATGCATGAGTTAATTTTCATATTTCCTCAAAATATGAAAATGATCGAATGCATTTTTTTAAAAGCCAATATGCTTGAATGCAAAATTATCTGATTATTTTTATGCACGAGTGTAATTTGTTTAAATAATTACACGAATAAACTAATTAAATCAAAGAATAACATTTTCAAATATTTTAAATAACTGTAGCATTAAAATAAAAACTGACGTTATTTTTATTAATTCCTATGGATACGTAGATAAAATGAAATTATCGATTCCTAGTAGACAATTATCAACTATAATATCCCTAGTACATTGATAATGCACGAGATAATTTTATGACAATCGAAAGCACGTTGCCTTCGGCGTCGGGCTGTTACCAACAAACGTGCTTAAGAAAATTGACATAAAATTATGAGGCATTTGTGAATGTCAGAGGGATATATGATCAGAAAATTTTTTGATAAAACTTCCCTGATTGTTGTTATCAGTTAAATGTTGAAATGATTGGGTGATTTTTGATTCATTCCAAATAAAAACACCAAATGGGGTGCGCTGCTTGATTTTTATTTTGATAAAAAAAATTGAGGATGATCTTTTAGGTATCAAATATGAAAATCCGTTGCCGTTTTAATTTTTAGATTCTTTACTTTTAATCGGCACCCTTTAGAAATCTGAAATCGTGTCAATTTCTTACTCTCTTATAGTGGGCCAAAACTTTTTTTCTGTGAGAAATATTGAAATGATTTTAATTTTGTTTTACTGTTCAGTAAGTGTGTTTTTGATATAAATTATTATTATCCAATTAGTTAATCTCATAAAAGAATGGTAAACCACTAAAGATTCATGATAATTTGCCAATTTTTGTGATTTTTGTCTGGCTCCTGTGCCTATTCTGATACCTGAAAAAAAGCAACTTTCTAGATTTAGCAGAATAGGCATAGGAGCCAGACAAAAATCACAAAAATTATTACAAATTTTTAGTGGTTTACCATTCTTTTATGACATGAACTAATAAGATAATAATAATTAATATTAAAAACATACTTACTAGGCAGTAAAATAAAATTACATTCATTTCAATAATTGCCACAGAAAAAAAGTTTCAGCCTCTTATAAGAGAGTAAGAAAATGACACGATATCAGGTTTCTGAAGGGTGCCAACTAAAAATTAAAACGGCAACGTTTTTTCATATAAAATACCTTAAAGATCATCCTCAATTTTTTTCATTAAAATAAAAAATCATGCAGCGCATTCATTCATTTTTGGTGTTTTCATTTGGATTGACTCTTTTGTCACATGAAGAAAAATAACATAATTTAAATGGCTGTTTGCCTTGGGTAATTATCGTAAGTATCGCATTAAGTTTAAAATTATACGTTTTACAATAGAATTCAACAATATTAGAACCAATAAAATTCCAGTATTCCATAGTCAAGCATTTTATCACAGCGACAATATTTTTTATCACCTTGTTTGCACGTTACTAAGGATTTTGAAATTTTTCTTGATTTGCCATTTGTTGACATTTAAATCCTGTGTTTGTTATATGATTAAAATAATGAATTATAAACTCTAAAAGATCGAGGGATTGGTGTAAACTATAATAAAATTAATGCAAATTTGAATAAATAAGGCTTATTAAAGTCTTTTTATATTTTAAAGCACATTTTAATTTCAAATGTCAAACTGACAATTCGTTAAATCCTAAAATTCATTAAATTTTCTTACTAAATATAACTCGTGGTATGATTAATAATCGATGTTATTTACTCATTGAAACCAAAGCAGCACATGCGGACATGAAATCTGCAGGTCGGTTTCAAATTGATACCACTTGTTATATTATTGGTAACAATAATTTTCCAACTTGATCAATTTTTTTGATTTTGTATAATTATATTTATTTCTGCAAGTTAGCAATTTACAAAATATCGTAAAAGTTTTGTTTTGATAATATCATAAATATTAGAGTGTTTCAAAAAAATCGTTTTTCTTTTTTTTGAAGAACATTGAAAAATCGATAGAGTATCCCTAGACATAGTCTGTGTTAAAATATGAGCTTTTAATATCAATATTTAGAGGTCGCTCATCGCAATTTTCTATTTTTCATTTAGTAGCACAGAGGAATTTGTTTGTTTGAACTCTTATAACTCAGGAACTATTTATTTCACAGGAATAGGACTTATAAACTATTCAAGGAAATTTAATGCTCTACAAAATGGTTTTATATAATATTTACGTAAGTCGAGTCGTTTCGATGATTTCAAGACTCAAACATTAAGCTGTTTTAAATCATTCGACTTTTTGAAACACTCTAATAAACATATTATGCAACCCAGTTTTTTCTATTGTTGTTTTAATAATTTTGATATTTTACCTACTCTTAAAAGGGATTTCAATGCGCTTATTATTACAAAGAAAATGCGAATTCATGTTATAGCTTAAGTTACTCGAAAGTTTTCGGCCTGCATCTGCAAAATTAAGTATTCAGAAATGTGGATAAGTTTTCTGCGGTCTTGAAGCGCCCTTCCTCTGTCCCGATATTAATAGAAAATTACTTATATACTACAGGCGAACATAGGTTTAGTATCACTAATCCTTGAGTTTATACTGTTTCCAAAAATTAGTTTGTAAATTAGCTTTTAGCACTTCCGTTGTACTCTAAAGACTTCCAAAAATAATTTTCAATCCAGGTATTAAAAACTCCTCGTAAGCTTTAACATTTTAGGATATGACTATAAATATATATTATTTTTTAATTTTAAGTTCTTTACTTTTAGTCAGGGACGTAGGAAAGGTTCCGGGTATAAGGAATTTTATAAATAATTTTATAAAGAATTTTATTGTGGAAGAGCAGCAAATACATGCTTTGTATAAGCTGAACTTCGCCCATTGATTGTATCTCTTATAATCAATAAAGACATTTATTATTATTATTATTATTATTATTATTATTATTATTATTATTATTATTATTATTATTATTATTATTAATAATGTTTCAATGTCAGATATTTAGTCAATTGCTGTTATTGTAATAAAAAAAAATATATTTTTAGTAGAGTAAATTAAAACAGAAATTACAGTGGGTACTATCTTTAGGTCTTATCTGGTGGGCTGCTTCGTAAAAATAGAGTTGGAGGCACAAGGGGTTTACGAAGTTGCTTGTAAGAATTGTGACTGAAGCTTCGTGGGACAGACCAATAGACGTATCAACTTTCGATATATATTATATATCCTCGTCAATGCCGATGGCCACATACATATGTATCCATGTTTCTTGCACATTTGAGATCATGGGGACTATACTGAGTGACTTACGATCGCAATTGCAAATTTACAAAATCATTGCTGCGTCCATACATTTATAAAATCCATATTTTTATTTCGTCGTCGACCTTACTGCGTCAGTATATCTGACGCAATATTGTCAAGCGCTTGTTTCTTAAAATTTACTTACTTTCTAAGATTCTTGTTAATACAGATCTGTGCAGAATTTACGGCCCAATTTATGTGTACAAAAATTTCCAATGTCCAACCCTGCTTTGTTTAAAAATTTGGAAAAATTGTACAGCCATGTACTAAAAATGGATAAAATATGTATATATAGTTCAACCAATTTTAGGATAAGGGCGTTGCGATAGTATACGTTTTCCAATATACGCGTTTTAAAATACTGTATGTTGTTGCGTCGCACAATTTGGCAACGTCTCGCCTACGATTTTAATATTTGAGTTAAATTCACGATACACACAAACAGATTATGCGGTTGCGAATGGTAGCGCTGCACACTGGAGTATGGATGCCTATCGAAGGGACAAAAAGGAAAAAACATACATTGTTAATTATGTTAGAAATCTAATGCAAAAATAAACTAAAGACATTGCTTAAACTAGCGCAAGCAAAACTAGTAGGCTGTCACTTAAAACGGGCGGTGACAGCATGTCAAAGATATCAGTGTTGATAGAGCTTTGCTGTCATAGTTACTCTAAATTTATTTTCAAAATTTCACAGCCATTTCAGGAAAAGCGAAGAGTGAACTTTTCCAGTTTTTTGGCAAAAATATATTTAGGTAAGCCATTAGATTCTTACCGTAATGGCACATACTAATTTAATATGTCTATTGATTTTATATAGAGCGTTGTTTGTCAGTATCGCAAATTAGAAGTTTTCTTTTAATTTTTGCTTATTTTGGCAGAGGTTATAGTTGTGTTCCGGGCGTTTCCGAAATGAATAGTTCATCACAGAATAATGTCCAATCATCGTTTATTATGAAACCGTAAAAAAAAATTGCTAATATTTGCTATTCCGTAAATCCCTGAATATAATGTTAAATGCAGTTAACACGTCATTTTTGCAGAATACCAATGTATTAAATTATTTTGGTCAGCATAATTCAAAAAGTATTGATTCAATTTTGATGAAATTTGGCAGGCGACTTACGTACAACAACAGAAAGACTTGATTAGTTTTTTTTAAACCCCAACATGGCAGATCAAAATGGCGGCCACTTTAATTTTTGATTGGCTATAATTCATGAACTGTTATCCCGATGTCAATAAAAATCTATTAGGTAGGTTTGTAAACTTAAAGAAATATTTTTCACAAATTCAAAAAATTCAATATGGCGGAACAAAATGTCCGTTTTGATAACCCAAAGAGTAAGATCGATTAACTAATAATCTTAGCTTTATCAACTCTGTCAAAATAAAACAATGGGTTTAAAAAAAAATTGGTTTCTGTATTTTTTCCCGCAATTATTAATTTAATTTTCACCGTTTTAGTTAATAAAATATGCAATTCAGTATTGTCAAGTGTGCAATATTTCAACATTATTATAAAATAATACTGCAAAAAAAGGTTTAACTACCTACTTGGTATGTTTTGTTATTTTTCTTGAAGCTATACTGGATAAGTAGTAAAAATTTTTATGAACCTGAAAAAATGAAACACCCTGTATATATTTCCATAATTTTAAGTTAATAATTATTGTCAACATATTTCCAGGATATTAAAGCCTATTAATAGTCGGAATTCCGACTTAAAGCTCTCAACCTATTTTGAAAATGAATCGCCCTGTATATATTTCCATAATTTTAAGGTAATATCTATTGTCAACATATTTCCAGGATATTAAAGCCTATTCCGACTTAAAACTCTCAACCTATTTTGAAAATAAATTTTGTCCCTTCATGGTGTCCAAATACCCCAGTGTGCGCTGTCTCTCTCACTCCGTGTGACGTCATGCTCAAGACAGTTGTTCACTCGTACGATCGTTTTAATGTAATTACATTATAATTTTGGGGCGCGCGTTTAAGTTTTATGAAATTTACACCTTTCTGAGGTTTTTTATTCAAAGAAATGTTGTACACTGTTCAAAATTTTAGCTAATTTTTACCTAAAATATTAGACTATATAGGACCATTGATTTTTTAAGGCAAACTGCTTGAAATGAATTCAGAGGAATATTCCCCTTTTAAATTAGTGAATTCTTTAACTGATATTTTTAAAGAAAATGATACAATTAATTAAGCAAAATTACTTAGGTTTCAAAGATGATACACCTTAGATCGTAAGGGATATTGCCTGAGAATAAAAGAATAAATTTCCTGTTTCTAAGGCAATTTGCTTAAATTTTTAGGTAGATTTTAGCTAAGTTTTCAGGCAAATTATATATGTTTTTATTGAAAATCCTAGCATAGGAATTTTTCTTCCAAGTTAGGACTCCTTTATCTTTATGTCCTAGGCGAATTAACAACGGCGGTTCCGGTACTGCATGTACCCTGCAGGGTTGGGATTATTTAAAAATAAATTGGGGTCAATGGAAATTCCATTTAGTTTGGATTACTTAACTATAGCACTACAAAATGTTCACTTATAGCACAATAATTGTTAACTATGTTGTTATATCAATAGCACACAACGCGGTCTTTAAGCTTTCGTTGATTTTGGCATTATGTTGGACAATATAGGCGCGAATATTTATCGTAAAACGTCGGTATTAGCGATCGTAGCCGATTGCAAGTAAGTCACTAATATTTAAAGAAATTTACCTAAATTAGTTCAATAATTTGCCATAATAATTTAGAAGAATTACAATTAAAAGCAAAATTGTCGTACCAAAAATTAATTGAGATTTTGACTAAATATTTAGGTAATCTGCCTATCTTTTTAAATTTGACAAGTTTATTAAGTAAAGTATGAATATTTATCTAGAAGTTAGTGAATACACTATAGAACTAAGGCATTCGTTTCTGCCTAATAAACGAAAAGGTAAATTGCTTTACTCGTTTAAGCATATTACCTTATTTTTCCTTAACTAATTCTGATTAGGTATTTTAAAAGGCTTGATTTTGAACAGTGTATGTTTTTATGTAATACAAAAATTATAGTTACAAAAAATAATAATTTTATTTTTTTGTATTTATTTTATATTAAATTTTTGTTGGAAATAAATCATGATCTTTTAGTTTGACGATTATACATTGCTTTAGAATATATAGTGGTATAACAACCGAAAAACACCACTTGAGATACAGGGTGTTTCACATTCGTGGTCCATTGAAAATTTCTGATAACGATTTGAAATTTAAAAGCGTTTATAATTAAGTCTATTTTTTTAAATATACAAAGTCCATTACCTAGTGAATAGTATGAGATTTGTTAAAATTTGACAAATGCGCGTCAAGAAAAAATAGCTTAACTTGTTTGCTATTAGGTTTACAGATATGGGGGTAACATTTTTGGAACCATAAAACATTGTTAAAAGATTACATGTCAATTCATTAACATTTTTCTACAAATTACTCAAAAAAACCCAGGGCAAATTGGGCTAACGAGAAACGTTAATAACTTTTTTATTTTATATGTAACACCCGGTATGTTTTTACCTAATCAAATGGCAAATTAAAATACCCTATACTCTAGAGTTAATAATTTCAGAAATATTTAACAATTTCGAAAATTTTAAATATCATTTTGTATAAAGAAACCTGTGAAAGGTAAGTTGACGGTATCTGTGGTTACCACGTACTCTGTCATTGTTCAAAATTAAATGGCGTCAATTTTTCAGGTTGTTATAAACAATTTGTAAACTAAATTACTGATAAAAAATCAGGCAGTGAATTTTAAAAAACATTGACAAGCCAAACGTTTTTTTAAAATATAAAAGTAATAAAATAGTATTTGCTAATTTAAAAAAAAAATTCAACAAAGATGTATAACGTCAACTAGATCAAGTGCTAGTGCTTGCACTAGCTCATTGTAGACAATAAAATATAAAATTTATTTTTTACTTTATGAAATATTTTAATAACAAACAGAACGCTTAACTGTAATAATTTAATAAACCAACAATATTTTAATTAACAATTTTTAATACTAAATGTTCATAGTGCATTTATTAAGCATTTTTTAATTAGACATTATAATGTCTATAGACGTTGCTCTTTTTGGATTTAATATTAGAATCTGTTAAATATCTTTAAAATTATTAAATTTATTTATAGGGAATAATTATAACAATCGAAATGTTTTTTTAATTTTCTATTTGATTATGGGCAATTCCATGATAACTCACGGGACATTCAGATGACAGAAATAAAATTTTGCTTGATATACCAGAATACCTATATTTATTAGGAATGTATAAAATGTTTAAACTTTAAAGGATAGACCAATGTACATTTTTAACATTTTTGAAGTTCACCAATTGATCTCTAAACAAAATGCAGACAAAACGTGTGATAACTCATGGGACACAAAAAACCTTCTTTCGTTCTCGTTCCAATCTTCTGTGCACTTCTAAAAAATCGGCGGACATTGACATTTTTTGTTTGAGCTTTTCACGGTATCTTCTATTATTTTCAATATGCTTTTTTAATTTTTTTTTTCAATGAAACATCTGCATACACCTTTTTTCGATAGTTTTTCATGTTCTGTTTAACTTCTCTATTTCTTTTCATATTTCTCATTCTGAGAAAGATTATTTTTGTAAGTATAACATAGGTAATAAAGATGTATAATAATTGTTTATAATAGTAATCGTTGGTGACTAGGTGAGTATAACTGATTTTCATAAGGAATCGTGAGGTTTCTCTTTCAAATTAAATATTTTTGAAAATAAATAAGTTATTATTTTATAATGGAACAAAAAACAACTTAATATTAAGTTATATTTAATAATAATACTTACGTTTTCTATTGTAAAAAAACTGCACTTAAAACTTAGCTTGGGTACACACTGTCAAACGCAAACAATGTGACATTTAAATTCTTTTGATTTTTCATGGCGCACTTGTTTAAAAATAGTCATATTTTTAGTGCATAATTCAAAAGCAGTTAAGACTTTTTAATTATTTAAAATTTTATGGAATAATGGATTAAATAAACAATGTAATATTTTTTAGGCACAAGTAGACATGTAAGCTCCTAGTTTAGTAACATAAGTAACATTTCGATTGATATAAATTTAAGAAAATTACCCTATTACGCATGGAATTGCCCTTATGTAAAAACATGCCGTATATTTCTTTTAAACCAAAAAAGTTATTAACGTTTCAAGTTAGCCTAATTTGCCCTGGGTTTTCTTGGGTAATTTGTTAAAAAAATTTAAAGAATTGACATAGAATCTTTTAAACAATTTTTAAGATTTCAAAATTCCACCCTCATTTCCGCAACCTAATAGCAAAAAAAATTATAGGCTATTTTTGATTGACGCGCATTTGTCAAACTTTAACGAAAAAAAATTAATAACTCGAAAACTTTTCACTTTAGGTATAGGACATGGTAGAGTAATTTTACTCAGAATGTTATGTAGAATTTAAAAATATATGGGGTGTTTTATTTAAAATAACAAAGTTGATGTCACTTCCGGTCAACCCGGAAGTGGCATATTGTTTAAAATATTTTAGGTTGGTCTTATTACGTGCTCATTTTGTTTATTAAGAGACTGTTTATTTTACTTTTGTTATCTTTTAAAAGCTTTGATTTTATGGGGCTGCAGCCGGCTGGCCTGTAAGTTTATGCTTATATTATATAATATATACATACAATACAATAATATAATATTGTGACGTTCTTACTTGATTTGGTTTTTTTACACTCATACGCTGTTATCGATAATGCACGGAGAGAAATGTATAGTAAATTTTAGATAGTAAAAAAAAATATAGTAAAATTTACAAATTTTTAGGGTAACAATATTATATATTCGTCAATACAATATTAAGATTGTAATACAAAATACTATTTTTTATTATACAATTTTAGTAAAGATTACAACACCAATATTACTAAATCATAAATGTATAATAAATATTTTAATTTTTAATATGTTCTTATAGTAAATTGATTTTACTATCTACAAATAGTAATATTTTCTATATGATTTAATCAAATGTAAAGTGTACCTCTAATAATATAATATATTACACATTAATAAAAAATATAGTAAAAATAAAGATACTTTTATGTTTAAGGTAAATAAACAATATATTTAAAAATAATATCCAATATAGTAAATCATAACATTTTAAACATTCAATTTTCTTGACCCATTACTGGTAATACTTATAAGAAAGAATTGAACCTACTTGGTTGCATAGTATGTACCGATTGCGGCAAAGGCCACGTCGCGACGCGTCGTTAGACGGTGTGGATCACGTGATGTTCTTACATCTCGCCTCTGTTGGCTTACCAACCATGTTATATAAGCTCAAGTATTTCTTTGTTTTGGGTGTGTTCCACTACTACAAGTTGCTCGACAGTGTCGTGTCGGTACTGATGATACCCAATATAGGTCAAAACACCTGTCTGTCGGTATTTGAAGTTGATGGAACGCACTCAAAACAAAAAACTTTGGGGAGGTGTAGGTTCAATTCTTTCTCATAACATTTTTGTATATTAAAAAGTACAATAAATATGTTACAATTTTTAATTGTTAACACATAAAAATATTCGATTTTAAAATATTTTATGTTTAAAATGGCAACATAATATTTTAAAATTTACTATTCTTATTAGTAATGAAAAAATCTAATTATAAAAAGAATTAAAAACAAAATTGGTTGAGAATAATAATATTTTACCTTAAGGTTTAACATACATGGATATTTAAAAATTACTAAATATGCATAGTGTCTGGCAATATACAAGATAGTTATCCCAAATAGTAATATAAATTATAGTAAAGGGTATTATAATTATGGTAATCAGCATTATACTTTCTCTTCGTGTGATTAATTATTGCCAGGTTTTTGTTACAGATTTGCGTATTAGGTCATGCATTGATACTTATCAGATTCTGCAGATGATGATCCCTTCCACTCTTGGTTAGACTCGTTTTTTCTTTAAATAGGTGATTCCTTGACCTGAACATTGTCACTTTATAACTTCCGTGTCCCCACGGACCTCACCCCTGTGTTCACCCGTTGGGATTGCTTTTTGAGGAATTATTTAATGTTTCTATTAAGTCTTTGGAGAACAGGTACCCTGATTTCACCTGTACAGGTATATAGTAAACCAAACTAGTAGCATTGTTTCGCACCGCACTTTACTCAACTACACTGTATATGAGTGATTTTTATGTTTCTTTAAGCATTTTATTATGGATAGGTACTAAGAGCGCTCGAACTCACACATCTACTCTCTTCCCCGTTTGAAACTATATATTTAAAAATCTAATCCCAAACATAAATGAAACATAAAATAAAAGTTATCGTCATTTACTCGGACTGGTACCTATATTAAAATTTAAATTACCTGTTATAAAAATTAGTCGAATTAAATGCTGTAATTAATAATATAATAACTATTTAAAAAAAAATTGAAATAATAAATATCAAGAAATAAGGTTTTACCCTTTAATTATGGATAAAGCAATTAGAATCGTCGAAAACATCCATGCTACTTAAGTTTAATTGAGCTGGTGCACTAGAAGCAATAGTAGGTAGTTATGGAATTAGCATTCTTAGTGAATATCTTATACATAACTTATAAAAGCCCATCTGGTTGGCTTCAATTATGAAAACTGGGAATGGCGAAGTTCTATTAACTGCTAATGGTTAACAACAATGTTTCATCTGTAGAACAAATGTACTTCGCAAAGCAAATGAAGCAGAATTAGAAGGCGGCAGCATTTAACGTAAAAGCGGAATATTGATAAGGCACGGAAAATAACAGCGTTTCGCTATTAATATTCGCCGGGAACTAGAGACGATTAATTTCAGTCAATATCTTGGCTTCGGAAGCGTGTTTTCATGTACATCGCAAGTTTCGAATACCTTAAACTTTAAGTATGGTATGACTTCCGCGATACGCCCCATAATAACGCCATTTTTGACTTAATTATATAAATATCTTCAACTTATGCCACAATATTTGTTGAATTTCGTGTATATTTACTCATGTGTCTAGTTCAATCATTAGAACTAATTCGTTTATAAATTATTGCCTCAATCGTTAAAATATTAAGATGCATGTAACAACATCCATTTAAATGAAGAATAATTATTTAACACATGTAACGAGTTTAGCTAAACTCGTTACATGTGTTTATTAGATTATAGCATATTTCGCTCAAGTAAAAAGTTTGTCTCAAGAGCGAAGGCAAGTTTGACGGTTTCACAAGAGCGGAAAAGGTTTCAGACGCGTTTTAGACATACGCCTATGAAAATTACTTACGAAAAACAAATAAAGTAATAAGAAGTGAGGTTAAACCCGTTTGACAGACGTTAGATTTTAAACGATAGGCGACTTCGATTATTTTGGAATAACCAAACCGGCTTGATCCAAATCATTCTCACACTAAAACCGGTAATAGTTAATATTCTGTAGCACCTTAGGATGTAGGTTATTTTATATTAAAGAGTGATATTAGGTCTTATTTTGTAATATTAGTGGAAAAATATTATTAGGTAGTAGACAAACTGTTGTATGCATAAATGGTTGTTAACATTATTAAGTATAATATTAGTATAGTATATACTATTAATTTTCTGTAATAAATGTCATCGAACATTTTTTAATAAGACCAAATCATAGTATATTCTGTGACAAGTTTGGAATACGGCATATTCTGCTCAAGTGAAAAGTTTGTCACACGAGCCGAAGGCGAGTTTGACGGTTTTATGAGAGTGGAGTATGCAATTCCAAATGTGTTTTAAACCATTATTTTTCTACGTTTCCAAAAAATACCTTAGAAAAATCGTTTTGTCTACTCCCACCTTTAAAACGCCCATTATCGTAGATGTTTTCATGACACTAAGTGACCTTTACACATTGACAAGTTGTGGGTTTATTGCGTTTTAGTCATGGGCTAAAGTTAACAACAGGTTTTTAGTAACAAGCTAAAGTTAGTTTTAAGTTAGTTGAGAGTTGTCAAATGTCATAAATCGTTAAAATAAAGTGCCTTTCTTATAAAATAATACTAAATGTGAAAATTATTTTATTATCTCAATACAAAAATACAAAAGTATTAAATAGTTTCTCAACGCCAATATTTGAAAAGTTTATATGAACATTGTACTGACCTTTTAATTTCGCCGGCAGTAGAGTATAACTTAAATTCGGGCACGGACTCCACTGTAAAGTGCTCATAAAACATTTTCTTTACTTTCACTGTAAAAAACTGTCCATTTTCAAGAAACACATTTCGATTTATATCCTTTATAATCTGTGTTTATAAAATATTGGAATTGTTAAATTTCGCGGGCTCGGAGGGTCCGGTTGTTATAAAATTTTCTTTATTCTGTTGGTATACATGCCCCCGAAGTATGATAAAAACTTTAGCTGTTTTCATTGTTTACTTTGTCTGTGGCAGCCGCTAAGGTTAGATGTGTTTTATGAGCTCGGCGATTTTTAGTTCGTTAAAAGAAATGGATCAAAGAATTTGTATCCAATTTTGCTTAAAAAATGAAATAAATTCTTTGAAATGTTAACAAAGGCCCATAGTGAGTCTTCTATAAGTAAAACAAGAGTTTACAAGTGGTATAAGAGTTTCCAAGATGGCCATGAAGACGTTGAAGATTACGAACGCCCCGAACGCACAAGCACATAAACAACCGATAAAAACATGAAAAAAGTGGAAGAAATGGTTATAAACCATTAGAGAAGTCGCTGATGATGTTGGTATATCGATGGGGGATTTTGGGTATGAAACGCGTGGCAGCAAAATTTGTTATAAAATTGTTAAATTTTGAACAAAATTTTTGGCCAAAAACAACACTGTAATGATGCCCCAGCGTTTTGCAAGCATAGATGACATTAAAAGCGCATCGCTGAAAGAACTAAAGGCTATCCCAAAGATCGAGTTTTAGAAGTGTTTCGAGTATTGGAAGAAGAACTGGCACATGTGCACAATATCCAATGGGGACTATTTTGAAGGCGACAACATTAATGTAGACGAATAAATAAATATTTGTTTCAAAAAACGAATATTCCCGATATTTTCTGAACACACCTCGTATATATATGTTAGATAACCTACAAATCTTTTCTGTCATTTAAAATTTGCTATGTTGCCAAATTGGTTCAAACTGAAATCAGTGAATATGCGTAAATCAGTTGATATAAATAAATTAACGTTTCTGCATACGGCCCTAAGTGATGTTTTAAATAAACATTGACAAGTTGTGGCTTTATGGCGTTTTAGTCACTAGCTGAAGTTAGCAACAGGTTTTTAGACACGGGATTAAGTTAGTTTTAAGTTAGTTGACAGTTGTCAAATGTAATACAATCGTTAAAATAAAGTGCCCTTTTTGTGAAAAATAATATGGAAATTATTTTATTATCTTAATACAAAAATAAAAAGTATTTTAAATGGTTTCTCAATGACAATACCTATTCGAAAAGTTTACATGCAAGTTTGTACTGACCTTTTGATTTTTCCGTCAGTAAACTGGATTTAACTTAACGCATTCAACATTTTGGGTGGAGACTCCATCCATAAAAAAAATTTCTCACTTTCACTGCTTTCACTTCTATATCATCATTTAAACGTTTGTCAGTCCATTTTCAAGGAATAAATTTCGATTTACTTATACTAATTTGACATTTTTACTGGCGCGTCGGTAATACAGAATTTCAATCACATTTAGATAATAATTATTAATAAATAAATGCTTATACCTAAGCTCCATGTTTAAATGACCCATAAAAACAATAAAAGAACTTTAAAATATTATGAGCACTATTTATTGACAAATAAAATTTATTTTTATAAGAGCGGCTGATAGACGAATGGGTTATGACAACTGCTTGACAAGTGACAGACCTGAGTTCAATCCCCGGCTGGGTCACTTTTTCATTCAGTAGAATAACTGCTTTTTCGCTATAACAATTAGTCAAAATGACTTATAATTAGTTATTTTAGACTAATTCATTTTAAGGGAGCGTAGAATTCTTATCTAAATTACTTTCCAAAATCACAGCGATTCTGAAAAACCTGACCCTAATGCAACCGTCGTGCAATCAACGCGAGAAGCCTCATTACGGGATGCATCAATGCGAGATGCCTCAACGCTAGATGCCTCAACACGGGATGCCTCAACAGGAGATGCCTCAAGCGAGATCCCCAACGCAGACATCCCAACGCTGGATGCCCAAAGCAATCGATCCACCACCCCACCAGTCTGGTGGCACCAGAGGACGAAATGCCTGGAGACGACTCGACGTAGGACACCATCAGCCCGCCACCCACCCAGACGTCCGGACGCAGATATTTTATCCTTAACCATCGTCCCGAGTCCGCCCGCTTGCCGAGTCCCGCTGCCACACTGTAAATCGGTATTATTTTTCGAGCGATGGGAATTTTACAATAAGCTCGGTAGGGCGCCTGCTTTGCATGCGAGAGATACGGGGTTCGATTCTTGGTGCCTCACAACTTTTTTTAATTTTTTTTAAAGAAAGTATATACCGAAATAATACAATGTGGCCTTAAAAGCATTTATATTTAATTTTACATTAATATTTTAATTTATTTATCTTTCCTCATAATCATTTTGCTACAGTTATAAAATATAAAATGTAATGAAATGAATATTCCTTCATTGAAAAATTTTTACTCAATGGGGCTGGGGGGGCCAATGGGGCGGGGTCGGTTGGGTTGGGTTGTTGGGTTTGGGTTGGTTTTGAAGCTTCGCAATTTTTCTGTACCCAGACGTTAGTCACTGAGCTCGCAAGAGCGTGAGATGACTCGGTAAAGCAGCGGGACTCGGCAAGCGGGCGGACTCGGGACGTTGGTTAAGGAAAAAATATCTGCCGCCCGGACTGTCTACCTCGAGGAACGTCACACTTCATGGAAGACGCGTCCGATTTCCCCAGTACCTGCAGGCAGGATTCAATTGGAGTTATTTTTTTCTCTCGTTAAATACTGGTGGGGGTTCTGTAGTGGCATTACCTTCATTACACATCTTAAAAACATCATAAACCCAGCAAAATAATCATAAAACAATATTATAACTACGTGAAAATTTCGTAAAAAAATTTTTTTTAGATTGTTTTTTTGGGTTCTAAATTATTTAAAAATTGACTCACAAGTTCAACGTTTTAATCGAAAATAATTATTCTAAGCCTGTAGAGCGAGAAAAAGGATACCATAAAATTAAAAAAAAAACAGAAAATTTGATGTTATCAAACTTTGACCTCGAATAACTCTAGAAGAAATCAATTTATCGAAAAATAATAAGAGACCTTTTTTGTAGAGCGTTACATTTTATATAAGAAACTGTAATGATCATTGCCATAAGTTACTTTGATACAGAGGTATATTCCAAACATAAAATTATTTTTTCCCGTGTTAATTAAATGGGAAACTAAAATAAAAACAGCGCCCTCTTGGAGTTGCTGAGACGCCTTATTTGGTTTGGCGGATTTTTTTTATAATTAATAGAAACATTTAAGAGGGTAAGAGCGAAAAAAAAATTAAATTTTATTTTTTGAAGCACCCTAATATATATAACTAATAATAACTTCATTAGAAGTTTATGGAGAACGGAAAAAGATTTGGATTTGAAATTTATCGTTATCACTTCCGCACTCGCCATTATATAAAACATGTTTAGAATATCTTGATTAGTGTAATTATTATCACCCATTGTATCACAATTGTCAGAGACGTTGACATTGATATTTCTTTATAAATACGAAATAACAGACAATCCAATATATATATATATATATATATATATATATATATGTTTTTTCACATTTTTTGTAATTTCTCTGTAGACGGTAGATGTCTCCAGACTGGCCGATACATCTCGCCGCTGTCCTGGTCACTTATTTCTTTATAAGTAAACAGTGCCGAGCTTAATGCGTGTCTCCCGTCACCGATTGCCTGACACTGATGAGACCCAACATATATATATACATATATATATATATATATATATATATATATATATATTTTTTTTTTAAATTGTTAAATATGTGTCATCAACCAGAAACTGTTTCCTAAATAAAATGATTTTGGAATAAATTTTAATAACCTTAAGTATTAATGCAATTTTTATGTAACAAATCTAAAATTAATTGTTTGAGTAAAAACTTCTAAACTAGCCAAAAACGTCAAAAAATTAAACCGAGAAAATCAATACGAAAAAGTTTCTTTTCCATTAGGTTTTATTCCTTTTAAAACTTTGTCTTACTTAATCAATACACCCAGTTTTTGATTATTCTACGTGGCCTTTTATGTTAAATAAATAAATCTGGATATTCGAGGGATTTATTCAAAAAGGGAAAGTGGGTTACCAGAGTAGATGGTATAAATATAATGCAAAATAGAAAGAAGATTCTAAAGCAAAATAAAATTATTTTTCAATATCAATTCATTCTAATCTTTTATTTTAACCTATTTATACTTTAATATCCTTTGAGGGTAATAAAAAAATATTAATTTAAAAAAATAAATTTAATAAACTAATAGAATATTTTAAATAAATATTTGTCAATTAACCATCTTGAAAAAAAATATCTTATAACTTTTTCGATATATTAATTATATATTTTTTTTATACGTAAAAATGGTTTATAAACTATAGGTATGTTTTTATTTTATCAAACTATACGTTTTTAAATATACCACTACGTTTAAAATACCTATATTAAAAAACGTATAAAAACAATTAGGCATTTACCATATATAAGACGTTTAATTTGTTAGAAATTAAACCAATTATATATTCGTTTATTTTTAGTTTATATAATATCGTTTTTTACAAGTTTAGAAGTATTTGTTTTATTAACGTTTGTTATTTGTATACAACACTCGTGAAGAAACGTCGAAAAGAAAATGTTTACCACTACGTTTAAAATACCCAAATTAAAAAACATATAAAAACAATCAGGAATAAACCATATATAACAAGGGGGAACTTTGAATATATGATATAATACATAAATTTGGAAGGCAAAACTCGAATAAAAAGTGATGTTTTTGTTTAAAAAGTAAAAGATCAACCTGTGCGAAAAAAGTCAGATTTGTAAAAAGTGAGGTTAAAACCGCTTGATAGTTGTGAGGTAAAATTTTAAATAAAATTGGCTTTAAATTCTGAAAAACATTACTATTTGACAAATAGTATTTGTTCGTTGTATAAAATACATTGTGTTTCACGTGCGTAACTTAAACAATTGCAATAAAAAGTCGCTTTTCAACACGCTCGCGTGACTCTAAGGAAAAATGACGGTCATTAGTCTGTCATTTTTACAGCTTTCATTTAGGCACCTGTCATTTTGACACCTGTCAATTTAACAAGTGCCATTTGTCATTTTAACAGTTGTCATATAGTCATTTTGACGGCTGTCATTTTGAAGACTGCATTTTGACGGATCGGCCATTTCAAGCGCGCGAGACGCACGAATTATAAAACTGTTTTTATAAAAAAATGTAGATAATATTGTGGCATCAAAATTGTCAAAAATATTCTTCTTTTATTAGACTATACATTAAACATTAAAATAAAAAATGCAAGAAATATTTTATAAAAGTAGAGATAACTTTAATAATTGAAAGGTGTGGACGGGACAAAAAGTTTTATCTTTTCCCGTCCACACCTGTCAATTATTAAAATTCGTTTTTTTTATACAGACTAATATACATTTGACAATTTCAAGGCAAAAATAATATATACATTTTTTTTTTATAAAAACAGTTTTGTGATTTGTCCTGTCCGTATGCTTGAAATGGCCGGGATGTCATTTTGACGGCTGTCATTTTGAAATAGTATAGATGTTGTTAAAAATGGCAACTGTTCTAATTAAAGATATGAGACCATCTATAGATGCTGTATCACTAATTAGCACTTTCCTATGTAACTTAAATAAATTATTTGTTTGGAATAGTCGGCGAATTATCAGCCTTAAGGTTCATCTTCAGAATCGCTGTAAACATAAGAAACGCGTAACTTTTGCGTTAATTTTTTTTGTAACTTTTCTACGTTTTTTTTTAGTAGCAGTTGTCCAAACTAATTTGACATAAATGTCAAAAAGTTCGACATAACCTTAAATCTTGTTTACCTTTAGTTTAGTTTGCTATTTTATGAAATTTAATGGATATAAAGAATTATATAGCAAAAATTATAAAAAATATACAAAATAAATAAATTTGTATCTAGTAAAAAATGAAAATATTTACCTACCATTTAACAATACATTCGCCGTTTCCTCATCTACTTCTAAATTTATATCCCTTCCCTGATGATTAAGGCTTATATTTACCATTCGAATTTCAATCATTTTTAATTTTAAAATTAACTGAACCGTTGGTTCAACCCAAAAACCCGGTAAAATTAGTTAAACTCAAAAGCTCGATATCGAGAACTGTTAAACATAGTAAAAATAAACAAAAAACTTGCATTAAAAAGAGAAGAATATTTACCGCTACCAGTAACACTACTCAACATCTGTGTTACTCAATTCTTAACCGCTGTTACTGATTTGACATTTCATGCAGTTACCGGTTACTCGCTAAAATAAAATGGTTTTAACTTTTTATTACCGGTAACTGATGACCTGACAATTATCCTTGATTGTCGATTTAGTCCGTTTAATCTTAAGGAGTAATTGAAAGACGTGGCGTTTTTCTTTTCTCTTTCAAATAAGACTCGTTATTTTTATTTCCGCCTAATTAAACACAGAGCATAGACGGCCTGTTTCAAATGAAAATAGCAAAAAAACGTTCGTGGATAAACTTTTTTCCTTTCTTAATTATGTCAACTGTCATTTTTAATTGAAAACGTATTCTTGATAAACGGTTAATTAAAAAAAAAATCTCTGCTTTTAATTATTGACGATAAATAAATTTTAAGATTATATCTTTGGCCAAATCTATTTATTTGCTACTTCATTTAATAAGCAGTCGCCGTTTTCGCAGAAAAAACTTTTTAAGTTTACCCCTTAAGATTAAGGAAAAAATATTTTTTTTTCCAAAAGTTTTAGAAAAAAAAGTTTGTAAAAAAAATTAAGGGAGACATTGTTGATGCTCTGGAACAAAAAATAAATTAAAAGTAGGTTCGCTAAAGTAGGTACTCAAAAAGGCATTTCTAAGGACTATCTAAAAAAGTTGTTTATATCGACTATTCCACCCATTACTTTATGGACCAATCAGATTTTAGAAAACGATTGTTTTTTTTCAGTTTTGCAGCGATAAAACCACTATTTAGGTGACTATTTCCCTCATCTTAATTTCCACCAATCACAAACTCGCAATTTTGAATCACAAAGAAACCACCTATAGGTGGAAAAACTGTATGACAGCACCTGTCAGCAGTTTTTTCGAGTTTACCCGCGGCCACGGTCTTATATACAGGTCTTGCAACTTCGCCCAATTTCAATAGGAAAAGTGACCTCTCTAATGAGACACCCACCAGATGGCGCATCGAGTTGGATGGATAAACCATAGATGTTTAAAGGTCGTTTTTACCTTCTTTATCTTTGGGTTTTACAATCGTTAGATAAGCTCTCTGGTGGATAATTTTCTTAGATAGAAGGTTTCTATGAAAGTTATCCGCCAAATAAGCTTAACTTAATCTAACGATTGTAAAACTTAATCTAACGATTGTAAACCGGCTCTAAGTCCTTAAAGTCTATGGGATAAAAGGTCAAATGAACTACCTACTTATGTTCTGTGAAGAAACATAACCTACATTTTTATAAACAAGCTTGTGTATTTTGTTACAGGGAGTTTTACTTATTGTTATTGTGATATTCGTTATTGTTATATTATATTGTTCTATTTTTTCTTGTTATATTTGTTCTTGTTATACATTTGTATTTGTGCTTTTTAATAGCACTTTCCTATGTAACTTAAATAAATTATTTGTTTGGAATAGTCGGCGAATTATCAGCCTTAAGGTTCATCTTCAGAATCGCTGTAAACATAAGAAACGCGTAACTTTTGCGTTAATTTTTTTTGTAACTTTTCTACGTTTTTTTTTAGTAGCAGTTGTCCAAACTAATTTGACATAAATGTCAAAAAGTTCGACATAACCTTAAATCTTGTTTACCTTTAGTTTAGTTTGCTATTTTATGAAATTTAATGGATATAAAGAATTATATAGCAAAAATTATAAAAAATATACAAAATAAATAAATTTGTATCTAGTAAAAAATGAAAATATTTACCTACCATTTAACAATACATTCGCCGTTTCCTCATCTACTTCTAAATTTATATCCCTTCCCTGATGATTAAGGCTTATATTTACCATTCGAATTTCAATCATTTTTAATTTTAAAATTAACTGAACCGTTGGTTCAACCCAAAAACCCGGTAAAATTAGTTAAACTCAAAAGCTCGATATCGAGAACTGTTAAACATAGTAAAAATAAAAAAAAAACTTGCATTAAAAAGAGAAGAATATTTACCGCTACCAGTAACACTACTCAACATCTGTGTTACTCAATTCTTAACCGCGGTTACTGATTTGACATTTCATGCAGTTACCGGTTACTCGCTAAAATAAAATGGTTTTAACTTTTTATTACCGGTAACTCGCTAAAAATTCCCTAATGTAATCGTAAGAGTCATACGTGTTGCACCCGCGATTCTAATATTTTGATCGCGGGTGCAACTCATTTTAGTCAACGTTAATTTTAATTAAAATGACAATATACCTTCTATTGCGACTGAATCAAGTTTTTCTTTTATTTCTTCATACTTCTACAAAGTTTCAAAAAATTACCAATTTATTTCTTCAAGAAAACCAAACTTTCATTTCTTTTATATCGCGGGTGCAACTGACCAACAATGGTTTCTTATTTAATCAATATTGTTAGAAAAATAATAATAAATATTTAATTTTTTTATATAAGGCAATAAACAAATGTTATGACTTCATTATTCATCAGTGAAATATAACCTTAAACCACCGGTAATAGCGATTTCGTGGAAAAATTATGAAGTGTCGATGAATGGTTTGCATCAAGTCTTCAGGCGCCACCATTTCTGAGCGCGCCAAATATTCAAATAATAACTTAAGTTCTTCAAAGTTTTTTTATTATTAAATTTATATCTTTCTCTTTGTATTGGTATAAAAAAAAGTAACAAATACTGTGATTTAAAAATTTATGTCAAAACTCGTCTCCCGCGGAATCGTAGGTACCTTATCTAAAAAAACTGACTGAAAGATTTTTGAAAAAATTACCATATCTTTAAAAGACCTTTAAAATGGTACGTCACTCAAACCCCAGTGTAATTAAAGATTTTAGTGGCGGGTAAGGTCGTACAATATATTTGAAAAAAAATTGACTTAAGTCATAAACATCAACTAGGAATTATATGTTTCTTTAAGAAAAATATTTTATTTTTGTTTAAAGAAACATGAATTTGTTTATTACAATAATTATTTAAAACGCCGCATTTTATGAAATTTAAAAATAAAATAGACATTTATATGCATAATAAATATTACTAAGCGTGGCAATGCCAATTAATTTAATTATACTTTCAGTTAAATAAATGGAACATTTCGGAAAAAAATACCGTAATAACACTACTGATGACCTGACAATTATCCTTGATTGTCGATTTAGTCCGTTTAATCTTAAGGAGTAATTGAAAGACGTGGCGTTTTTCTTTTCTCTTTCAAATAAGACTCGTTATTTTTATTTCCGCCTAATTAAACACAGAGCATAGACGGCCTGTTTCAAATGAAAATAGCAAAAAAACGTTCGTGGATAAACTTTTTTCCTTTCTTAATTATGTCAACTGTCATTTTAAATTGAAAACGTATTCTTGATAAACGGTTAATTAAAAAAAAAATCTCTGCTTTTAATTATTGACGATAAATAAATTTTAAGATTATATCTTTGGCCAAATCTATTTATTTGCTACTTCATTTAATAAGCAGTCGCCGTTTTCGCAGAAAAAACTTTTTAAGTTTACCCCTTAAGATTAAGGAAAAAAGATTTTTTTTTCCAAAAGTTTTAGAAAAAAAAGTTTGTAAAAAAAATTAAGGGAGACATTGTTGATGCTCTGGAACAAAAAATAAATTAAAAGTAGGTTCGCTAAAGTAGGTACTCAAAAAGGCATTTCTAAGGACTATCTAAAAAAGTTGTTTATATCGACTATTCCACCCATTACTTTATGGACCAATCAGATTTTAGAAAACGATTGTTTTTTTTTCAGTTTTGCAGCGATAAAACCACTATTTAGGTGACTATTTCCCTCATCTTAATTTCCACCAATCACAAACTCGCAATTTTGAATCACAAAGAAACCACCTATAGGTGGAAAAACTGTATGACAGCACCTGTCAGCAGTTTTTTCGAGTTTACCCGCGGCCACGGTCTTATATACAGGTCTTGCAACTTCGCCCAATTTCAATAGGAAAAGTGACCTCTCTAATGAGACACCCACCAGATGGCGCATCGAGTTGGATGGATAAACCATAGATGTTTAAAGGTCGTTTTTACCTTCTTTATCTTTGGGTTTTACAATCGTTAGATAAGCTCTCTGGTGGATAATTTTCTTAGATAGAAGGTTTCTATGAAAGTTATCCGCCAAATAAGCTTAACTTAATCTAACGATTGTAAAACTTAATCTAACGATTATAAACCGACTCTAAGTCCTTAAAGTCTATGGGATAAAAGGTCAAATGAACTACCTACTTATGTTCTGTGAAGAAACATAACCTACATTTTTATAAACAAGCTTGTGTATTTTGTTACAGGGAGTTTTACTTATTGTTATTGTGATATTCGTTATTGTTATATTATATTGTTCTATTTTTTCTTGTTATATTTGTTCTTGTTATACATTTGTATTTGTGCTTTTTAATAGACATGAAGTCCTGTGTTGTGCCAAAATGTAACCAGCAAAGCTATCGTTCCGGCATTAAAATTAAGCGGTCCATGTTTAAAGTGCCAACAAATAAGGAGCGCTTAAAAACATGGCAATGTGCAATAAAAAACATATTATTGACACCTTCACATTTTGTATGATTATTATCAATCAATTAACAATCAACCCATCCCCGCCAAGACAATAAAAAAATCGGTTATTAATAAATTAGCCAGTTGGTTAGTTTGTAAAGCTTGGCTATGTTGTGTTACTAGAAATTTTGGTTTTCATATTAGCCAAATTGAATTGGATAGTTTACAAATTATCCAGCTATTCCTAAATAATTTCAAGTAAATAAGCCAAGACCCTTGGTTGGTTTACAAACTAGCCGCTAATTTAGTTAAAAATACGTTTTCAATTAAAATAGCTGATAGTTTGGCTAGTTTATAAACTACCCAGCTACTTTATAAACTATCCATGTTTATACATTAACATGTTTTACTTACATGTTTGGTCTGGGCTTGTGACGGCCGAGGACTTTGTGCATAGAGTATAGACTTTGTTGTCCTATTTTGTTAACGTAAATTATCCGAAACAAACTAACAAATATTAAATTTTTGAAAATGTAAACAAAACATAGAAAAAGAATTTAAAAAGTTAGGTTATGGTTATGCAGTAGTTCCACATTTAACTAAGTAGTAGTTTAATTGACTTTACCCCTTCGATCTTAGCGCCACCTAGCGTCTTGGCACGTTAAGGAAGCCACCTCGAAGCTTAAAGTTGCAAGACCTGTGTATAAGACCGTGCCCGCGGCAAAACTTGACAGCTGTTGTCACCAAAAGTTGCAATTATTTTTTAACAAAATGCATTTGTGCAGGTGCAAAAATCCTCGTCTTCGACACGATTTTTATTGCCACCAGCACTCATGCTTCTTGTTAAAATATTACTTAGCAACGTGATTTTTCGATTTTTTTCGGAAAAATTAGATGCCCTTATGGTATTACTGCCCTACTATGGAGAAAGGCGGTAACTGCAAAAAAATGCAAAATGCGTTTTCTTGTGCTATGGTAAAGCTATGGACATTTTGTAACCGAATTCAACACAGAAATGCAGTCAAATATCTCATAAGTTAAAAAAAATCAATTAAATACTTACTGCTTTTTATAAAATTGTAGTTTATGCTAATTTTACACAAATTTCTTGTTTAGCAGTTACTGCCTTTTTCCATAGTAGGGCAGATTACCTACTTACGAAAAAACCAAGAGTTGCTATGCGAAAAATAATTGTCAATGTTGACGTTTCTAATTTTAAAATGTCAAAAAATATGCGTTTTCGTCAAAAAAATCATACAGAAATTAAATCGGCAGTTAATTCTAATTAAAAAAAATATTCGTAAAATAGTCTTGCCAAATACCACTCGTGATAAAATTTTTGATTTTTATTTACTCAAGATTTTTTCTTGAAAATTTCGCTCTTGGCATTAATTTAAAAATTAATGCCACTTGGAAAATTTCTAAGAAAAAAATATTCGTATAAAAATCAAAAATTTACAAAATTCATATCAAATTTTTTCCTACGATCGACCGTTTCGGAGTTTTAGCACGACCCGTTTTTGATAAAAAGGTGGAAATGTCCCATACCATTTATGTCTCTGACTCGATGGTCTATAGTACAAAAAAATCGAAAAGTAGGTAGCCCTTACTTGTACCCAAAATTATTTTTTTTTAACGCACCACTGTACTTGAGACAGTCGTTTATCTCTAAAAACCTACAAAATGCATATTAACTTTTTTTCTATGATAGACCATGTTGGACTTATCGTGGGGAATTTTGAGTACAGTATTATAGGCGGCTGAACAACAGCCGGTAACGAAAACTGGAACGGAAATAAGAAGCATATGCAATTTCGCCGGCAGTAAACTATAACTTAAATTCGGGCACGGACTCTACTGTAAAGTCCTCATAAAACATTTCCTTTACTTTCACTGTGAAAAACTGTCAATTTTCAAGATACATTTCGGTTTATAACCTATATAATTGTGTTTATAAAATGTAAAAATGTGACATTTGACAGATTCCCCTGTTGTTTCATAGATGGCGCTCTATACAAATTTTTGATTTAAATCATTTTAAGATAATAATAAGTATTTGTCGTAGAAAAAGTATAGTATGCACCTCATTTATAAACTTTTCTATACACTAATTAACTTAAGCACTTGCTCGCAAGCTCGCTCGTGTCTAAATCAAATTCGTGTATAAAATGGCGTTTATCAAACTTGATACATAATATACTATTAAGTTAATATTGGAAAAAAGTGATATGTTAGATAAATTATCAAATAAAATTGGTTTTACATAGTGGTAGTATTGTGTGTAGTAGTGTGGGACTATTCTCTCTTAAAATAAAATAGTCAAAATTCTACAATTTGAATTACTATCTGCATTTTTTACTAATAAAATAGTCGTTTTTTCTTTTAAATAATTTTACTATGTAAATAGTTAAAGCTTGATTATTTAAGATTAGTTTCCATCTTTGACTATTTCTAAGAGTTAAAAGTAACTAATTTCTTTAATCGTTTGCGGCCAACAAAAAAGTATTATTTGAATTAAATGCATATACATAGGTTTCATGGTTAAATGGCCCATAAAAACAAACAAAGATGCAAAAAGTTTAGCCCAAAACAGCAACACAAATAATATATTCAACTTTAAAATATTATGAACAATATTTATTGACAAAAAAATTGATTTTTATCAGAGCGACTGATAGCCAAATGTGTTATGACAACAGCTTGACAAGCTTGACAAGCGACATACCTGAGCTCAATCCCCGGCTGGGTCAAAACTTTTTTTAAATCGACCAATTCATGTCGTCGTCTTCCACAATAGGAAATTGTAACTCATTCATTTTCTTAATAAAGGTATAAAAAGAGAAATCATTTCATTCAGTAGAATTTGACTAATTATTAGTGACTTTTTTTTCGCTATGACAATTAGTCAAATATGACTTATTATTAGTTATTTTTGACTAATTCATTTTAAGAGAGTTGGTATACCGTATTCGCTACGCTCGAGGAATATCCTTTTTCTTCCAATAGTCACACAATATACTATACTGTGCAACAATTTAAGTTAACAATGTTTTTAACAACCATACAGAGACAACTAACAAATGTGAGTTTTGTATATACGGCGAAACGGATCAGTTAAAACTTGTCCAACGTTTACGTCCCCGTTCGCGTTAATTCAAGGGTGTTATGCATGCATACATTGAATGCGAACACTTAGATAATATCATCTTTCACACATAATTGCCATGTACCTACCAAGTAACATGATTCAATAAAAAACCATTTTTTTTACAAATTGCATTGTAACTATTAACATCAATCCGTCTTATTGGACATAAATACTACATAAAAAACTGCACTGCCTAACAAAACTGTAATAGTTAAATAATATAGTAGTTAAAATTAATATTTTACAAAAACTTAAAATGTTCAATACTCTATTGAAATGTTGAAATTGCACTTAATAAGAATAAATAGGTAGTGCGCTTATATTGCAAAAACCAAGAAGTAAAAATACAACACATAATTGTCACGTTTTAACTCGTAGCTCTTAATTACCTACTCTTCAAAACTCTTAGTTTTTGCATAGCTGCAATTACTAACGTATTTCATTTGAAGTGGTCAGAAAATGTGGTCGTTATTTTTAAATTGCATAAAAATCGTCAAGCGTAAGCTTATATTTGTAAGCAATGCTTGCTTTTTCGTTTCTTTGATGCCGTCCGTAGACCAATTTATTACAAATTTCCTTCTTTATATCCACAGCAAGTTTCGAATGCATATTTTTCCGGTGAGGACTTACTTAACGCTAACCGTTTGCATTCGCCTACGGAATAGACTGCGATCAATACGTTTTGGGATTTCCCACATAGGTCCCAGTCAAATATTCCATTTCGCTTCACGTTGACAAATAATTCCTACGATAAAGAATTTATCTGCTAAAAGTAACATACAGTGTGCACTTTATTACATATATAAAACTTAATAATCCTTACAACAGATATAAAGTTGAAGAGTACATAGTGTGTATAATTTTTTTGCACATAAAGTTTCGCCAGATAGCATCTGGTTCACCCCGGGCGCAGAATACGGAGCTTGTTTAAAATATAAAACATTCCCTTAATATCGGGCATATATACGAAATACGTGCTCCTACTTCCTCGCTTATAATATAAATATTATTAATAACTGCTTCTGTTTTTTATTTAAAAATATTTGATAGTAAATATTAGTGTTTATGCAGTTTTGGGAAACATTTTTATTATTCTCGAAACGTTTATATATAATATATATAGCTTGCATTTTTCTTTTCTTTAGTTTTTGTATTTACCTTATACAATAGGTATACAATATGCATACAACCTAAACACAAATAACGCATCTTTAACATTTTAACATTGCTTTTTAAAGATATTTAATAAACAATATAAACTTTATAACGGATCCAATATGTGGTATTTTTCGTTCAATAAATGAAGTCTTGAAATTGGGAAGACATTGGGTCGCTTAAGACCAAAGAGGATTGCATAAAATATGCACATTACTTGAATTACGTTGTTTATGCTATACATGATGTATCAGCAGCAACTAAGTTTTGATAAAATAATTATTTATGACATTAAGGTAGGGTCTGTTTTGGGTAAGCACTCGAGGCGATTAAACGCGGCGTTTAATCGTGCCAATAGGTTATATACACATATCATGGTGATGGTCTTGTTTAAGTGATAAGTCGATACAAGTCGCTACAAGACGACGCGTCTTGGGGCAAACTCGGTCGTGAGGCAATTTTTACGTTCTCGTTTAATTAATCGCTCGCGAATATTGATAAAAAATGACCTTCAAAGGCAGAGACGAAAAATTGATTCACGAAGTATCAATGCATCCAGCATTGTATAATTTAAATCATAAATTGTATGAAGACCAAAATGTATTTAGTTTCGTCGTCAATTAAATGTCTCATTATCAGCGTATTAAAACAACCTTCCTTTCTTCTTTGAACAACCATTTTATGAACCTTTTTACGCTTTTAATGCGCTTTTAATGATAATAGCAAAATGTTATCATCTTCTGCTTCTTCCATAAGCAACTGTACTGCAAACACAAGTTCACTACTTGTCATTCTTGTCACGACTAGTCGATTACCGGAGCTGGCGACGTAAACAGACCACTAGGTGCGATTAGACGTAAGCGATTAAGCCTAGGCTAGGAAGTGCGTCTTTTGTGCTGAAAGTCGACGCGTCGCGACGCAAGGCCTACAATTATGCGAATCACAAAAAACACCTTGGCCGAATTGCATACAACATAATATCTTTAAGGCACAATCTTATTTGCTAAAAGATATCTATTATTAAATGTAGAAAGTGATGTTTGATTGAACTGACATAAGTAGAATTGTTTTATCGGTCCAAAGTAGTAAATAATGAATTTTAACAGCCTAGGAAATAAATTAATTGCCTAGGCTAAACCGATTGGTCTTAATCATTTTTAAGTACCTAGGCCATAATCGAGTGATTATGGCCTATGTACTTAAAAATGATTAAGGCCAATCAGGTTAGGTAATTTATTGCCTGGGCTGTTAAAATTAATTATTTACTACTTTATTAACGAGTGTTGATAACAATAAAGTTTAAATTATAGACCGATTGAAGATCGTATAAAATATTACTTTTCACCTGCCATTCAGTGGGTTTCTGGGACCTTTTACTTTAAAAAAGCATTTTTGTATATAATCCTATTAACGTAAATAGAAAAAATCTGTATAAAATAATTATAATTATCGAGTATTAATATTTGAACTTTATAACATTAGCAATAGAAGCCAATACCATAGTATTTGTATTAAGAAAGCGTTGGGATAAAAAATAAATAAAATAGTTATATAAAACCTAATATTTTTGGTATATTAAGCTTTCTTCAAACAATAAATATAAAATGATCAGTACTATATTTCGATAAGGAGACGCCCGACTTTCCCCAAGTTATTGGGCCGGTTCGGATGATCCCTTAATTGTCTCAGACATGTTTAATGGGGTTCAGGTCTGGACTTCGGGCTGGCCAAACCATAGTATGAATACCAACGACAGCAAGATAATTTTGGACCACCCGAGCAGTGAGGTCGGGCATTATGCTGCATAAGTAAAACCACCAAATAAGGTAGTATTCATAAAGTTACATTGTGAATATCACTCATTTGGCCATCGAAAAACACGTCTATCGCAAGTAAAGAGGCAAAATCTGGACTTATCCCTGTGGGTAAATGGCATAAGGGGATAAGTCAAACAAATTTTTGTTTTTGGTAGAGCCCTAAACGTATTCCCCTTAATTCAGGAAATATGTTTATGTTTAGGGATTATAAGCTTTTGTCAGCACATTTCATTTGCTAACTATAAATATATTTTCTGAAATAATGCGAATACGTTTAAGGCTCTACCTAAAATTACTTTTTTGACGTATTTCCTTCTGCCTTTTTCCCACATATCTGTAAAGAGAACATATTTCCAGTCAGCTTTCATCCAATTGACGTGTTCTCTAGCAAAATTTAAGTGGGCGCTGCGATGGTCCATGGTTAAGGGTGTGTCTCGAGCAGGAATACGGGGATGTAAATTGGCTTCCCTGGGTCATTGTCGAATTATTTTAAGGCTTATTCGAACACCTACCATGTTTTTAAACTGAGACCGCAGTATTTTTGTTGTAACAAACTGTGGCCTCAAGATTCAAAGCCTTAAAAAACGATTTTTCCCCTGTTAAGCTATTCTGAATGGTCACCAGTCTTCGTATACTGTTGCAACGTTCAGGACATGGATGTATGGGACACACCAAATCTATCGTTTTAAAATAATTAACTTTTTTATGTTTGCTTTGCGTTGCTTTTTATCCAGGAATCCGCCGAAGGTGGACTAGTGGTCAGTGCTGCTGACTACAAGCCGAGATGTCGTGGTTGTTTATTTGTGTTTGTCCTATTGTGTATTAGTCCTTCGGAGGGGACTTTAAGCCCTCGGTCCGTTTCTACCCCTAACCCGCTCACGCCATTCGGTGGGTTTCTGGTACTTCTTAGGAAGTAAGGGTGGAACTAAAAGAGCACTTTTGTATATATTTTTTGTTTTTTTTTGTTATAATATGGGGTGCGTTAAATTATAATTATTGGAAGTGTAGTCGAAATTCAATTTTTTTTTTAATGTTTTTTCCCGCCACACACTGGTCCGAATCGACTTATTCTCTGGCCAAAACTCGAAAAGTGAATGTAATAATGTGAAAATTTGTATTTTAGGGTTATTGGGGTCGCTGATTACGAAATTGTTATCAAAATTATTAAATTCAAAATGGCGGACTAAAAATGGCGGACTTTTTTGACAACTAATTGGTTAATCGTCATGAAAATGTTAATTTTTAGGTTTCTGGGGTCGCTTATCACAAATTTGATATCAAAATTATTAAATTCAAAATGGCGCACCAAAAATGGCGGACTTTTTAAAAAAATATTTAGTTAATTGTCCTAAAAAATTTTAATTTTTAGGTTTTTGGGGTCGCTCATCACGAATTTAATATTAAAATTATTAAATTCAAAATGGCGGACCAAAAATGGCGGACTTTTTTGAAAAATAATTAGTTAATTGTCCTGAAAATGTTAATTTTAGGTTTTTGGGGTCGCTTATCACGAATTTAGTATCAAAATTATTAAATTTAAAATGGCGGGCCAAAAATGGCGGATTTTTTTAAAATAATTAATTAATCGTCCTGAAATTAATTTGTTGTTAATTTTATTATTATTATTAGGTTAGATTTTTGTACCTTCACATACAAATATACTTTTAATAACTGAGAGTTAAATTAATTCTTTTAAATCAATATTTATTTTAATTTAAACTTTTCAAATGTTTAAGAAAAGTAAATTGAATTTATATTTTAAAAAATCAACTTTTATTTAAATTTAAACGAGTAAATGCAATTCAGAAATAAAAGTGTAAAGTTCTTTGTTTTTAATATATAATTTAATAAATTTGCTTTTTCCTTTTAAATGAAGTGAATTATTATTTTTAAACATGGTTTTTTAAATTAAATAACATTATTTTTAAATGTAATAAAAAAATTAATTAATTATTATTTCTTGAATTAAAACATCTTTTTGATGAAAGTAAAAATATTTTTATATGTTGAGCAAAAATTAATAAACCATTTGCATAAATAATTTTTTCTGTATATTTGTTATCCTATTATAAAATCTTAAAAAATATATTTACTAAGCATCACTGCGTTTAACCGCGACTACTGTCTCAAATCCGGGCACGAACGTGTATACACGTTAATATACATATTATTGTTTTATTAATTTTCGCGCAAGTGGCTGCAGCCAATTTTTTAAGAACCTTATAATAGACACTTCAATGAACGTTTCCCCGTAAAAAACGTCTTCCGCAAATGCCCACATTTTAACTTATTCCAAGTAAAAAAAACGAAAAAATCGAAAAAAAATTAAAATCAGGCCATTATGTTAGTATAAATTTTAACAACAAATAATTTTTTTTTCAAAAATGTAATTTTTTAAAATTATTGTACATACTTTCAGAAACATTTTCCATTTTGAACTGTTAAAATCGAACAAGTCGTTAACGAAATAATAGCACTTTTGTTGCACAATCAAAATCAACACAATAACTGTTTCCAAGCAATTGCAAAAAAGTGTTAAATAAAACTGCCCTAGGGATCAGGTAGGGCGATTTTATACCTAAACTCTTTGGTTTTTAAATACTTCAAACATTTGTCTACCTGTATGAATTAAAATAATGTCATAATTAATAACTTTTTTTTGGGGTTTTGGCCAAGGTCAAGCACGATTCGGACCAGTGTGCGCCACGGTAAATTTTCAGCTCAAAATTTTTAAAGGTCGCTCCTATCTTAAAATATTTTAAATTCATTAATAATAATAGTATGTATTGACAAAATAATGGTTATACAATAGATTACACATAATATGAACATTTGAAAAATAAATACCCCGTAAGTAAAAACCTTGCCTGTAAAAAATTAATATCAAAAATATAAAATTTTATTAGTTAAAATTAATTAATAGCAAAGTATTTAGTATGCAATAAAAACAGATACAGTTACGAGGACGTTAAAGAATAACAATTTATATAAGGGCAATTCCATGATAACTCACGGGACATTCAGATGATAGAAATAAAATTTAACTTGGTTTACCAGAATATATATATATATATATATTTTACCAGAATATATATATATATATATATATATATATTTATTAGGAATGTATAAAATGTTTAAACTTTAAAGGATAGGCCAATGTACATTTTTAACATTTTTGAATAAGTTCACCAAATGATCTCCAGACAAAATGCAGACAAACCGTGTGATAACTCATGGGACACGAAAAACTTTCTTTAGAAAATTGGTTAAATGAAGCAACCTTTTTCTCTGAATCCTAAACTGTATGAAACATAATCTTATTTTAAAAATATACTTTGCCTATAGTGTATTAAAAAAACATTCAACTTAACTGCTTTGATTGTGTGAGGTTTTAAAACAATTGGTTAATATGATAACTCATGGGACATAATATATTTTTAGTGCAGAATTCAAAAGCAGTTAAGACTTTTTAATTATTTAAAATTTTATGGAACATTGGGTTAAATAAATAAAGTAATAATTTTCTAGGCACAAGTAGACATGTATGCTCCTAGTTTAATAACATTTGGAACATTTCGATTGATATAAATTTGAAGAAAATAACGCTATTACGCATGGAATTGCCCATAAATAAAATAAAGAAAAAAAAGAAAAACAAATAACAGGATTATAAAACGTATAATTACTAATTATTAATTATTTCATTTATGAAACCCTTCGATATATTAAAAAAAACTCTTAATTGTTTTTTAAATGAATTAAAGTGTTCAATATTTATTATATCATTTTGGACCCAAGTAGGCAGCCGATCTTTCACTAACTACTTTAATCATCCTATAAAATGGATTTGCGTACGTATTTATATGGCGAGTACTATAATGATGTTCTAACACAAGTAAGCAATATTTCTTTTTAAATTGGGTATGACACAAATTAAAGTAATACAACTTTGGTTGTAGTTAGTGTCTCATAAAATAGCAAATAAGAGGAGTAGGTTAGTTCTTTACCAAGCATTATCTTTAATATCCTTTTTTGATTTGCTTGTAGAGGTTCCAGATGAACGTCAAAAACGCCCCCCACCAGTAATTCCATATGATAGATGACAGGGCATGGTATAAGATTTTTAAATTATTGTAGTTAAGGACTTGCTTAAGGTATTTGAATTTGAAACTTGCATATAAACTTTTTAAATAGGTTTATTTTGTGTGTCAATTTAAAAATTGGTTGAAAATATAAAATATATATATACCTATATATTTTAGTACTCTAAAAACCTTTAAATATGCACGCTCAAGCTCATTAGTGTTAGAGTCTCAGACATCTCCTTAACATAAGTAGAACTCAAAATAGGGCGTCTCCGAAGAAAACAAACGTATCTATCTGGCAGTTAAGACGCGGCTTCCGCCTCCTCCTTCCAACGGGCTTCGAACATCCTCCGAGCGGCAATTCCATCGGTCGTTTTACTTGAAATTCGTATCAGCAGTTAATTCAGATCAGGTCGCAGGACGAAGGAGGTAATCCTTAGTTTGGCGTAATTGCTCCTGCGAAGGATAACACGGAGTAAGGAAAGCGGCCAGACGTAAATAAATCCAATTATCAATCAGCACCGGCACCGGAGCACTAGCGGCAACAATACACATATGGCCTGCTATGAACTTCACCAGGTCCTTTATTTACAAGTAAAATACTTTTTAATTAAATAAATAATAATAATAATAATCATGCTAATATTTTAAGTCCACACTATTATTTATAGACGTAAAAAAATTCCCAACCAATTATGAAATATTTTAAAATTGAGCGAGATTTATTACTTTAATACTCAGTAATATCCCAAGGAATGTTGGTATAATTATCTAACGAACTACCATACTTTTATTATTTAAGTTTATTTTACATAATTTAACATTCTTATTCTTCTTGATATACGAGGAAAAGGTAAAACATTCTAAACCTTAAAAATAATATATTTTAACAGCCAACTAATATAATACATACAATTTAAATTTTTCTTAGGAATTTTGACTTATCATTTTACAATAGGTAAAGAGTTTTCTGCAAATTCTTGTTTTAGACACAATGTCATGCAATTGTTAAAAATGCCTAATAATAATAATAATAATAATAATAAAAATCTGGAAGCATGGGACACCTTCCCATTAGCGGACACCTGTAACCGCAACCAGACGCGTCCCCAGGTGGCGGATAGGGGAAGGCCCGCTGGGTGGCAAGCCAGCCACTTGGTGGGTAGGGGGGAATTCCCCCCCCCCCGCGGACCAACAGGATTTCACGCGAGATTGTGCAGGACACTGTAACCCACTGGGAGTACCGAGTACCATGTTTCCGGGAAAGGTTGATGTGAGCTTGCTCTGCCGAGGTGTAAGTTGCGGTGTAGGTCTGAAACCAGCCACTTCGGTCCCTAATCAGGAAGTGCGCATTGGATGTGGAAGTCGGATTCCACATTGCTTCGGGCGAGCCCCTATCCGTCAGAGTTTACCGGGATGGGGAAAACGAAGGGCAGGCCTCAGGGAACTGGGGTAAGTCTTCTAGAAGAAGCTGAGGGTATACCCGTTCCTGGTTGTTTCGGCCCGCCCCTATGCGCACGATGCGCTGGCTAACAAAAGTTATGGGCAGTAAAGATAATGAGGAAACCAATTTAAATAAAAAAATGACACTTAGTCAGGGTGGACCAAGCGGCACCTCAAACGCTACCGCAAGGAAAAGCAGTAGGGTCTTTAGACCTATTCTAAATGATGGGACGGTGGAACGTTTTTCCCGGTTTATCATAGTAAGAAGGCAAGAAGGGGACTTTGATAGTGTAAGACCGTTCTTGATTTCAAAAGTTTTATATGGTTTATTGGGAGAAGTGAAAAATATAATAAAAACAAAAGAAGGTTTATTGGTCAACGTCAATACAGCTAAACAATCAAATCTATTAGTAAACTTAAAAAAACTAGGAGATTATGACATAGTTAGTGAATCTCACAATACACTAAATTCCTCCAAGGGTACAATCTTTTGCAGGGATTTTTTAAATTGTTCAATCGAGGAAATAAAGGAGGGATTGAAGGAAGTAAGAGTTACTGAAGTAAAAAGAATAACCATTAAAAAAGGAGATAATATTGTTGATACACCAAAGTTATTACTTACCTTTAACTCCAAAACCTCCTACTTACATAAAAGCGGCACTTTCTAATTTACCGGTTGAACCTTGGATTCCCTCACCTCACAGTGTATTCAGTGTCACCGATTTGGTCATCTAGCATCAAAATATGCCTGTGAAAATTTATGTAGTTGGGGCCAAAACAGGCATGAAAATACAGCATGTTCAAATCCAAAATGTGTCAACTGTGGAGAGACACACTCGACAAAATATAAGGGATGCCTAGTCTATAAACATGAAGCTGAAATTCAAAAAATAAAAGTTAGGGACAATATTAGTTACCAAGAAGCTAAGAATAAACTAAAAAATAATATTCCAAAAACTACTTATGCACAAGCCGTCACCACAATTACATCCCAAAATTTACAAATAAAAAATATAATTGATGAATTAATGCCTAAATTAACAGAAGTTATCTCCAATATTACCCAATCAATAATAATTAATACCCTTAAAAATACAAGGGGAGAAAAGCCCATACCCAAAGTAGGTGAAACATCAGCTTGTTCATCGTTTTCAATACCCAGTCTTAGGCCAGGCCTAAGACCGATTGCAGGATCGGACGTCTCATCAAGTAAACGTCCAAGAGACGAGCTCTCCAGCATTGACGGGGATTCCGATCTTTCCTCGTCACAAGTAGATGAAAAAAAAAGAAGAAAAAAAACAAACCAGGATGGAAAAAAGGCAGACCCAGATTACCAAAATCCAGCTCTGAAAAAGAAGAAACTAATAAAGCCTGTGATAAAGAAGTAGTAATTCCGATGGACAGTATCTAATTAGTACTGTTACCTTATCTTATCTTATCTGTATTCATACTTACCTCTCTACATTAACTTACTTACAATTACAAATTTTAAATTTCTTTTATTCTTACACGCACTTGTTTGTGCATCTGGTACATATATCTGCTAATTAATTTAGTTAGCTTTAAATTACTTATTATTAGTTTAACTGTTAATTTTGTTATGGAACATTACAATGGAATTGCAATGGATGCGCAACTCATTACCCTGAAATAAAGTTATTACTTACCGAATTTGATCCTTTTTTGTTATGCCTACAAGAAACTCATCTTAAACCAGGACACTCCTTTAAACTACTAAGTCTTTTAGTACGGAAATGATCCTTGATTTGCGTGCTCGCGGGGGCGTGGCTTTATTTATTAAGGAACACTTACACGCGAGTCAAGTAAACTTGGTTACTAACATCCAGGCTATAGCCATCCAAATAATGTACCCGCTTAAAATCTGTATTTGCAATATATACCTACCAAACAATGATTGGTCCTCAGAAGATCTTAAAAACCTTATAAGGCAATAACATCAGCCTTATCTAATCGTAGGAGATTTTAATGCCCACAATCCTATATGGGGCTTAACCAATCTAGACTCCAGGGGCAAAAAAGTGGAGAAAGTTATCGACGAAGTAGATCTAGTTTTATTAAATACAGGAGACGGCAAATACCTTAACTCTTTTTCAAATACACTCAGCGCAATCGACCTATCGTCACCTGAGAATTATAGTGTTCTATCTGCATTTTCTTTTTTTTATTCAGGTTAGTCTTGTTTTAAGTATTAAAGATGCATATTGTTCTATCTATATATAATTGGGGTATAAATTGTACAGTTTAAGCCTTAAACTTAACAATTTCTACCCCAATTATATATAGATAGATCAATATCATCTTTAAGACTTAAAACAAGACTAACCTGAATAAAAAAAAGAAAATGTAGATAGAACACTATAATTCTCAGGTGACGCTATCGCTATGCTCTCCAACTTTGGCTACAAGGCTTAACTGGGAAATTCTTAACAATCACCCATACACGGATCATTTGCCAATCTTGATTAAAACATCCATTACTAAAAACAAAAATCCCAAACCCCAGCGCTGGCTCCTTGAAAGAGAAGATTGGACGAAATATAGGAATTCCTTTCCTAAAATGAGGATGCCAAAGGAAGTTAATGAATGTGTGTACTTGCTTACTAGACAAATATTCAGGCTTCAGAATTATCAATTCCGATGTCCAAGAATTCTTATGAGAAAACCAAAGTTCCGTGGTGGAACGATCATGTCAAGGAGTGCCTTAGGGCCAAAAAGCAGGCATTTAATTTATTTAAAAAACATCCTACAAGGGAAAATATGATTACCTTTAAAAAATACCGGTCCAAGGCCAGACTAGCAATTGTAGATAGTAAACGAAAGTCATGGGAGAATTATGTCTCTTCTATCTCTAAGGATACGGCAATTAAAGAGGTCTGGAAAAAAGTTAAAATAATAGGCGGTAGATATCACTCACATACAGTACCAATCCTTACATTTAACATTACCACTATTGTTGAAGAAAGTGAAACGGTAGAAATTTTTGCAAACGAGTTTTCAAACAACAGCCATCCTTTTTAGAACAAAAACAACGACTGGAAAGAAATATAAATTTTTTCACTACAGAAATATTCGAATACAATGAGGATTTTAATATGCGCGAACTGGAAAGTGCCTTAAAAAGCTCAAAAAGTTCATCACCTGGACCAGACCGTATCCACTATGAAATGATACGAAATCTCCCTTCACACTTCAAACAAAGCCTGCTTTGCCTATTTAATAAAATTTTGAGGATTTTGAGGTGTATTTCCAGATCAGTGGAGAGAAGCCTACGTTATCCCTATCCCAAAAGAAGGTAAAGATTTAAAACATCCAAAAAGCTACCGACCCATCTCACTGACATCATGTCTGAGCAAGCTTCTAGAGAAAATGGCAAATAGACGACTTACCTGGTACCTGGAAAAAAACAATCTATTAGCCATGTCTCAAATGGGCTACAGAAAGTATGGATCAACCACCGACAATCTAGTGCTACTTGAAGAACAAATCCAAAACAGTTTTATTCAAAGGTCCCACCTAGTAGCAGTTTTCTTTGATTTCGAAAAGGCATATGATATGACATGGCGCTTTGGAAGTACACTAGAAAAGTTTGGTATGCGCGGCAACCTAGCAAACCTAATTAACAGCTTCTTAAAGCAACGGTCTTTTAGGGTGAAACTTGGAACAACCTTATCTTCTTCGCGCATCATAGAAAATGGTGTACCGCAGGGCTCAATCTTAAGTGTCACTCTATTTCTAATTGCCATTAATGAACTAAAATCTTCGATCCAAGCCTCACTGAGTCAGTGTCTATATGTAGATAATCTGGTCCTCTTTTATTTTGCTCATTCGATAAACGATATTCAAAACACTTTACAAAATGCCATCGATAATCTTTCAAACAAAGCAAACAACTTGGGTTTTAGATTTTCACCTGAAAAAACGCATTTGGCCGCCTAAAAAACTACCACCCTGAACCGATCCTAAAAATAAATAATAAAACTATGGAGTGTAAAAAGGAATCCAAATTTTTAGGACTTACCTTCGATTCCAAATTAACATGGAAAAGCCACATTAATAATCTTGCCAATCAGTGTAAAAGAAGTTTAAATTTATTCAATGTATCTACCACATCAAATGGGGTGCGGATAGAGATACCTTATTACAACTATATAAGTCTTTAATTTTATCACGAATAGACTATGGCTGCCAGGTCTACTCCGCAGCTAGACATTCAGTTCTTAAAGTGTTGGACACGATACAATGTACAGCATTACGCCTAGCAAATGGAGTATTTAGGACAAGCCCATACCTCTCATTATGCAGCGAATCTGGCATTCCACCTTTAAAATACCGGCGACAACGCCTTTTATTAAATTATGCCTCCAAGATCCTTAGTTATCCCCATCATTCCAACTATAATCTTATAACTAACAATAAGCTAACCGAAACGTATCAGTCAAGACCGACAGCAACTTGACCTGCTGGAGTTAGATCGAAGGAAATTATGACAACTTTAAACCTGGATTGGCCCGCCTATTTTTCCTTTTCCTTTAATAATGTTCCTCCGTGAAAAATATTACCTTTTAAATCCCTGTTAACATTGTCACGCTTTAAAAAATCTGAAGTTAGCCATACCCTGTTAAAACAAGAATTTTACCGTATTGTTAATACTTACCCAACATATACACAAATATTTACTGATGGCTCCAAAACTCCGAATGGAGTTAGCAGCGCATTTTATGTTTTGGGCAATTCATATTCTTGGTGTCTTCCTAATTCAGCCAGCATCTTTACTGCAGAGATGTATGCAATCTGGCAGGCTTGTCTCTTTTGCTGCTTTTCTAAGCTAGAAAAGTTTCTTATTTGCACTGATTCCTTAAGTTGCATAATGGCCTTGGCAGATACGTTCAGCTCAGATCCACTCACTCAAAACGTTCTAGAGCTAAATTATCACCTAAAAACCATAAATAATAATAATAATAACAATAATAATAATAATAATAATAATAATAATAATAATAATAATAATAATAATAATAATAATAATAATAATAATAATAATAATATTTATTGGTATAAAGATCATATAAAATGGTATAACATGTCATTTAAGGACTCAAAAAATAGACTTTTTCAAGCAGAAATAATTTTAAGTTGAACTTGTAATGGGACGATATGTGGGGCAGTTAATTTTTAACATTTCTTAATTTATTATTGTAATACGAAATATTAGACTACTCCTAAATATTTACCTTAAAATTGTATAAACTGTTTATTAGTAACTTAATATTTATACGCATTTTGTTTAGAGTATGTAATTTATTAGGGCCACATTTTAACCTAAGCAATTTAAGAGATAGATACGTCAGCAAGTTACCAGAATATAAAGAGCTCTAATGGTAGACCTACGGGTTGATGTCTTTAAGAATTTTATGATGCACTCGGAAGACGTGGCAAAACCACACGTATGTCTGAGTGGTATCGATACATAAATTAGGTTCTTACGTTCCAAATGAACTATATCGATAGGCCTGGTTGGCTTTGATAAAATAAACATAAAAAAACGTGTTAAAAACTTAGAGGACAGACAGTTAAGTTTTATTATTTGAAGGGAAGAGATGAATTTAACCAATAATACATTAATTTTATATAAATTCAGTTTTTGTGAAAGTGTCGTTTATTTAAATAGGTATGACTTTTCTATTTTTGATAATTATAAAGGTCGCAAATATCATAATGAGTGGTTAATTATTTAATATTTAATTTAAACTATTTTATTATTATTATTATTTCAGCTTGTTCTTTGTGAAAGTAGGAATAAGCTAAATTGTTTTATCTTAATGGTTGTTGTTGGACAAACCTAATTACAAATTTATTAAAATCATTATTTTATGTTTATAATTATTATATTTATATTACATTTACTTTAACATATTATTTTGTAATGTTAGTTTACATTTTACTACATATTTATATTTAACATTTACATACTTTATTTTGTACAGTTTATCTTATTTTATTTATTTGATAAATTGATATTCTTTATTTAATGTGGTGAGACTTTGTTTCAAGTTCTGCATATCAAATGAGTTATTTAGTTAGGGAACTTTGTTGACGGGTTCTGGTAATAGGTCGGTGGATACAGCTTTGCTTTGACAGGCGCACTCAATTGCCAATAATTGCCAGTTAACCAATTTAGATTGACAAAGAATGGTTAGCTAGGGATATTGATATGAAGTTATTGTTTTATGGTCTTATTTTATTGATATTGATAATCATTTTATTTTGCTATATTTGATTTGCACTGACATCTTTTTATTACTTGATCATACCTAATTTTATTTGTTATTTATGACTGTACAATTAAATTGCATTACCGTTGTCCACTACTACACCACTTGTTATTTATTTATTTTATTTACCACTACCATTTATTATTGTTGCTTGTGACCTTAGTTATATTATACTTTATATTTCACATTATTGTTGTTTGTTTCTGTACATTGATAATTATTTCAATGTGTATTTGCTTTTCTACACCGTCCGAGCCTACCATTTATGTAGGTGAATAATCTTAGCAATATGATAATATAATTGATTATATTCATATTGATTACTTTGATTTTGTTGTATTATTTATATTGTTGAGATGTGCGACATATATGCATGTCTGTATTGTATATGTGGGTTTTTAAGGTTTTACCTTATTAACTTAAATCAATGATACTTTTCAAATACAAATGTTTTTATTTATATTATTAATGTACATTAGCAATAATATTAACTCTTGTATTAATTTTTTAATTTTAATTTTTTTATTAATAAACTTATTTTAATTTAATACTTTTTCTTTGCTTTTTAAATATCTTTTTAATTGCTCAAGTACTTACCTATCCAGAACCGTATTCACAACAAAAAGGGGTCCTAAATTAATTTATTTAAACTAGACGATCACGTGTTTTGGCCAAAGGTAGTTTTTTTGTGGTTTTAATATTCTTTTTAATTATTAATATGTGCCCCCTTGCTCCGTTCGTTACAACTCAAATGAATTTAACGATAGAATTTTTTTTTTCGTATTATATAATAATGCACCAATGTAAAATGTATTCGACTTTAATAGTTTCAATCGATGCAAACTTAATTCAGTTTAAATCATGCCTTGTGTTGTACGTGTGATGTTCATTCAATAAAAAATTATACAGATTTTGTTTGACATACATTAATGTTTTCAGAATAAATAAACATAGAACAGTTTTTTTAGAAATAAACAAAGGATTGCATGATTCTTAAAATCTTAATCCATAAATAAATCTATTAATAATAATTATCATATTATTACACTCAGCTGATTGTAATAATATGATAATTATTATTAATAGATTTATTTATGGATTAAGATTTTAAGAATCATATCTATATACACCTAGGTGTATACAGAAAGAGTTATTATTAATACTACTTCAAATGTCAAATTATTATAAACCTCAGTAAAATAATTTATTATACGATTGGAAAAAATATGGTGGCTACTAGGGCGAATGTCATAATGAGTGCGAGTATCTTAATAATTCATTAAATTAACTCTAATTGTAGTGTTATAAAACAACACTATTTAGTGTGGACCTGTGTGAACTCTAATTAGTGATGCTTAGAGTTGATTTTTTTTACTGTGTGTAACAATAATCAGGTAACGCATTAAAAAAAGATGCGCAATAACCTTGTAAACGGCCTACACTCTACTAATTGCTTTTAATTGTCAAACATAAGCTAATTAAACTAAAGCCACGAGTAATTTACATTAAAATAAATAAAACAACCACCAAAACAGCTCAGGCAGTTGCATTATTAGGTGAGGGCTTTAGCGGATTAATCATCCATACCAAGAAACGGGTGGCTACAACGGCCGACAAGAAAGTGGCCATAGACCAGTCACATCCTTAAGGGACGATCGATTTCTCGTCACGAAAATATTAAGAAATCGAACACTTACTGGTGTTGATCTCACAGAAGAGCTGAGACAGGTTCGTAGTGTGGTAGACAGCCGTTGGACAGTTAGAAGATGTCTAAAGGTAGCCAACCTTACCACAAAAAGGCCATCTAGGGCTCCCAATTTGACTGCAACTTAAAAACAAAAAATACTGGAATATGCTAATTAATATATTAATTGGGACCTCAGCCAATGAAGTCAGGTTTTATTCTCCGATGAAAGCAGAATGTGCTTACATGGCAATGGCAGGAGACGGTGGGTGTATAGGCGGCCAGGAGAGCGATTTTCCCAATGCTATATTGAGCCAACTGTACGGAGGTGACTATTGTATGTTCTGGGCGGGAATTTCAATAGGCGGCAAAACAAAGATGGTTTTCGTGCCTGCTGGAGGTCGTAGATGAGGATTAACGGCAGACCGTTACATCACGGTTATTATTCAAGAGTTTGTGCTACCGTATGCGGGATTTGTTGGTTTTCGTTTATTTTCCATTTTTATATTTTAACTCTTTTGTGTTATAAATATTTTTAGGCCTATAGACTTGTTGAAACTGATCCAATTTGAGCCAATATGGTATTATTTAAAAGCAATTTTTTTGGGCTTTTAAACAAAAAATTAATCAGTATGCTGTTGTAGGTTACACACATTCTTTTAAACTCAAGTGAGTCCATTTTTTTGCACCCAAGTGTATTATATAAATATTTGTGGTGAATGTTGCAAAAAACAAAACATTTTCGAACCAACCGCTACGCTATAGATAACTATTCTCTTAACTTGGATCTATTTAAATCAAGATACACCTGTATTTAAATAGTCACCAAAAACGTTTTGTCTACCTTTTGTTACCTAAGATGTTGCAACCAAGATACTGCATTTGTACTAAAGCCCGTGTTACAGTCTGCAATTACTTGCATGCAAGTTTTATTTCTGACTTTGCAATTCCAATTTCAACTTGCATGATACCAACCGAACTGGCAATACACGACGAAACGTCGCTATGCGCATGCCTTCATGCTAGAATATTGCACGTAGAATTGCAGACTGTAATACGGGCTTTAATAGTCAACAGTAAAGTTTTTTTTAACAAAATAACTGTATTATTAATTATATTCGCATTATAATTTTTAATGCAAATTTTGTTTTATTTTTATTTTTTTTATTAGAACACGTCTAATTTAGTTCAAAGTGGAAATAAACCTGGGCTATTAAACGACAATGAATTAAATTATTGGAATCCTAGCTGCTTCTAATATAAAGGAATCCCTTTTCATCTGCTTTTTACTTGACTAAGGATTTAGAGGGTCCGCATAAGAGTCTTTTAGATTTCCGTCTAGACAAACCTTTTTAAAATAAAATATATCAAATCCACAACCTAATAAACATTCAAGTGCTTGAAAGAAAACCTATTTTTTTCTTTTTTAGTTTTTTAGCCATAAAATATTTAAACACTAGTCAACTAAACAATATTTAAAAAATATTTAAATAGTATTTTACTTTAAGTTAACATAATATTATTATCAAATAATCCTTTTTCATTTTAAATTAATGATAGAAACTTCTAGACAAGATTTTAATTAAGTCGAGTTTGTCTGCTGTATAATTTCATTATTAGTTTAAAAGTTAAATTACAACTTACAATGTTGACACTTTGTCGGTTCAATAAAACATGGTTGTTTGTGACTTTTTTAAGATTTTGGGTTTTTACTCCTAGAAGTTTGTATATAAAAATATTTTTACTTTGATATGCTCCAAAATATGACATACAGTTCTAAAGCGTGGATATACATGCATTTAACTCTTTTAAATGTCCCCTATAACCCCTTTAAATACTTTTTAACAGCATTAATAATTATTTACTTAAATTGTTAATTTAATATTTGTGTCCCTCGTTGGGGGGTCATAACCTGTCATGCTGCCCCTGGCGAAATTCACCATTCCTACGACCCTTTAATTACGAGGGAACATTCCCCTGCCCCGAGCTACCCGCCACCACTCGCTAATTTACTATTTTCCCGGGTCAATATATGCCATTGCTCATCGCTTCGTAAAATTTGCAATGAACAAATGTATGTTTTTATTTAATTAAATTATGTTCACTTTAAAAAGGACCGTTAAAATTAATTGTTTAAACCCATTGTTGAATTGTTTGGATAATAGTGTTTAATTTTCATTTTTAGTATATACCCACATCGATATTTTTATATTTAATGTTTTATTTGACTTATTTTGTGCATCAAATTTTAAACAATATTAATTAAAAATATACTTTTAAGTAAATTGTTAAATATTAATCATTAAATTTGCACATTTATGTTATTCTAATGCCAAGTCTCTACCGTTATTACCATTCTCCATACAAAATTAATCGTGTAGGTTTATATTCACCGTCGGACCTTTACAAGGGCAAACACATACATATAGTTGGCTATACAGCCACGTTTGCAGTCTGCTCTGGTCTTCTAGTTTATAATAAACGACCGTGTACCCTTTAATTAACTACAGACCTGGAACCTCCCGGTCATCATTATACGTTGAAACTTGGCCGAGACTCATGCGACATCCATGGCTAATCTTTCTCAGTAAAACGTTTAAATAATTTTGCAAGGGTTAAGTTTAACTTTTAATTTATCTAAAGTACAACTAAATTATAGGATACGTAACAACAAAGTGACCTTTCAGGTTACAAAACCTTAATAAGAGCACCGGAAAAAGAAAAATAATGTACAGGGTAGTCCACCGAAAACGATTTCTAAAGCTGTTACAAGGGAAATACTTTTTCTATGAGGGAAAGCAGTATTTATATGGTTTATTATTAGGAGTATATTATAATGCTAAAAAATTTATATTTATATATAAAATTCTATAATATTTACCAAATAAAAATAATATCGTTGCAAAAACTTTCGTATAAGAATAAAAGTGCAGCAATCCTTTATAAATGGTTATTTGATGCTTAACTAGGAGTTAAAGGTTTTACAAGTGGTATACAAGTTTTTAAAATAGCTGTAAAGGTGAAATAAACGACGATAAACAATTAATCCAATGCCGTTCGCTTGTATTAGAAATAAGTATAGGGTGTTCCAATAAGACCGATCGATGTAAAATGTAAAAAAACAAATGTAATTTGTAAAAAAAATGTGATTTCTTTATTGAACCATGTTATTTGGTACATGAAAATTATGTGTGAAAGATATTATAGGTTAAATATCTGTGAGTCTGTTAGTCTTTAAATCGATTTTTTAAATCCCGGTATACCTGTAATTCGAAAACCGATAAATGTGAAAACATAAAATTTCTACCCTTTTTTCTGTTCATCCGATTAAAAACTAAATAAAAATGGACAACCCCATAATTGTCTTTACATTTAAAATATAAACTGCTCTTAAAAAGTTGGGTAACTCTATAAAAACTTATAATAACTTATAACTTATAACTTATAATAACCTTATAAAAACGCAAAGGCAGTTTTTGGAAAATATTTTGTTACTTTAGGGCCATTCCACGCTTAACGGATAGGACAGTTGCCGTGTTTTTATTTACAAAATAATATTGTTCTATTATATTACCAATGTCAAATTTTTATAAATAGTTCTAAACAAAAGCTGTTTAACAAGGTTTTTATTTAGCAAAATTAGGTATCGTGATTGACTGTTTAATTCCTTAATTAATAATTTAAAGCGTAACGGACGGGACTATTACAAAGTCCCGTCCGTTACGCTTTAAATTAGTTTTTAAGGAATTAAATAGTCCACCACGATACCTAATTTTGCCAAATAAAAACCTTGTTAAACAGCTTTAGTTTAGAACTATTTATAAAAATTTGACATTGGTAATATAATAGAACAATATTATTTTGTAAATAAAAACACGGCAACTGTCCTATCCGTTACGCGTGGTATGGCCCTTTACTCAATTTTAATAAAAAAAGCACATTTCGTTTTCGTACAGTTATAGTTAACTTACTAAAAATCGACATCTAAAGGCTAACATTGAAGTCATGAAAAGAAGCAAGTTAACCCAATAGTTTACAAAATATGGCTGTTGGTATAATACCAAGAGGTCAAACTCAGGCACATGTAGCGAATCACTTCAATGTGTCAAAAAGTGTAACTTTTAGACTTTACTGTACTCTCTTAAAATGAATTAGTCAAAAATAACTAATTATAAGTCATATTTGACTAATTGTCATAGCGAAAAAGCAGTCACTAATAATTAGTCAAATTCCACTGAATGAAATAGTTAAATTAGTAAATTTAAATTTAAAAAAAGTTTTTTTTGACCCAGTCTGGGATTGAACTCACGTCTGTCACTTGAGAAGCCTGTCAACCTAACCTCATAACCAGTCGGCTGTCAGCCGCTCTTATAAAAATAAATTTTATTTGTCAATAAATATTGTTCATAATATTTTAAAGTTTAATATATTATTTGTGTTACTGTTTTGAGCTAAACTTTTTGCATCTTTATTTGTTTTATGGGTCATTTAACCATGGAGAGGTATATGCATTTAATTCAAATAATACTTTGTTGTTGGCCGTAAACGATTAAAGAAATTAGTTACTTTTAACTGTCAGAAATAGTCAAATATGGTGACTAATCTTAAATTAGTCAAACTTTAACTATTTACGTAGTAAAAAATAACTATTTAAAAGTGAAAACGACTATTTTATTAGTAAAAAATGCTGGTACTAATTCAAATAGTAGAATTTTGACTATTTCATTTTTAGAGAGTAGATTTTTTGAGACTGAATCGGTAAAAGAAAGACGAAGAAGTGGAAGACCAAAGAAAACAACACCACAACATGAACATTATTTGACTTTATCTGCTCGTATAGAGACGTTTTCGACGTGCTGTCAACTAGCAAGCCGCCTAGAAAATGCAACGATTAGGAGACGTTTATGGATAACAATATCGTTTCTAGGCATTTACTTCGACAAGTTCCATTAACTGTCGTACACAAACAAGCAAGTTTACGATGGGCGAGAGAATATGCAAACTGGGTACAAGAATGGGAATCTGTATTTTTTACTGACGAGTCTAGATAAGTTCATATTATGGTCGATTTTCTGATAGTCGACGTTTACGTGTATGGACAGCAACAGGAACGCCAAAAAATTTAAGGACTGTTTAAAAGGAGACATAATTATGGTATGGGGTGGCATATGTTTAGGAGGAAGATTCGAATTGTACATGTGTGAAAACACAATGAGGAACACATTATGAACAATGTTGTTACCACTTGTCATTCTGTTGTAAGGCAAAATTTTCATTTTCTAGACCCTAATGCGAGACCGAATCGCGCTGCACGAGTGATGCGAGCAATATAAAACCTTGGTATTCCACATTTGCCATTTCCACCTATGTCACCCAACCATAATCCGATAAAACATGCATGGGATTTTCTCCAGCGAACCCTAGGTAACGACCAGCCTAGACTTGACGCCCTTGGACAACTAAAGCATCTGTTGCCTAGACATTGTCAAACCGTTATTCATGCAAGAGCTGGTTATACAACTTATTGCAATAAAAAAAAAAATAAAATAAAAATAAAAATATAGTTTCTTTTTAATTTGTGTTAAATCAGACTTTATTAATTTCACTTTTGGTTATAAAATGTACAAATATATATAAATTTTGGGCTCCACATTATTTCAAGTAATCCCCCCCACAATTTTTTTTCTCAAAAAAAGTTTATGTATACATAATAATTTTTTCGCAAGTTCCCTAACTTTTAAAGAGTAGTTTATATAATTATCCAATATTTACTTTTGAATACGAAAAAGAAAATACAATAGAACAAGAGAATATATATTAATTCTTGTAATATTTAGTGGTCCATAATAATGATAAATTTTTAACAAATTATAGAAAAAACAATATAAAATTATGTTTTTTATATTTTTTATTTAAATATATCATATAAATAACATTATTCAGATATAACCATCGCGTAAAAGTGAACCTAACATTTAAAAGCATTTCTTCATAAATATGTTTTTGAATATGCCATCTACGCAAAATGATTTTGTCTGTAAGAATTTCGGGTAAATTCACTAACATGAGTCGTTAACGTTAGCCACCAGAAAAAAATGGTTATTTTTATATTTATATCACCTGATTGGCCGGATTGGCCGATAACCACTGATTATAGTGGCTAACGTTAACGCCTTATGTTAGTGAATTATCCTGAATGAATGCTTAAAAGGGGGATGTAGAGGGAAATAAAAGGGTCACAATTTTGGACTTTAGTACTTTGTTGTAACAACAAACACCCCCCAGCAAAGAATTTGTAAAAGTTTCACCCCAAGTGATAAAAGGAAATATTACATCACGGCAAATAAATAAAATAAATACTTACGGTAATAAAGCTCATTAATTTAGTAACCCAAGGTACTTTGGAGGTGTTGTATTCATGGAGGGATTATGGGAGAGAGTTAAACGTATAAAACATATAAAATTTATAACAACAATAATGATATTTATTTGGATAAAGAAACAACAATAACCGCAACCCAAACGACATTTAACTTATTTTCTAAAAGAGAAATCTGAAAGAAAGGGACATCCTACAAATCCTTAAAACCACACAATATTTTCTTACTGCGACCACAACCCACATATAATATAATTAAATAAATATATAAATATCATTAGATAAATAATTCATCAAGAAGAGAGTTCTCTCCTCTCGCGTTGATGCTCCTCGTTTAAATTTTAAGATTTGTTTGTTTGCTTATTTGTTGGATAAAAGTAGATTGAGTTTTAGTATCTATTTTTGTATTTTAAATGTAACTTTATCCGTCAAGTATTCCATCTGCATTAGGTATCCATCCTCGAAATAAAGCTTTTATAATTATTTACTGTTGAATACTGTTTACTGTTACATAATTTTGCATGTACCTAATATTGGGTGACGTTCATAATATCGAAATTCACTTTATCGAATTCAAAATATCGAACACTTTTTATCGAAAATCAAAATATCGAAAATAAAAAATGTCGAAAATCAAAATATCGAAAATTCAAAATGTCGAAATGAAAATATCGAAATTTTATTTAATCGAATTTTCAATTTATCGAAAATAAAATCTCCGCTGTCATACAGGTTATGACGAATAGCTGTCATCTTGGTTATGCAGGTACACTGCATTGTGCCATACCAAACCAACCCAAACTTAACAACCCAACCCAACCCAACCGACCCCGCCCCATTGGGCCCCTCCCGCCCCATTGAGCAATAGAGGTATAATATATCTAAGGGCAGGCTGGATTGTGACAATGGGGCGGGAGGGGCCCAATGGGGCGAGGTCGGTTGGGTTGGGTTGTTAAGTTTGGGTTAGTTTGGTATGGCACAATGAAGTGTACCTGCATAACCAAAATGACAGCTATTTGTCATAACCTTGAGGAATACTTTGCTACATTTAGCCTCTAGTTGAAAATGAGGTTAAAATATGCGACGGTTGAGCACACACATTTCTACGTCCGTCCGACGGTCGAGCACACACTTTTATACGTCCGTCCGATGGTCGGGGAGACACTACCTTTAATTATTCGACATTTTCAAATCGACATTTTAATTTTCGATATTATCATTTTCGACATTTTGAATTTTCGATATTTTGATTTTCGACATTTTGTATTTTCGATATTTTGATTTTCGATAAAAATTGTTCGATATTTTGAATTCGATATAATGAATTTCGATATTGTAAACGTCACCCCCTAATATTTAGAGTAGAGGCTCAATTAACAAAAATAAGGAGTAAATAATAATCGGCTTCGTTGTCATTCTAATTGAGGGTCCGCAATTGCCCATTATGCCTCATTACTCGGCAAACTTTAATAACTTATAATTACCATCAAATACTAGGTAATAATTGACCAAATTACAAAAGGCAATGTCTGCGTTGCGCATTCAGATAAATACAGACCTGCCGCCACCTCTTAAAATTTACAGGATAGTAATTCAAAATGGGCTTTTAATGTCAGGAACCCACGGACAGTGGTGATAAATTAAATGTCGTTATCGCACAATCACTGTTGCTACTCACTCCAAACGTTATACCAAATTATTAAATATGAATAATAAAAATCACTTAACTAATTACGGGACATAAATGTAAATTTGCGAGTACAATTTAATAAATCCCGTATGCAAGAAAATCTATATTAATTACACTTAAGAAAATCTATATTAATTAATTTACACAGCGTTTAAGAAATATTTAATAAAATAATTAAATAAAATCATGTACAACTCTGACATTCAGCTAGATAAAATCCAGTACAAGCCTAACCTTTTAATTAGATAACATAAAATACAACCCTACACTTTTAATTAGATAAAATTAAAAACAAATTGTTTATCATTTAGAATTAGAAATTATAATGCGAGATAGTTTAAACGTAAATTTACATCGATTTTTTTTTCGATTTACGTCGATTACAGGCGTGGTTTATTAAAACGGCAGCCATCATGGCGGACGAGACAGATCGATGACGCCAAGTCAAATGATCGAATATTTATCTTTACACAAGGCATTTGTGTAAACTAATTATACCAAATTTTTCGGGACTATTTATACTACAATAATTTATTTAGTTATTAAAATGTACAAACCTACAAATTTAAGCACTTTTACATTTACCAAATTTACACCTCTCGTTCGTTGCACGGGTTCTTCTCGAATGATCTCCGTTCTTCCCTTCCCTTCTGAAATGCCGTATTCTTTTCCCCTTCCTTTTCACACCTAAAACAGGAGTGTATCTACGCCAAGCGTTCGGCACTCTACGTCAAATACATTTCTACTTCCCGCTAGATTTAAGTGTTAGTTTATTTACATGACTTTTTTAATACATTTTTTAAACAATAAGGATCGTAATAAGCCACGGATTGTTTAGTAGGGGGGTATTTGCAGATCTCCTCAACATACAAACGGTTCCCTTTTTCCGTTTTTTTTTTATTTTTTCGCTTATGACTCGGAAACCATGTGTCCTAACGATAAAACCACTGTCCTCACTCACCTTTAAGGATTGGGACTTTTAGTGTGTTCTCCTAACTAGTCTAAAAAAAGTACCAAACGCAAAAATTGTTATTCGTTAGAAGTGTGGCATATTGCACATGTTTGTCATCCAGGATCCCATTGCACATACTCCCCCACTGGAGTTCCAGTTTTGAAGGGTGTTTGGAATGCGATGGTACATCTGGATAATGTTTTTTTATATAAAACATTGACAGTTACCGTAGATGGTACTTGTATAAATTGTTGAAATTGTTTTTGTCGTCCCTTTGTTTCAACTTGCTTTTATTTTGGGTAGTGACTTTTTAGTTGTTTTGCCTTTTTTACAGAAAAATATATAGTCTATTGATGTTGAAAACATTGTTTGGGCTATTCGCTTAAGTTTTCTGGCACAGAAAAAATGTTAGTGGTGTTTGCAGTGGAAAAATTAGGACCTTGTATAGAAGGGGTTCGTTTTACTATGGTAACGTATCAATATGGTCTCTTGTGGTTCACCAATTTGGAAGGTCCTGCAGGACGGCTAGATGGGCTATGCAACTTTTAAAATTGTATGTGGGTTCGTTTTACTATGGTAACGTATCAATATGGTCTCTTGTGGTTCACTAATTTGGAAGGTCCTGCAGGACGGCTAGATGGGCTATGCAACTTTTAAAATTGTATGTGGAAGTTGTTCGGTAAACGGAAAAGAAGCCCTTGGAAATAAAATCCTGGAAAAATTACCTCAGGAAAAAAAAACCCAGGAAAATATACAGGTAGGTCTACCTCTAGGAAAATAAACATTCAGGATAAAATAACCCCTTACAATTTTTTTCGGAATTTTTATTTAAATTGATATTATCCATAACAAATAAATTAGTAAACTGATGAGATACCAATCTAAAATTTATGTATATTAATAGCCAGCCTAAAATAGCAATGCGATGTCGAATTGCCAAAGGTAATATTTAATGAGATTTATAAAATATAACGTAGTTATATACTGCATAATAGCTTAACCAAATATTGTTAAATATTAAATATAGTATTATTGACAGGAAAATTTAAGGCTTTTATCAAAAAAAGATGATCTAATAAATTTAAATGTTTCTAATAAATAAGTGTTTTCGATAAATTGTTTTATTATTAAATCATTTTAAAAACCCATTTTTAATGAAACCATTACACATTCTTTTAGAGATTTTTTTTAAATAAGTAAGAAGATTGTCGTGTTATATTTTTGTTATTATATTTTGAAACATTACTGTCTCATTAACTTTGAAATTGTATATTAACGGTAAAAATAGTACATTAAAAATATAATAAAAAAATATATTAACAAAATTTGTACTAACATTTAATCTTGAAAAACTTTGTTTTTAATTAATTGGGTTTAATAAATTACCTGTTTGATGCTGCTTGAAAAACAAAATGTTTACAAATAAATAAAAATCAGTTCCATATAACAATATTTTCCTTTTTTTAAATTTAACCTAAAAAATTTGGTAATTTATTGCATAAGAAAAAAATTAAATTATTTGTGTATTAAAAATGTGTGTATATACAATAAAATCGTAGTAATCGTATTTATAAACAACATAAAATTTCCCTAACGCGCTTAGCTAACAAACAAACTTAACCATTATTTTAGATTACTATTATTTAAGTTTTCCCGTTATTTGTTCGTGCTTCCTAAACGCTTTTCCGCGACAATATCACGTTCATACTACTTATTTAGGAACATTAAGGATATATTTATGTATGTTATAAATACAGACCCAGTATCAAGGACTAATGACTCTTCCGCAGTTTTATTAACAAGGAAAAGGCAATTTTATAATTAAATACCTAGTGGTACTTTGGGTTATATTTTTACATGTATGTCCTTTATATCCATTTTGTAATATATGTAAAAATGGTAAAAAAAATACATTAGTGCATTTTGGTATACCTATACATTATACATTTACAATGTATGTTTAATATAACAAGTTTAAATTTATCAAGAAAAATAATTTGCCATGGTAGATAATTTTATTATTCTAATTTCTAAAGTAAATTTCCCAATTAAAATTTAATTTAGGTACGTACAATTCGTAATTTCCCTTAGACCTGTCAAACGGTCGCTGATTAGAAAGAAGTTAGTTTTTTAGTAACTTCATTTAAACCCCAATGCACTAAAAGTTTAAGGAAAATCTCAAAGAAATTTCTTAATTGACACTTTTCAAATGATAATTAAACCAAATCAATGACAAACGTTTTTCGCCAGATGTTACGACTTAGTGAAGTTATCCAAATTGTACAACCAAATTAAAATAAATCTTGTTTTATTATATTGATACAGTAAACCTTTACCGGGTGTCCCGAAATACTTCGGAGGACTGATAGGCCTGCCCATAAATAATCAGAATTTTTACTTAGGTCATGTTTTAATATTTTTATTAGTCATTTGCTGGTCTATCAGTCTCTCAAATGATATTATTGACCTGCTCTCTAAAAATGAATTAGTCAAAAATGACTAATTTAATGGTTATTAGTGGCTGCTTTTTCACTTGTACCATGGTTAACCATGGAATACCATGGTATCCCAAAATTTAATGTAACATTTTACACTGAATCCGAAAATACCCTCAAAAATTATGAAAGTGGAGCAGTTTTTGAAATATATTCAATTCCCTATTAAATGGAAAATTGACTATATCTCAAAAACTGTTCTACTTTTTTAACTTTTGACGACATTTTAGGATTCAGGGGACAATTTTACATAAGAGTTGGCTGTTAAATTTTGGGATACCATGGTATCCCATGGTTAACCATGGTACAAGTGAAAAAGCAGCCACTAATAACTATTAAATTAGTCATTTTTGACTAATTCATTTTTAGAGAGTGTATGGTTAACTATAATGGGTTGGAATACGTATGATTTGTGTTGTAAATAAAACAGAATTAGGACAAAACTGTCAAGTCCTATGTCTGCTGAATCCAAAAAAAAAGAAACCGTTTTTGATATATAGTCAATTTTTCATATAACTTCGATGCTAGTTGGGGGATTGCAATTTTTTTATACAAAGTTGTTAATAAATTTTCATTCATGCACATACGACCACACCTTGGACCTATTTTATTGTAAGTAAAAGGATATATGCGGTATATCGATGCAGGTGTATTTTAAACTTAAGCATGTTGGTTAGGTACGAAATCCAATTTTGTTTTTCAGTAGATGAAAATGGCTACTTAAAAAAGCCACCTTCATAATTAATATAATTAATTGTTGTTTGCAATACGGTTACTTTCCGGACTTGTGGAAATTATCTTTAATACAACCTTTGGCCAAAAATAATGATCCCAAATCTTTCAGCGATCTTCGCCCCATTAGCATTTTACCAGCATTATCTAAAGTATTGGAAAAGGTAGTATACAGTCAACTTTACAACTATGTTATAAGCAATAAAATTATTTCCGATCTTCAATCTGGTTTTAGGAAAGGGCACAGCACAACAACAGTCTTAACTAACATAACTGACGACATATTTGCATCTCTGGACGGTGGATTGGCAAGTGCGCTTATATTGCTTGATTTTTCAAAAGCATTTGATACGCTGGACCATTCACTTCTCTGTGCAAAACTCAAATATTATGGTTTAGATATAACTTCATTCAAATTTTTTACTAGTTATCTTACTGGCAGAAGACAGTGTGTCGTGCTTGACGATTCAAAGTCAAGAGTTGCCAATGTGTCGTCGGGAGTACCTCAGGGATCTGTTTTAGGTCCTTTATTGTTTTTAATTTATACATCAGATATTTTTAGTTCAGTTTCTTTTTCCAAAATTCAAACTTTTGCTGACGATACCCAACTTTTGTATTCTTTTAATCCGAAAAACCCTCATTTGGCAAGCATTAATATTAATAAAGATCTAAGAGCTATATCTAAGTTCGCTTACTCTCACAATCTCAAATTAAACCCTTCCAAATGTACATACCTAGTCTTTTGTAACAATATATATATACTGAAGAATTAAAAACTAAACTTCACTTGAAAGATGATGACAACCCTATTACTTCTAGTAATACAGCTAAAAACCTAGGAATTATTTTTGACTGTAAGCATTTCAGGAATATATTTCAATTCTTTTAAAAAAATCTTATTTGGCACTTAAACTTTTATACAACAATAAAAAGATTATTAATTATAACTTAAGGAAAAAGTTAGTAGAAACACTTGTTTTACCGTTTCTCAATTATGGGATTATTCTCTATTACCCATGCCTTGACCAAATAAACAAAACTAGAGTTCAAAAAATTCAAAATTCATGCTGCAGGTTTGTATTTGGCCTTCATAAATATGACAGAATTTCTAGCAAAATTAATAATTTGGGTTGGTTAAAAATTGAATATTTATTTAAATATAATTTGTCTGTTTTTGTTTACAATTTACTTAAATCCTCAACGCCTTTGTATCTTCGTAAAAAACTAACTTTTAGATATAACCTACACGATTTAAATATTAGATATAAATTTAAGTTATCCTTACCAAGATTTCGATCAGCCATCTTCACGAGATCATTTTCGTATAACGCACCCTGTATTTATAACGCCATTGATGATAATATTAAGTCTCAGTCAGAAAAACGCTTTCGCAAGGAAGTTAAGGCATGTTATTTTTCTTTACAGATTTAATTATTTTATTAGGTTAAGTTAGATTTAGTATTAGGTTAAGTAAGGGTTAAGTGGAGTAGCCTGGCTAGACTTCGCCTTTTAATTATTGTATTTTGTATACGTAATTAATAAAGACATTATTATTATTATTATTATTATTATAATTGAACATTGTCTAATACAGCCTTCCTTAAACTTTTTTTTCTTGGGCCAAATACGTATGACTTCTACATCAGGCGGGCCGCAACTACCTATATGACAATAAAATTCAACATTTAAACGTTATCATTTATTTCAAAATAAATGACAGTCTGATTATTGACATTGTGGGAAACTTAAAATTTTTGTGAAATCCTACTACATGCTACTCTAAAAACAAGTCGTCAAGGTATGATTCAATTAGCTGATATCTGTACGAATTGTTTGCATATGTGACGCGATCCGAGAAAAATCAAATTTTACAAAAGACGCGATTGAAGTTTTCGTAGCACATGCGTTTGTGTAGTGACGCTCGACTTAAAAATTTAATAGCTATGTCAATTCCATCTGGACCTTTCGAAAGATCGTTTAACCCTCTACTTAAAAAAATGATAATCTCAAAAATCATTTTTGTACGCTTGGATCGCATCCTATATTTCATTTTAGCGTTTCAAAGTTATCGGGTACCAGGTATCCGGTACCTACTAATTTCCAAAAAAATTCCTATCCTTTTACTTCCTTTTTTATTTAAAAATTGCTCCCAGATTTGAGTCGGTTTAAAATTTAATAAATTTATTCAATTACTTGGCGTTTTCAAATACCAATGCAGCAAGTTATTTTATAGCAGCGGTTTTATAACTACCAGGGATTTTATATTAACATATAATTAACAAATGATTTTTTGCGGAAATTTGCCTACTCGCGCCCTGCGACTAAAAATACCCACCATTTCTTACAAAAACGTATTAGAGGCGCTTGTCTAACGCCGTGTATTCTATAACTTTGATTCGAGAAGTTGGAAAGACTGCACTGTACTTGGCCGCTGCACGAGCAACATAAATCTCATCAAATTACAGAAAAAATATTGCCCTTATTTATCTCGCAATACCGTGTAAGAACAAGTGTTTTACATTATTATAAAAATTACTGTGGCTAGGCTTTGGGCCGCATCGAAAGGTTTGACGGGCCGCAGTTTGAATATGGCTGGTCTAATACAAGGAGAAAAAATGCTTACGTGCTTTGATAGACGGGATTGGTTGCAATGTAAGTACATCATGCCTGTGCCTAAGAATTAACTAAGGTTCCAATTGAGTAGGCCTTTTTTGGAGCCAGGTTGGCTTTATTATAATTTTTATTTAACGAAAGGGTGGGGTTTACTAGACTAAAAAGAAAAATGCGAGAGCCGCTTCGACTATCATGACATAAGACCATTAATTGATATTAGGATTTAGTCATTTTAAGTTTGTAATTTTTCTCTTGCATAGGTTTTTCCAAATCCAATTTCGCTTTCCTAGTAAAGGGACCGTTTTTTTTAGGGTTTACGCACAAACCCTTATTTCTATGCCATCTAATAACCAAGATAATTCCTGCATGCATTAGCTCTTTTATGGTAATCAAATCCTTTTTGGAAATTTGTAATATAAATTATGTTGTATTATTATTATCCTATTGCAGCATAGCAAATCTAAACGTGACAGTATATACCTTCTTGTAAGCTTCACTCCAATAGAGGTATTATAAAAGGCTCCTTGAATGTTCCTTATATTTTAATGTCCTTTCTACATATAGGTATACATATATACATAATATGTAGCTTTATTTATTAAATGAAGATCTAAGTCCTTTTCATTCTACATGCTTTTGTTAGGATTTAAATCCCTTTACATATAATTTTTCAAGAGATTCTCAGAGCCTTATTGTAGTTATTTATCCCATTTTCCTATTTGTGTTGCCTTGTTTATTAACACGGAACTTTACTTTTTATAGCCTTTTGTTTTATGGGACAACTAACCTCAAGAGCGGGATATGTTGCACGTTTTTTAAGATTTTAATTAGCTTAAAGCCTGATTTATAGATTGCCTTCCTTCCTTCCCTCCTTCCTTCCACCCGTAGAAAATGAACAATACAAAAACCTGTTGTCCTGTATGGAAATCTATAGATGGAGGAAGGAACAAAGGAAGGCAATCTATAATTTAGGCTTTAGGCTGAAAACCCCAGAACATATTATGTGCTGATTATAGAATCTTTGACGGTCTGTTTTTTGGAACTGGAAATTCTCGGACTCATATATAAATCGGATATGTGATCAAACATTAAGGCATCATCTGAGATTATCTAGTTAGAGATTTTTGATGCACTAAAGATATTTGTAAAGGTTGTATCTAAAACCTAAACGTAAAAGTGGGAACATTTTAATAAAGGCAATAGTATTATTATTATTAACATTTCCCCTAATAATTAATTAAAAGGTGTTAAGGGTTATGAATTTAAATAATTCTTTATTTCGGTTATATTTGTACTTTCCTACGCCAATTATTGGCATTATAGGCATTGGCGTCAGATTTTTTAATTTACAATAATTTATTAGTTGACTTACCACTAGGCGCAAGGCGCAAATGAGTTATATATTTTGCGACCCCATTATCAGTTCCATCAGTATTACCAGTTATCAGGTCACTGGTGAAGAATTGTGTTACGGAAATAAATATTAAACCATTTTGCTTAGGATTATGGCATGATACAGTCACCTGAGATTATGGCCACTATGGGTCTTTTTTCTTTAACACAGTATACAAGTTTACCCGTACTTTTTGTGATGCATTAAATGCGATTCTTATATTAGAGTGGTTCTTGTATCATACCTATTTCAACCTTTTCTTTAACCATTTACTCTTTAAGGATACCCATGGCTTCCTTGGTTTTGTAAAGGTTAATCGGAGGGAATTTTATACATCATAGTTTACTATATTCTGCTACAACATCTTTTCTGGGCCCAATAATAAAGGCATTTGAAATATTTGTTGGCCCACACCTGCTCATTAATGGGTCTCTTGGATAGGTTTCTTCTAAGTTACCTTCAACCTCTCTTAGCTTAAGATTAACTTAAAAATATATCGTATATTAACGCTGAGTTTCTTAAAACTTGATTATGTCGAGTTTTTTGCTTCCAAGTGTATTTTTTTTCCGAATTATTTTTATGGAAATGGAAATACCTGTTGACCATCAAAAATATTGAAACTTAAAAAACTAAATTTATGACTTATTTATAAATTTGACCGGATCATCCAAATTGCGCGGCTGTGTTTTTGCGTCCTGGGCTTGATTTATTTATAAATTATGCCGTTTACCATCTTAGAAAAACTAGTTTAACTTGGAATCTAAACCACAACTGGCCAATAAAATTTAAAATAGGACCAGCTTGATTATTCTACTGTTTAGCTGAAGAATGCGGCATACACGAGTCAAGTTCTTCACCTTTTATGTGACATGGTTATCCAGACTACAATGGAAAAAAATAATAAAAACTAAAATTATGGCTATAATCGACTAAAATGTATTATAAAATTAAAAACTTTATTTAAATAAAATTTATTGTGCCCTTTTGAACCTAAAAATCTAATTTTGTAAGATTTTGTTAAACAAGTCTTAAAAATATGTTAAATTTAATGCAGAATTGCATTATTTTTAAAAGAGTTGTATTATTGTATTGTATTATTAGTCAACAATTTTTTCATAATAATGCTGTTTAAGTCTTATTGATTTTAGTTTACCAAATACAATATTTAGGTAAGCGCATGTTTGCAAATTCACCATAAATCGATTTTAATTATACCACAATTAACTTACATACCACAATGGAATAATTATAATTAGAGGTTAAATACGAGATAAATTTACTTAATACAGAATTGATTACAAGGTAAACATTGAAAATATTTATTCTTATCACTAGATTCGTTATTTGAATAATAAATTATTTATTTTATATAATTATTTATAGATATCTTGGTTTCAAATTAAATAACTAAAAAAATTTAAAGTAAAATTTTTAATAAATTTATTTTAATTTTTATTTTAGGTCTAACCTATCTGACTACAAAGAAATACGCACCGCGTCAAACTTTTGTTTGACGTACACAGAGATTAAAACCCATACCAACTTAAAAACGTATATTATACTATAATTTTTCCCCAAGAAATAAAATGCTGTGTTTTATTTTACCCAAATTTAATTTCTTTTAACTATTACAAATAAATAAGGCCATAGGAAAAAAAAACTGGTCGGCTTTGAAGTAGAAAAGTGATACACGATCAGGCATTATACTTTAAAGTTTACACAATTAATGCGCTCTATTCGTCAAACTAAAAAACAGTTTTGTTAGTTAACCAGACAGCCGACCATAGCCAATTTAGCGCCTAGTAGGTAAAGACGTCTACAAGGGAGGCTTCCCGCCTAAAGTTGGATTGGCAACCACTTATCTCACCGAAAAAAATGTAAGTAGACTCAAAAAACGCACACAAATTTAGTTAACGATCAGAGCTACCATAACCACCTCACCATTTTTTAATACATTAAAATATTACTATTTAAAACTTATTGTTATCAACAATCGGTACTATGTAAAGTAAATTATTATGGCCTAGACACCCTTATTTACCAATCAAATCTAACACATTCTAAAACTTTACCTTAAATTGGACAAATGTTCTAAAAAATATGCGTTAGGTAAACTGCTTTGGGCTGAAAAATCTTCAAAAAAAAAATGCACATGGGTTTTTCTCAAATTAAATTCCTAAAATAAAATTTTAAAACTGGATTAATCATTCGATGTGGCTCCCGTCCCGAGGCGGGACTTAACTTCGATCCCGACAGACGTCACACACTGTAAATCCGTTTTTATTCCCCGAGCTTTTATAATTGGTGTCAAGCTGGATGGCTTAGATGGTAGGGCGGTCGCTTGGCATGCGAGAGGTATCGGGTTCGATTCTACTAGACGTTGTCAAACTTTTTTTATTTTTTTTATTTTATAAATTTGTTGTTTCTTTGTTAAAAAGTGTTGGGTTGTGTTGGGTAGGGTTGGATTGGGTTGATTGGTTTGTTTTAGTTTTATTGTAACATAACAAATCTTAAAATTATGACGTGAATCGGGACTGAACTTAAGTCCCGCCTCGGGACGGGAGCCACAGCGTTAATCATTACAATATTTCAAAAAGAAAAACAATGTTTGTAAAACAAACATTTGTTGATTTAAAATAATAAAGTATCACAAACATTATTTCAACAATCCATTTCAAGAATTTTCTTAGTTTGTATTTTCTACCGTAAAGTTATACTTGCTCGTAAGTATTATTGTATTTATTTAGGATATTTAGCAAAATTGTTTTTAAAGTATAGAATTAAATCTTTATTATTAGCTTTTAAAATTCTTCATTAAGAAATATAACCATTAAATTTTGCAGCAAAATCTAAGTATACCCTATATTCTTAATACTTAAAATTTAATTTGAAAAGTATTTATAGCTTTATGCAGAGTATGAAATTGATGTCCAGTTAATGAGGTTTAGCAGTTTAAATTGCCCCTTTAAATCAAAAGTTTGCTTAAAGCTACGCAGTTCTAATAGCAAGTTTCATTTAACTTTTCATTTTAAATGCATAGGTTAAAATTGTATAATAATACATATAAAAGATGTTAAAAAAACATTGTTAATGTTTTTATTTGCAAAAACCTAAAGGGTGTCCATTGATTTTTATGTTTTTTTTGCTTAAATAATATAACATTTATATAAAGGGCACCACAACTCGTGCCTCACCGAGAAAGGGTTAATGGTAACGACCATAGTGATCCCAAAATTGCAGCCGAAGAAGTAAAAACCTCTTCGTTTGTTAAATAAAGAGGTTTTAAATTGACATCACATTACAGTGATATTTTTAATTATACAAAAAATATGTGAACGAGCCTTAAAATAATTATAAGTTAAAGTTTGGTCATGTGTAAAGTCACTAAAACTGATAAGCTTTGTCACAAACGAATATTAGAAGTTTTTAAACTTTTGGTTTGAGCTTTTTTCAAATAAAACGACTGTCATGTCAAAAACTTTTTTTGGAAGAATAGAAGAAGAAAAAACTAACCAAAAGTTTTAAAACTTCTAATTTTCGTTCTTGACAAAGCTTGTCAGTATTAATGTGTCAAAATGTTAACGCTCGTTTACATTATTTTTGTTGTAATAAATCAATTTCAAACCCCTTTTTTTACTAAACAAAGGGGTCTATTCTGTAACTTTTTAGTTATGTTTATCGGCTGGGTTATAAGTTTATTTATAACCAAATCGATATCATTTTAACTGTAATTCCCATTCTGTAAGTTATGAATATAACTATTAGTTATTTTTAACTTCATATCGAACATGGTTAAAACTCTTAGTGACATTAGCTACAAACTTCAACGAACTTCAACGAACCATCTTCAACATTGACAAATGTAATACTTATTAGGTGTTTACGGAAAAATGTACTACCTAATTTTTAATATAAATATTAAAACCTTATGATTTACATGATATCTTATTAAGTAAATGTTAAATTAAAGAAAATAAATCCTTCCATTTTAAAGTTAGTGTTGCAACAATGCGTAGCCAACTTCGTGTTTATTATTGACGGGATAACTCAAGTATTGTCAGTGTAGTTTCTTTATAATCTGTGCAAAGATGGTCAAGGCAATTAGAATATGGAAAACATTCATACGTTCAACTATGCCTATCCGGAAAAAGCCCATAAGAAGAAGGCTAAAAAAAATCAAGATATACTGCCCTGGCATAACCATTAGAAGGCAATAATAAAGACAATTTGTGGCTGCTGGAGCATTTTGGGTAAACTGATATCTCAGATATTAGACCCACACCAAACTTGTATGAGTTTATACTGACATTAAATGAACAAGTTCTGCGCAAGAAGAATTTAAATTGAAGTTTGCGAAAAAGTTATTTTTTCAGCGTGCCCCCTAATTACGATTATTCAATCACTTTCGTACGTTCACCAACGTTTAATGAAAAAATTTCAAAATTTATTAATAAGTAGGTATTACAGATTTTATACCATTTTAAATTTTTATTAATTTACAGATTATTACAGATTTTATACCATTTTAAATTTTTATTAATTTAACTATATTTTAAATAAATTAAAAATGGTATAAAATACTCTTGGATTTTCAAAATAAATTTTGACACAGTAGTGAATTATAAATTTCACCCCTTTAATTTGAATAATCTTAAATAGGGGGTGCAAAACTAACTTTTTCAATTTAAATTCTGCTTAGGCAGAACCTGCAGGTTGTCCATTCAATGTCATTATAAACTCATATAAGTTTGGTGTGGGTCCCATCATGGGACTCCCATGTCTAATAACTCAGATGTTGGTATACAAAATCCACCAGCTGCCAAACTGAAAAAGTTCCTAATTTTTTATGTGTACCTTTTATTTGTAAATGATTTTTAATTTTTATTAACATATAAATATGTTTTTTTATTTAAAGTTTGAATATATGTATATTATTTTTTATTAAAATATATTATTTTAGTTAGAATACCTACTTATTATTTTATTAGAATATTTTTTATTATTGCAACATGAGTGCAATCAATGCTGCCTACAATCCCAGGAAATCCATAGCGATAAAAAAATTAATGTTTTGAGGGGTGGAGGGAAAAACTATCCATCTTTGTAAAAGAATATTATTAATAACATTACACACCTCTGATATGCAACGACTAACTGATGATTGGCTCATTGTAAAATGAAGAGTAAGCTGGTAACCCCCATGTCCTAAAAATTTTAGTGTTCACAATATTTTTAGATGGGCAGGTATTCCAGTGTTTCTTTTCATCATTCATATGTGGTAAAAGATTTTCGATAAGAAAATAAGTAGCTTCCTTGTTAAGTCTAAATAATTTTAAGAATGTAAATTGCGATTCATTATTCGTACCGCATTACTAAATCAAAAAAAAAAAATAATAAAATACTCAGGGTTCTGGGGTAAGAAATAGTTTATGTAATTAATAGCAAAAAAGTTTGGTACTAATAATTTGTAAAGGAAATTATTCTTATAATGCACCTTTGAAAGTGTTTTGTATTTAAATCTAAATTATAACTCAAAAGTTATTTTTATCGCCTACTAATATACCTCTCGATATACATTTCTGAATAACCAGCGTTATATCGGCATCGGGTTAAATTTTAAACCAAATACAAAGTTACAGAATCGCTCTAGAGATTTTAACCAGTCGATATGATATAACCCAGGGTTATTTATAACTAAAAAGTTACAGAATAGACCCCAAAGTGGGATATTACTTCTTCCGCTGCAGTTTTGGCATCCTGGTATAAATAGTATAAAAGAAAATAGTTACTATGAATTAAACGAGTACCAACGTCTTTAAAACAAAGCTATAGAAACTTAAGTTATTATTATTATATTATATATATTATTATATTATTGCATGCCCTACTACACCTCTATGCTTCGTATCATGGATCTGTATACTATAGCAAAGATAATACACCCCATAGATTGGAAACTGCACTAGCGCTAGCGGCAAAAGGCTAAAGTAAATTAACGCCATCTAGGTCTACAATACCCTTAGCAAAGCCAAAAATTGAAGTAGATTTCTGTAACATATTGGCGCCATATTTGAATGTTGATGCTTAGTAGGGTGCCTTTATATATTGTATTTATTGCTGTATTTTAAATAAAACAAGTATACGAATATAAGATTTATTTATTGTAGTAATAATATAATATAAAATAAAATACATAGGTACATCTATATGTACATATTAAATACATAATCGGTATACATGAATATGTTTGGGGAGTGCAAACCTAAAAAATATTAGTCTTAATTCTTCAATAATAAGAAAATATTGCAAAATTTGGTAATTTAGTCCAGGCTACTTATACATATACATATAGGAATTTGTACAAGGCTTTTGAGTGTGGACTTTTGGCAAGTTCTAACCAACCGCGAAAAATCCATCTTGCCAACTCTTGGTTTTGAAACAACCATAAGTAGCCTGGGCTTGGCCTGGACTAAATTACCATTAAACAAGCAATCCTAAATAATCCATAATTAACAAACAGTATTTTTACGATAGAGCGATACTGCCGTGCTTAGCCAAAAAGACGCAACTCCACATTTTTACTTTATAAATTATAGCGCTTTATTTTTTTTTAAGATACGTTCAATTTAATTAGAAATTTTTAGGAGATATAGTACTTAAAAATGTATTTATAGTTAAAATGCTTCTTTTTTGCTAAGAGAATAATTTAATAATGAGATGAGTCTTTTTGGCTTAGGACGGCAGGATAGTCAATACTTACAAATTGGTTACATTTCCGCACCCAACAACAATACATTTCACAACCATTAACACGTTTTATCACTTTTAAGGCGCAAAAATGTATTTAATAATTCAAAAATTATGATCGACATCAATAATGGGGTAGTTAAATTTTTTCTGACCTATACTTTTTATGGTTTTATTCAAGGGGTTTTTTAATATTAAACATTTCTGTGAAATCAGAATTTCAATTGAGTTTACCGTTTTCGAGATATTTATAAAAAATATACATTTTTATGACGTCACAAACCTCACCATGTGACCAACATTCTAAGATTTCTATTGGTTGAAAATTACCCTGTTGTCAAGTTGTCTTGTTAATGATTTCATTCGGTTATGTCAGAAAATACCCGAAGAGGTTATGTACAAATACTGTCACTGTCAGTTGAGTGAAAGATGGTCACCATGATAGATGGTCACCAAATTCATTAAGTACCTATCTTACTTATAACGAGGTATCATATTACTGTTTGATATTTTAGAGTCCAAGATATATCTAAAAGAATATAAAGAACTAGGCATTATACTAATGAAATGCATTTACGACAAAATATGATTATAATTATAGGTATTTACTTTATTTGTTTAAAAGCTCCAATGTTCAATGTAACCAACCATTCCACAAGATTCCTCTGCTTTGGAGTCCGTTATTTATAAATCACTTATCTTATATCAATTACTTACAACTAACATAACAATAACATTGATTTTCAATAATCTAAATTAAAAAAAAACAACCCGAAAAAAAGAAACGTCAAAAAATCAATTCTTCTTCTTTTTCTCAACTAAAATTTTAGATCAAGTAGTTTTAAAACTAAAATATTATAACGTGGCGCCATCTATCGTGAGAATCTTAAACTAAACACCATAGAAAAAGCTGGCAACGTTGTCAATAGCCTAGTGACGTAATTAGGAGACATTTTTTTGTAAATATCTCGAAAACGGTAAACTTAATTGAAATTCCGATTTCACAAAGATGTTTAAAATTACAAAACGCCTTGAATAAAACCATAAAAAGTATAGGTCAGAAAAAATTTAACTACCCCATTATGATTGACATTGACACTTGCAAATAGCGTTGGTAAAGATGTCTGCAATTTAAAAATAGATATAGTTCAGGTATTGTAGCTCTAGAGGGCAGTGGTGGGAGAGTTTCCAATCTATGGGGTGTATTATCTTTGTACTATAGTCGCCCTTATAATTCGACTTAACAGCAAGTCCCTTTGCTTTGTCCAAACGTTTCCGAAAATCCGAAAACATACAGATTAAATATAAAAAGTGTAGTGGTTAGCATGTTTTCTCTTACCTAACTTTTTCAGTAGATTTATCATACTACATCACTTATTTTAGGCACCTGGCTTATATATAGGACCTTTTAGTCATAAAGTTTAATATGAATACAAAATAAAGTAATTAAAGTTTTTGGTGAAAAATTTCAATATTTTTATTTTGACATTTTAAAATGTATAAAATAAACTATTATTAGAATATCAGTTATTTTTTGATAAAAATAAAAAATATTAAAACATTAATAGCTGAAATATTAATGATCTACAGACCCCTAGGAATCCCAGGAAATTCTTAAAAATGCTTTTTTCATTATTTAAAAGCTATAAGAGAATAAACATTTAGTTTTAAAATTACAAATAACAAGTTTAACTTAATGTTTCATCTAATGAAATAATGCATTTTAGGATTTTTACTTTAACAATAGGCATGCGTTTGGCAACATGATTGTTATATGTTGACATCACACCATAGACAATGATTGACATTTAAAATTCAAAATTAGATTGTTAAAGCATATCTGTTAAATTTTACTATGTATTTCTTTAAACAGTAATATTTACTGAGTGTATGTTGTGTTTGGAGAATGCTTAAAAATGCAGTCATTTAGCCTATTTGTGTGGTAATTTGATGTTAATATATATTTAGGTTTTTTTTCATGGATTTAATCTATGAAACCCGTGTATACATAAAAACGTTGATGAATGTGATAATGGGAATATTTATTAATAAAAGTTAAATTAATTGGTTAATCGCAAAATATAATTATTTTAAAGATAATTGTTTAATAGTTGTAATAAATAAATGCAGAACAATTCCTGTTTAAAGAGAGACGAAGATCAGCAAGGTTTTTATTAGTTAAGTTATATTTGAATATAAAAATAAATATCCTCTCGTCTTGTATAGATTTTTGCATTTTTTCTCATTCATTTTTAATTTGAACTTTGCTACAAATACAAATCCGGAAAAAGTAAAATCTCGATAGCAGATGTAATTGAAAATATTGACCCAAAAATTTTGAATATATTAAAAATCTTAAGAAAACATATCCTATCCTAATTTATAAAACCACAACCAGGCGCCTAGAACAAATGGCAAATAATATAATTTTTAACAAAAAATTTAACCATAAGGGTTTTACAATTAAGCTTAAACTTTTAAAATTTAATTTGTTTCTCTTTCAAGTAAGTCAACCACGACTATAAACGTAAATAAAAATTAAAAATACGATATTATTACTAGTATTTTAAGTAAAATAGTAAAATTGAATTATTCACATACAATGTATCTTGAAATCTTTTTTCTTATAGCAAAGCCAAGATGTTGAAGCAAATTGAGAGAATCGTTATAATACAGTTTGCACTTGTACTTTAATTTTCTTTATATCGAAAGTAGAAAATTGAAAAATCTAAATTGTAATGTAGTAGGAAGAAGAAAATGTAAGATAACGTAATGAAGTTAATTTTATTAAATCGGTTAGGAGAGTTTCTTGAGGAGCCAGGTCAAATGCACCTGTATCAGGAATATATCAATGGGAAGTCAATCTATATGAGTAAAAATTTAATATGAAATCTGGAACAAGTTTTAGTCGACACGAAGACGAAAAAGAAACCCAGGCAATGATCTTTTGGCGCACAGTGACGCAAGAAAAAATACTTATAATAAATTTAGTCAGTAGAACCCAATTAATAGTCACATATTTACAGTGACAGATCCACAAATAGAGGTTTTGGAGCTAAACCTTCCTCCAAAAGCAGGAGACAATTAGTCTGGATCGAACTAAAGAGTATGCTGACAACAGAGGGCGGTAAATAATTTGAGTATTAGCAAGTTTCGAAACAACTTATTTTATAATAAATAAGCCTAGGCTTATCCAAACCCCTACTAAAAAAATCTTGAATCCGCTACTGCATACCCATAAATTTTGATGTTTAAAGCAATTTTGAATTTTTACGGTTTGGAAAATATGAACATCATCAATAACATATATATGTTGTTTTATTTGTGCAACAAAAATAAGTGAAAATTTTAGCAAGAAGAAAATAAAATTCGTTTTAGTCCTAATTTTTCCTAATTTTGAAGACATTGTGCATTTAGGCAAATCGTTCGCTAAAATATTAGCGATCTAAATTTCAATTTGTTTCCAATAATATAGAGTGTCCCACAGCAAATTTCCTTTTTAATTTTAAAATAATTTTTAAAATTTACGCATTTTTTGCGTGAAAGGGTATTACAAAAACAACAACTTTTTGAACTCGGACATTTTTAAGGGCTTAGGACAGGTGTTCCATCAGTAAAATTAAAGAAAGAGGCCTCAGTTAGACCATCAGAACATTAAAAAAATCTAAGCGAGTGTGCACCGTTTGATTCTTAAACATTTAGGCGCGGATAAGTCATAACAGCTTCTTGCACTCGCTCAAGTTTTCTAGTGTTATGATGATCGGGGTGGTATCTTTCCTTTTTCGGCATTGTGTTACCTGTCTCTTTAAATTTATTTACCCAGCTTTTAATTTATTTCACTAATGGAGCACGAGTAATGTGTCGTAAGCCATGATAAGCCAGGAAAAATCTCTGCGCGGCGATTAAAGAATTATTCGTTTTGTAATAGGATTTCACTCAAAGAGCGCGAAGAGATCAATACCAACTGATTTCCCAAAGGATAACCTCTATCACGTGCAAAATTTGAAATGCTGCGCAATGCGCAGTCCAATTTTGAATTTTTTAAAAATTAAATACGAAATTTGTTGTAGAAAATCTTGTAGCTGCTGATAAAGGAAATTAGGACTATTTTTCTGGTTTTAAATTGGCAATTTCAAAATATTTTTTTAATTATTTCTTTTAGTGTTTTTTGTAATTTAAAATGTATTATACCAAAAAAATATGTAATATTAAAACATATAATATAAATATTTAAAAAAAATACATTTAATTTATTCTTTTATTTTTGTAAAGAAAATAATGTAAAAATACAACAAACAGAATAGTTATGTTTTATAGTAAAAGGTTTTTTAATTTATAAAAATTGCTGTTTTATTAATAAAACGTTTTTTAAAGACATAACTACTGCAACTAAAATTTGAAATGCAAAAAAACAAAGCATAACAAAAGCGAGAAGCAAAAAAGCGTAAATATTATATGCACGACCTCGTAAATTAAATAAAAACCTATTTAAAGTAAGATAATAAAAATTATTGAAATGCTATTAAGAAACGTGTTTAGACAATAAGAGCAATATTTTTAATGCAAACAAAATATTTATGTAGTTGTTAAAACGCAGAGGGTAAAATGGTAGGGAGTGGTGTAATCGGGCGACAGGACTGCCAGCAGAATATCTATATATCGGGTGCCTGGGGCGGACGCAATACTCCGTCGTCGGTTTTATCTCATTTTGATGTTGGAATCACTCAAGGAGTTTTTGCAGTAATCTATAATATATTTGATACCCTTGAGATATTAAAAAAGTACCCGCATTGTGATATCAACCCAAATATAGTCGAGAATGTCGGAACATATTTGATCTTTCTTTCTTGAACTTATTGATATGCATTCGTTTTATTGGGCAAAAACTGACTGATTTTTTTGACATTTTCATATATATAGACAACATACCTAATTGATTTTATCTTTTGCATATATGCAAAAGATAAAATCAATTAGGTATGTTGTCTATTGCCAATCAGACTGAATTGAAAATTGACAAAAAAAACATTTCCTTGATTTTTATAAAAAAAAATTATATTAAATCAATTATTCAATTTTCAATAAAAATATATCAAAAAACGGGCCAAATCCAAACATAACATAAATGTAAATCACCAACTACAACTTATTTTTTGAGTTAGTTACAAAATATACTAAGGGACAAAATTAATGTTCCATTTTTAATAGAACATATAGGTATGTATAGTAGCATTATAATTATAGTGACGAAAACTGATATCACCACTTTAAATGAGAGGTAATAACGTTTAAATAAGTAAATCTACCACGATACAGTTAAAATATCTCCATATTATATTAGCATAGTTGTAATCATGTGATTTGCACCAGCAGAATATACTTTATAGTTTTATAACTTTTTGGTGTATTATGGGCCGATTCTGTGCAACCTGTAAGCAAATCTGTAACTTCTCTATAGGCTTATAAACAATTTAATATTACCTATTATATAAATAAATATTTAAAAATATTTAAACAATAATAAACTTTACTTTTAATAGATTTTATTTTTTTTATTTTGTGCTATTAAATTTTTAGAAGATTATAGAAAAGTTACAGATTTGCTTATAGGTTGCACAGAATCGGGCCATTAGTCTGGTATCTGAAATTTTATGACCACTTTTGACACCACCTTAAAGTTGTCTAAACTTTAGAGTGGATTATGAATAGTAACTGAACCAAATCACATCACTTAAGTATTACTTTGAAGTGGTAGTAGCAGTAAAGTGGGTGTTTCAGTTTTGGCAACGTTTTCGGAACTTTTTCCAAACCTTGAATGTGGCAAAACATGATTATATAATTACGGTGATGATTGCCACGTTCTTGCTACATGCTTAAGTGATTTCCACATTTCCTATAAAATTACCACTTTAAAGTTCCCTTCTTTAAAAGCAGACATGTTTACAAATAATCGCCATTGTAGGGAAAGAAATGTGTAGTTTTAAACAAATAATTCTGGTTATTACCGCACCAAATTTAACACGTTAATAGCTATTTATTGGTTTCAGGTGACCAGAAATAATAAAATAATTATTTTAGGCCTCTTAATAAATAATTTTAATATCCGCTAAGTTTATAGATTTTTTTATTCTTTTTATTACCACATATTTCAACAGGGCATGCTTATATTTTAGGCTATGATAAACAGAAAAAACTCTAGCATAGCATGAATGGGTGAGCCATTAAACCAATGGGATCTTGTAATCCGTATTCCTGAATAAGTTATTCAGAATAACAGTTCCTATAATATCAATAGGTAGTTAGCACTTGGTTTATAATCGTTTACTGTAAATTAATAACAAAAGTTATCGCTCCTAAATCTATTGATATTCATATTGGTATTTATTTATTAGAATGTTATTGCATTAAATACTAATTTGATTTATTTAATAACGTTACTATTGTATGTATACTATGTATACATTTAACTTAATAAAATCCTTGACATTTAGGCAAAATATTTCCCTATTTTGGTTTAATAGTAATTAGTTGAGCAAATAACAATTTAGATTGCTTCAATTTTAATGCATTCAATGACAGCGCTGTTCTTGGTACTATGTTAGATTTTTTTCTGTGTACCCATGTTTAACAGTAAAATTTAATTCGTGTTAGTTTAATATCCAGTCAGAGAAAGCAAAGACAAATAAGATAAATAATATGCTGGAAAGAGACGCGGATAGAAAGTAAAGATTAGTAAAGTTATGATTAAGTTTTGGCCACTATACCTCCACGTTACTGACACTAAAAAAGTGTTCCCCATTTTAGTTACTTCCACGTAATAGAACCGTTTCTACCACGTAGCAGAGATTTTGGCAATATACTTTACAGTTCCAAGTATAAGAAGCCAACACGTTTTAACCACTATAAATGCTACTTGGGGTTTCTTTCTAAATGAATTATAGTGGACCTAATTTGCGACTTTAAAAAATTAGCAATAAATCAATCAAAGCTAAAGGCCAAACATTTAACAAAACATTAGAACGATTTTATCAAAGAATTTGTTATACACTGAGTAATGCAATATTTTTAAATGAAAATATAAGGGCACAGTGACAGTTAAATGTATTAACAAAGTGTATTTTAAAATCGTGTTTATACTATAAACTTTATAGTAAATAAAATAACAAGACGGCAAGTACTTAAGTTAACACAGATTGGTTAACTTGCCGTACTTGCCGTCAGATCAAAATTATAATTAGTAATTCTTGTGACGGGTTGGCAAAATTTAGTCTGCAGATCTCCTGCAAAAATCTTTTTGATCTTATCAGAATTATAACGGGTCACTGCAGACTTAGAAAACGTCGACAGTCCTCTCTATAGAGCAACTGGGAAGAAGAAAACATGATGGATGTTATTTATGATTGGCCTGTTTTTTTAGAGTTTAGAAAGTCCAACCGATATTGGCTTTACATGGATGGATGGAGATCCATAGAGATGAACAAAAATAATCATAAAAAAGAACTTCCTGTAGGTGGTACAAAGAGCCAAATGTGACCAACGTGCGTGTGACCGTGTTATGTCTACCAATCATTAACCAAATCCATTCAATCCAATAAGTCGTTAGGTTTTTAATAATAATAATAATATTTACTTTACTACAAAAATGTAAGTAAAAATATTACAATACCAAAAAACTTAAAAATTATTATAAATAAATAAATTGAAATAGTAACAATTTAGAGTGGTTTATAACTTTTACTTTTATTAAGAGTTACAAATAAAATTTAGTACTTACTTAATTGCTCACTTTAAAATAAACGCAAGAAAGATTAACAGAAGAAATTATTTAAAGACATGAGAAATTTAGAATTGTTAAAATTTAATTTACGAAATAAAAAAAATATTTTTATGTTTTATGTGCATTTAAGTATAATAATAATGCTCTAAACGTCGTTATCCATTTAAGAGTAAAAAGTCAGGGAAATATTGTTTTATTAGATTTTGTTATCGTTTATATGTATCCTACACTATGTATGTATTTTATATTATTTTTGGGTATACACGCTTAAATATATTCTTAACAATCTATAGAAGTTTTTCTAATTTTAATGTTACTGACATTTATCAAGATTAACTACCATAGCTTTTTAAGCGATTTAAAAAGGAACTAACCTTAATGGGTTTTTTAACACCAGATGAATGTGTATTATTCAATTTTTATATTTTTCTCGACCTGAAAACACAACCCTTGCACAAAAACCTATGCTGCTTACCCATATCATACCGTATTTAATTAAGAATACGGAATAAATCCTCTCTTAATATTTTAAACTTTTGTATTTATAAAAGGGTTTTGGCTAATTTCAACCTAATAATATTTTAAGCTAATTAATAAAATCGGATGATAAATTATTATTTTTAAATAAAAATTGTATAAAAGGACAATTTAAGATTTCTTGAGTTTCGTAATATAGAATTTTTAAACATTTATATTTAGCCATACAAACTAGAAGCAGCTAAGCAAGTATAGAACATTCCAAATTATAATTTGTTTGTTTTTTTATAGTTTGTTAGAAATAACGGATATAAGTTTACGTAGACTGGGTATATTATAATATTGATTAATAGTAACTTTGATTTCAACATAACGACCAAAGCGCAATTAAAAAAATAATTTGAAATAATTTAATTATTACTTTTAAGAAAAAAATAAGCTTTCGTAATTTTGCGTGCTGGGGAAGATAGCAGCTGCTGGTCACCAAGATTTCAAAAAACTTATTTACGTATTACACTAAAAATGACAACACAACTGCCAATTATATAAATATAACATAATATATTATAGTCTAGCGCAGATATTATTAAAATGACAATTCAATTTTAAAAAAATTTTATTTTTAAATCAGGGTCTTAATATAAATTTCATGTTAACTGGACATGATAAAAGTTACAAAAAAAGAAATAATTTTTAGTTTGACAGAGATATGATAAATTTTATTCCAATTCGATTTAGATTTAAGCAAAAGTTACTAAATTAGCATCATGTTAAGTTACTAGACACCGATTACCTGTAAGCAAATCATAAAGTTTTTTTTATTCGGAATTTGTCACATTTAATTATGTTTGTACTCTATGTCGATATTCGCCGACGGTGGACGAGTGCTGCTGACTACAAGCCGGAGGTCGTGGGTTCGAATCCCACCAGGAGTATGGCTGTTTATTTGTGTTTGTCCTATTGTGTAATAGTCCTTCGGAGGGGACTTTAAGCCCGCGGTCTGTTCCTACCCCTAACCCGCACAAGCCATTTAGTTGGCTTATGGGACTTCTTAAGAAGTAAGGGTGGAACTAAAAGAGCACTTTTGTATATAACTTTTGTATATAACTTTTGTATATAACTTTGGTATTTTGGTACTCCTGTCCAAGGCCTTAATACTTTTGTCCATTTTAATGCTACTTAAAGTTGTTAGACACTTAGTTTTCAGTCCTTCTTAAAAGCATCAAAATTAGGTGTTTTTTTATTTTAGACTGTTGGCAACCCTTTTAATTTTAATGTTGACGATGTGTTAAAAACTAAAATGTAAATAAAATCATTAGAACAGTTCGGTTTTGCGCCTCGTGTTGTATGGTAGCTCTATGAAAGAGTATTTGACTTCTCGACCCAGGAGAGGCAAAATCGGACTCCCAGTTCAGAAACAGACTAATAAAGAATTTGTAAAAATATATGGAAATAACTAAGAGATTGAACGGATAATTAAAGATTAAAGATAATTAGAAAATTCTGTGTATGAAGCCATGTGTACATAGTGAAACGAAAAGATGACATGGTTCTATAATAGGGTGTGCCAAAAAAACTCGATATTTCTTTTTTCTTGCTCTCCACCCAAAATGTCGTAGAATATGTCCGAACAAATATCCTGTTAAAAGCGGAGCTCATAATTTCAATTTTAAGAGGTCCTCCATCGAATCTGAAGTTTTGCCGCTTAAATAGCACAGAAAACTGACTTTTTTACCTTATTTATTCTTGCAACTTAGGAAGAAATTTTTTGTTCATAAAATTCATGACCAAATCTTACAAAGCATTAAATTTGGACGAAAAAATCTTATTAAGCCAAATTTCTATTTTCATTATTTGATTTTTTACAGAGCTTTAAATTTAAAATTTTATGTTTTTTGCCTTTTTCAGCTAAACTATTGAAGTTAAACGAAAAAGTCAAATGGCAATTTTTTAGCTTGTTTGATGGACCACAAAAAAGTTTTTTGTATCGTCAATATTCTAAAAGTTACAGGCGTATAAAGTCAACATTTTTGTATTATTAACTTTTTGTGAGTGAAATATTAATGTTAGCACAAAAAGTCAATAGAGAATTATAAAAAAATTGAATTTTCGAAAAAATTGTCCTAATAAAATTTGATATACTGTCAACCATTAAAATTTACAAACTTATTTAAGCTTATTTCGATGGTTTTTTACGTAAATCAGATAAACAATTGACAATAGATACAAAATATTATAAAAATTGTATGTCTTATTCCATTGTTTACAGTGAATTATCGCTTAAAATACTAATAATAATATCTTACTAACTATTATTGTACAAAAAATTATATTAAAAATATTACATTAATATTCATTAATAATACAAAAATGATGACTTTATACGCCTGTAACTTTAAGAATATTGACGATACAAAAAATTCGCATAAAACTTTTTTGTGGTCCATCAGACAAGCTAAAAAATTGCTGTTTGTCTTTTTCATCTAACTTCAATAGTTTAGCTGAAAAAGGCAAAAAACATAACATTTTAAATTTAAAGCTCTGTAAAAAATCAAATAATGAAAATAGAAATTTGGCTTAATAAGATTTTTTCGTCCAAATTTAATGCTTTGTAAGATTTGATCATGAATTTTATGAAAAAAAAAATTCTTCCTAGGTTGCAAGAATAAATAAGGTAAAAAAGTCAGTTTTCTGTGCTATTTAAGCGGCAAAACTTCAGATTCGATGGAGGACCTCTTAAAATTGAAATTATGAGCTTCGCTTTTAACAGGATATTTGTTCGGACATATTCTACGACATTTTGGGTTGAGAGCAAGAAAAAAGAAATATCGAGTTTTTTTGGCACACCCTATTCTATAATAATTAATAAATATTTAAGAATACCCATATTAAGATTCAAGGGATGAGTGAATCTCAGATTCTTTTAAATAAGACCCTTGATCATAATAAACAAAATTGTAAAATACATCTGGCTTAGGTATTGCAATCCGGTACCAATTTCACCATATTTCAGCGTGATAAAAGAAAACAGTTTAGTTAATATTTATGCTTTTAATTTATCACAAATAAATAAGATAAATTAATTTAAGATCTACACAGGGTTTTACTCAAGAATGTACAATTAATTTAACAGACGATTTTTTGGGTGATTTAGAGGCCTTTCGCTAAACATGCATGTTCATGAACTCCATATGTTTTGAAACCTATGTGCCTATTCCCTTTAAATTATTTTGTCTATAGACGCTTGAGCTCAAAAATTTCTTAACATCATCGGTGTCTAAATGGCTATTCCGTTTCCAAAATTTTCTGTTTGATAACGTATGTTTAAGAACGCTTGCCTGAGACAACATTTTTTCTTCTAAAAAACTAAACCAAAAAGTTTTACTTTTTGGTTTAGTTTTAAAATCCTTTTGGTTTTATCGATACCTTTTAAAACCTCTACACTTTCGCTACTCATCAGAGTTTGAGTTGGACTTTACTTGGCCTCTGTATGCCTCTCTGCTGTAGAAGGGGCCCTTCCACCTGACCTTAAAGGCTGGTCAATGAAGAGTTCCAACGATGGTAATCCCTCCACCACTAATTCTTACAGTGCTTCCTCTATTAGGGCTAGTAATTTATCCTCAATGTTTTACTGGCTCCCTGACATTGCCAATCTTCATGTAAGAAATGCGTAGTTTTCTTGCCATTTTCAATACATGAGCCTTTAAGTCACTAAAAGTCTGTGTAAAAATAAGTAACACATAATTATTTTAAGATATTTTATGATTACGCTTTTCCATTTGAGGATGGACTTAATGGCCTTGCCAGCAGAACTGTGGTTTGGCTAGTTCAGCATAAAACGTTTTTCCCAAGTATTTTTAGAATTTGTGGATTTTCCTAAGTTGTTCTTAAGTTCATTTAATATATTAAATATCACCAATGATTTTTTAAATAATTACCCAACACAATTTTAGTTTACGATCTGCAACTTTTTGGTTATAAAACTAAGATACTCTCTGTCCTAGAAACATTTATCGCTGTGCAGAAAGATTCAAGATCAAGACTATGAGAAACGGAATAGCCTTAAACTTAGGTGATGTTTGGGTTGTTGTTGGGTGAACATACATGTTAAGAAATCGATGTTTATGAACAGCAAGAAGGGGAATAGGCCTCTTAGAGACAAAAACTTCATATAAACATGGGTCTGTAAATGCTTCGTTTTAAAGTTACAGGGTGTAAAACTTTGATACATAAATATTTTTGACAAAAATATGTAAGCCACTGATTTTTTTGTGAATTTATAATTTTTATCGGTTTAAGCAACTAAAATTAATTTTTTTTGTCTCTTAAATTTTTTTGTATTTAATTTAGTTGTAGGAAAAAAAATCCACTTTAATGCATATCTTGTGTGTTCCAGGGATATGTATTTAAAAATTATTCAATTGCACCTTGTAGTTTAAGTTATTTAACAAAAAAAAACGATTTTTAGGGGTGTCCGTTATGGGACCGTATCTCCGTAGAGGGGAGCGTAGGAAAAAAAATATGAGATTATATTATTTTTATGTTTTCTATTTGAATCCGGGAGATTGCCCACATATTCGGGGATACCCTGTATAAGATATTTACGAAAACCCAATTCAAAAAAAAAGTTTACTATCCTGTATTCTAAAAAAAAAGCATTTGTGGATACATTTTTATGTAAAATTTTTGACTTAAAATCACTTAAAGAATCGTCTGTTAAATATATTGTGCATAGGTACTTAAGTAACACCCTGTATAAATCCATATCTATATCTATATAAATTTTTTGGACCTTTATTAAAGCCTGTTAATATTACAAAGAAATAAGAAATATTTATTTTATTTGCTGTAATAATAAAAAATAAAAATATTAAAAGCGTTTTGACAGTTAGAACATCCGTTAACAATGGTTATTTGTCAGGCTGCGAAAGCATACAGAGAAACTTATTGTTCGGGGTGACTTCTTCATTTCTTACCGCTTCATGTTTTTGTTTGGTTCGACGTTGAAGCTCGTTATAAATCACCTAGTTGCAGATATGCGTCCCTTTATAAATCTGGGACAGTAGTAAGTCTACTCTTCTCCGTTCTCTTTCGAAAACAGATCCCAGATGAGACATATGAAGGAATCGTATGTGTGTCCTTTTAAATTAGCTGCTATAAATTTTTCCTGGATAATGGGTTTTAAAGCGATAAATCAACGGATAAATTAGTTTTTATTATAGAGCACGATATGACTGCATGTTGTGAATTTTAACTCTTTAAATTTGAAAATTGGAGGCCGCTTACCTGATAACAAATTAGTAAGGAACCTCTGCACAGACAGTGAATACTTTTTAAGTGCACAATAAATTTTAGCAGTGTAAATAATCTAGTCGAGTTCAAGGGATTAGCAAAACATAAATCAACATTAAGAACACGTTAACACAAATGCTTGCAAATCTCGTCTAAGAACTAGCGTCTAGAAAGTTTACTGTTTACTTCTAGTCAAAAAAGAAGTTTAAAAATAAAAAAAATAGTTAATCTTAACAAGCACTAGCACAGCTACCATACAGCAAACTTTCGCTGTCACGGGGGATACTTTTCGATTGAAAGGTATTTTTAAAGTCTCAAACATTTTCTTACACTTACTTGTACTTCCAAAAGTCTTCATTTTTTAAACAATATTTTTTTACAATTCACCATAATACGTTTTAGTTTTTATTATAACCCAAGTTGTTTAATTTAGGCATCAATTTGCAAGCAAGATGCATTTTGGAATAAAATAGTTTTTGTTTGATATACATTTTATAATATAAAATGGTTTGTGTTAAGTTTACATTTATTTATCTGATTTAATTAGTTACGCTACAGACATCGAGCATCATTTTATGAACAAAATACAAATTAAAATGAAGTGAAGTGATACGAGCAATAATGGAATTTTATTTATGGAAATAAAGCAAACGTTAAAATAGCTAGAAGTTTTAAAAGTTTTCAATTAAATCCCAAACTCACAGATCGCTTGCTTTTCGCGAAATTGCTCGTTAAATATTTATCACATATATGTATATATATATATTTCCCATGATCGTGCCAAGAAAATGTTTGCGAACCAAACATGTGTTATTGTAGCAATTTAATCACTTTTAAATTTTAAATAAAAAATGAGTTCCCTAAAGTTTTATTTTTTTACTTGACTTTGACAAATTTGATTTTGTTTATGATAATACATTATTTTTAACGTTTGTGCTACCACTTCCCTGACGTTACCCCAAAACATTAATTTTCGGTGTAATTTTAAAAATAAATTTATTTGAGCAATTCTCATTTATTTTAGTGCATCTTTTTTATTGTTTCAAGAATACTTTATAAATATTTTTCATAATAATTTAGTTTTTGCAAAAAAAAGTACTTCCGAATGTAGATGATAATAAAATCAAAAGAATTTTGACCACGAAAGTGGGGTATAAAAACCCAAACCTAATCTAATATGTGTGACCAATTTATTACAAGGCACAAAAGTCAATTCAACAAAAGTATGTTTTTCTACTCCCACATTTAAAACGACCATTATCGTACAGGTTTTCATGAAACTAAGTGACCTTTTAAATACACATTAACAAGTTGTGGCTTTATGGCCTTTTAGTCACGGACTGAAGTTAGTTTTAAGTTATTTGACTGTTTTCAAATCGTTAAAATAAAGAAGGTAATAATAAATGTGAAAATTAATTTGTTATCTCAATACAAAACTACAAGAGTATTAAATAGTTTTTTAACACCAACATTTGAAAAGTTTGTATGAACATTGAACTGACCTTTTAATTTCGCCGGCAGTAAACTAGATATAACTTAATTTCAGGTGGAAACAGATTTCCAAGTTGGTTACTGTTTTATAGATGTTGCTCTGTTATGATATTTAATTAAAATTATTTTTAGATAATAATATGCAACTTGTTTATAAACTTTTTTACATAATATACTATTAAAGTGCAGCAAAAACAACCATAGTTAATATTTCATTTCCTAATTTTAACCGGTGGGCGAAATTTTACTTTGCCACAAGCTTTAAGTTAAAATGGGAAAAAAGTGATTTTATATAAAATATAAATTTAACTTAAAATACTTTGTGGCAGTTGAATAAAATATTGGGTGCGACTATTGGTCTAAAGAGAAGATTTCACACGCGTGTTACCGCGTGTGAAATCTTCGTGTTCCACTCTCAAGGAATCTTCTCCCTCTTAAACTAGTTTCACAATATACTATTCTAATAGTTTCTTTTTAAAGTAAAAGTGCTCCACACCCAAAAGTCCAAAAATCCTGTATTGCTGAAAGAGGGGGAGGGTTTTTCAGAACGTCTCGTGACAAAGTCAATGGAATGAAATTGTTTGATAACTTGTCTCATGACCTTTCGGGGGGGGGGGTGTTTTTTACATCGTCACATTTTGTCACAGTGTCAATTTTAACCATTTTTTGCGTCACAAGATTTATGGACTGCCCCTAAACATTAAATTGTAAAATGATTTTTTATTTAAAAATTTGTTTGTATTATAATATTAATAATAATTGTTTAGTATACATATATTATAAATTGCATATAAAAAAATAAATAGAGCCCTTCTCCATTTTTGTAACAAAGGAGGAAACATCTAATTGTTGTTTCCAAAATTTTGGTGGCTTTATTGCTAATTGACAATTTTTTGGCTACTCCTATAAAATAAATTACTTACCTATAGTTTAATTTTCCAGTTTTGTATTGATTAAGTGGTGAATGTTACTATTTAATATATATTATATATATATATATATATATATATAAAAGCGAATTGTTTTTTTATTCTTGCAAACAGGGTCAAAAGCTTTGTTTGGGTATATAAATGAGCCTGTAAAAATAATCTTAATTATAATATCTTAATGCTCCGCATCGCACTTTTCAATTTTTCATAAGAATAACATGGAAAAAATGTTTTTTGTACCTTCTGATTTTTGTAACTCACCAACTAAAGGTCATCCAGAAAATGTGTTTTCTATGATTTTTTGCTAAACTAATTGGTTATAAAGTTATTAAAGATCAAAGTTGAACTCACCATCAATTTTGCCGGTTTTTCGGTATTGCAAGTTTTATCAAAAAAATTGAGCACGAAACTTATATATACTTATTGTTATGAATATATTTAAGTTTGCTGTCTTAGTATTTTATAACTCGATATGCCACCAAAATTTTTTATTTATTGATTTTGTATATACATAAGTTGGGCAATTTTTTTTTACCGATAAAAATATTTGTTTTGTTACACTCAGTTCGTAACACAATGTTTTTGTCACTAGATGGCATTATGGCTTATATAATAACCTTATTCTGTATCTGTATTCTATATTCTGTACAATTTATTTGTCCGGTTTATAATCAAGTTCAAAAATTGAAGATGTCGATAATTCAGCATTACCGATATTTTGACATATGCTGACGTCTGTTATGAAATGTACGGAACGAATAAACAAACTATAAAAAACAAATTTATGTATATTTACAATAAATAGTAGATTATGTCATAAGGAGTAGAAGTGACTCTTTTTGTGGTGAGTACAAAAATTGACGGCCGAAGCGTAGCTGAGGCAGGCAACTGTACGAAGCACAAAAAGAGCTTCTTCTCCAAATAACATATACAATTTTTTTTTCAAGGGCGTAATATAAATAGGATAAGCAATAGAATTATTTTATTTACTCATAACTCATCTGGTATAAAATTTTGGCTAAAAGCATTAGAAATTATTGATAAAAACTAAAAAAACGTATAACCCGTATAATACTTACAATGCCGATAAATATCCTAAACTAAAAATAAACACTGCTCTGTCAAAATGCTGCGCTTGAATTAATTTTGACGTACTGACATTTGTTTGGAGTTCCGACATTGGCGACTCGTCTATCATCATAATATTATACTAATTAACTAGTTGTTCTTTATTTCGTTCAATTAAAATTTAATAAATAATCACTTAATATTCCGTGCGATTATAATTAATATAATTAATACATCGTGATTGCTTTGTATAAAATGCTAAATTAATTTTATTATTTGACGTCTATTGAGTCACCTATGGATTTACTTCTATCCCTAGGCTTTTTTGAGTTTTTTGTCTGCCGCTAATGAAAAAGACGCACTTTAACTATCTCTATACATGCATATAAGGTATATCATGGCCGCTTGAAAAAAAAATATATTAAAGAACTAATGTCATAAGACGTCATTTTGTCGGACGCGGACCATTTATTAAACAAGCGACGAAGGAGCGACTTTGTAATGGACGAGTGCGACGAAAGGTCTTATGACATGCAGGGGCGTGCTGGCTATATCAGACCGGCCCGGGAAATTCAGAAAAATCGGCCAACTACACACGAAAAATAGGGGGTGGACAAAACCCAGTTAAAAAATTTCAAACATTTATTAATAATTAATACTTAACATAAAGTATAAATTAAATTCTTGCAAAAAAAAACAGGCAACAAACACAACCAGACAATATTTTACACAATGCTAAAACATATAGCATTGCACTTAAAATAAAAACTAATACAAATTATAATTTGTATTAGTTTTTATGATAATTATCATCGCTCAGGAAAATTATAAACAATATACAATCTCGAAAAAAGAAACAAAGCTGGCAGGCTGGCTGCATGGTATGTGTAAAATAATTATGATATTTATACATAACTCAACTAAAAAAGTTTTTAATTGACCACGTGCTGCGGCATGCTGCCTACATAGCCCTCCGGCACACCGGCCCACTTAGCCCTCCGGACCACCGGCCCACCGGGATTTCTCCCGGTGTCCCGGCGGCCCAGCACGCCCCTGATGACATGAGTTCTTTATGCTATTTTATCTTTTTGCAAAAATTCAATAAAAAAATTAATTTTATACTTTAAATTTAATTTGGTCGAATTTTACTTTAGATAGTTGGTACCACAGTCATTGGTTTGACAGTTAATGTCTAAATCGATTCGTCATGCCGTCCTTAATTTACTTATTTACAATAAGCGGCTGTTAATGTTAAAGAAGAAAAAAAAATTTTCTTTGGTGTCAAACAAAATTTATTGCCAGAAAAGTCTCGTAAGTACTAGAAGAATCATAAAAATATTATAACCAATATGCAAAATATTATGCTGTTTAAAGTATAGCCAACCTATAAATCAAAATTTTGGGTAAGATAAAGTATCTCATTACAGCACCGAAAGCGGTGTTATAATGAAGTCATTATGAACGCAAAATAGATAAAAATAATTAAAAAGAATATTTATACCGATTTATACTATTATTTTTAGTTGAAAGAAAAGGTGGGTAATTTTTATTTTCAGAAATATTTTATACGATTAAGAAAACTTGTCCATCAGGCTAATTAATTTTATATCCATGCTTGTGCCTTTAAAATTAAAATAAAAATAGGCACAGAACATATTTTTTTACAATTTACATCTTTAATTTTTGAACATTGTGTTCGCTCTAAAGGGCTGGATAAATAAAACTTTAGTCTCTAAATCCAAAAATATTATTTTGGAAAAAGAAAATATTGTTATAGATAGTCCATTGAATGTAGCTAATGAATTTAATGTATTTTTTGCTAATATATCTGATACACAAAATTTGCCTTCACCAAAACTTAATGTCAACAACATAGAATCCATTAACTCCAATATGTTTTTATATCCCTCAGATGCCGTTGAAGTTTATGACATTATAAACAATCTAAAAAATAAAAAATCCACTGGTTGGGATGAAATCCAACAAAAATTATTATAAATCTTTGCTTAAGTGGCGTTTTTCCGGATGGATTAAAGTTGGCTATTGTCAGGGTTTTGCATAAAAAGGGTCCTGAAACTAATGTTAATAACTATAGACCTATTACCTATCTTTTAAAAAATACTGGAAATATCAATTTCTACCAGATTGATAAAATATTGTAATAAACATTGTATAATTTCTAAACATCAATATGGTTTCGTTAAAGGTAGTAATACGGAATTAGCAATATTTAATTTTGTTGATAGGATCATGGATCTTTGGAATAGTAAAACTCTGGCAGTATCTGCCTTTTTTGACTTATCCAAAGCCTTTGACACCATGGATAAAGAACTATTAGAGTTGAAATTAGAAAGATATGGCATAAGAGGTACTGCGCTAAATTTATTTAAATCCTATCTGTCCAACCGAAATAATGGGTTAAAATATCATCGGAAAATGGGTTGGAGTTATATTCCAACACAGTGGAGTTAAAAAAAGGAGTTTCTCAGGGCTCAATTCTTGGCCCAATTTTATTTATTTTGTATGTAAATGATTTGCCCCAATCCCACGACAATATTTTTATGTATGCAGATGATACTACTTCAATTTTTAAATCCTCTACTAAAAATGATCTAATAACTAATATTAATTTAACACAAAAAAAAAATATTTCAATGGTTTCAAATTAATGGCCTTAAGTTAAATGTTGACAAAACACAGTACATAAAATTTGGAGAGTATGGGTTTACCAATAACAATATTAATATTAACAATAAATGTACCATCAAGTTAAGTACTTCAATTAAATTTTTGGGTGTTATTTTGGACTACAAACAGATGATGTTTTAAAAAAAATCAATAAGTATCTATACTTAATCCTTAAGGTAGTTGTCGTGGTACAATATTGTCAAAAATTTTTAGATTATACGCACCGTAAAAGTATACGAGCTTGTAGCTAAATGATTCATAATTTTTTCGCAAGAGTGTACCCTGGAGACGTTACCTTTACGTAATACTTTCCAATATTTTCATAAGTTTTAATCCGGCAACGTCGCTTATGCTCAACCAATAGATATATTGGAGACTGAATCAGTTTGTTTGAATTTACTTCGGAAATAATATCTATACTCGCGTACAGCGTTGCCAAGTTGTTTTTATCTGACACTAGTGATTTTTTTACAAATTGTTGAACTTTAAACGGTTATTTATAAACAATTGGACGGTCAAAAATTTTTAATTATTTTTTTTTTAACTAGTTTTTTTTTTATAACTAAGAAACTGGTACAGAACTACAGAAAGCGTATACAATCCATGTTAATTATCCATTTTTTAATTGAATTTATCTCGGTTTATTGACGGTCAGTCGTCACCCTAATATAACAAGGTTGTATGTTAAAAAACTGAAAAATTTGAGTTTATGCTTCTACAAGATTTTATGTAATCCACCCTTGACATACAACTTGAAAATAACTCTATATATATGTATTCATAGAATATACATTCTATAGAATTATTTTTAAGTGGTATGTGAAGCGTAGGCCGCGTATAATCCTGTAGAAGTATAGACTTAAATTTTTCGTTTTTTTTAACATACAACCTTGTTATATTAGGGTGACGATGTCCTTGATAAGTATACAAAAATTTAAAATTTTCTGATGGTATGCTTACAGCATGACAACTACCTTAATCTAAGATTTGTTGTTTCAAGAGTGACACTCTTAAATGTGTATTATGCATTTGTTTATTCCAATTTAAAATATGGCATAATTTTTTGGGGTAATTTATCCCATACAAAAAATCTATTCATTTTTCAGAAAAAAATTATTAGAATTATTTTCAAGTTGGAATTTAATGAATCATGCAAGCAAACGTTTGTAAAAAATAACCTACTAACACTACCAGATCTTTATATTTTTGAAACTTTAATTTTTTACAAAAATAAAACAGTTTTATGTTTAACAATACTAGTAGACAGCATTCCTACTTCACTAGAAATAAAGATTTAGTGTTAATTAATCAAACAAGGACCCCCACCGTTTACAGGAGTATTCAAAACTTTGCTTTAACTTTATATAATAAATTGACAAAAACAATAAAATACCTTAGTTTTAGGGAATTTAAACCTTGCTTAAGAGCATACCTTGTAAACAGATGTGATTACTGCGTTGATGATTTTTTTTTAACTAAATGTTTTTCTTGTATTTGTTTATTTGTACCAAATTTTCTTAGATTTGTTTGTTAGTACATTGTTAATCTTGAATATTTATATATACTTTTTTGGACGTGTTCAACATTGTAACCATTGCAATCTTTCTGAACTAATAAATCTATTCTATTCTATTCTATACGAAAAGTCTTGATTGATTCCGAACCGAACAAAGAAATTTCGTGTTTGAGACGTTACAAAATCATCCATTTCTTTTTTACAGAAAATAGCCATATCTTTGTATTTTAGTTCAATTCTTTAAGGAATTACATTTTCTATATCTTCAGATTGGTTTGATTCCGTTACTATGCATCGTTTTGTATTCAGTGATACTGAATCATCGAAAAATGCCATCGCATGTGATTGCAAATTATGGTACCACAGATGGTTTTTGAATGTATTAATACTAATCATTGACACCTTATGGTCAATGAATATATATTCATGCAATTTATTAGAAATTGCAAGTTGTGATTTGGTGCCATATTTGCGTGCGCCATAAACCAGGCCTTTATGTATAATGTAAAATGTGGTAGCTTAATTCGGAATTAGTTGCGATGGCATTTTTCGATGAATCAGTATAACTGAATACAAAACGATGCATGGTAAGGGAAATTAACCAATCTGAAGATACAGAAAATATGACGAAATTTTTTTGTTCGGTTAGGAATCAGTCAAGACTTTGTATATTGATCCAGCTCTTTGGAGCGAGAGTTTAATCAATTAATAACGAAAGATGAAAATCAAAAAAGTGTGCTCAGCTCATCTTAAAATACCGTAAATTCTTCGCAGGTGCAAATAAGGAAACAATATTAAAAACATTTTAATTTTTTAAATACAAAGTGATTAAAATTAAGTAAGCATTTGTATTCTAAAATTTGATATTTTGAATATTTTCAAAGTGTATGGTTTCATTATTTTTATCGTTTTACCTTCGCAATCAGCAGAAAAAATACTGATTGTTTGCTAATTTCACCGACATCATAGAATCAACAATAACGAAGTTAGCAATAAATAGTGCGCCCTTAATTTGGATCACCATGTATAGTATTGTATGCATAATTTGATTAGAGCTAGAGTTTAATCAATTAATAACGAAAGATGAAAACCAAAAAAGTGTGCTCCTCAGCTCATCTTTAAATACCGTAAATTCTTCGCAGGTGCAAATAAGGAAACAATATTAAAACCAGTTTAATTTTTTAAATACAAAGTGATTAAAATTAAGTAAGCATTTGTATTCTCAAATTTGATATTTTAAATATTTTCAAAGTGTATGGTTTTATTATTTTTATCGTTTTACCTTCGCAATCAGCAGAAAAAATACTGATTGTTTGCTAATTTCACCGACATCATAGAATCAACCATAACGAAGTTAGCAATAAATAGTGCGCCCTTAATTTGGATCACCATGTATAGTATTGTATGCATAATTTGATTAATATTTCTCCTGTAATCATAATAATAAAAATAATTATTAATATATATAATAAATATAAAATTAAAAATTACTTTATTATTCTTAATTAAATAATTAAATTTTTAGTGAAAAAGTGGTTCACAGGGGTAATCGAGGATAGACCTATGGGGCTGAAATTTGGTACACATTTTTTTTCTTATTTTGAGTAAATATAAAAATTAAATTTTTTTTTACCCGACATAACGACTAACCTAATTTATATGGTATCATTGCGCAAAAAAACATAGGTTTCAAGCTATTATAGCCAAAAAAGGTTGTTATTGTTTTATGTTTAAGTGTAAAATTTTTGAAAAAATGGCGTAAAGGTTATTTTGATATAACATTATAAACATTTATTTTTAAAGGGGTCGATTGATTCATAATGTATACAAATACAGGGGCGCCCAGAGCTCTTGCGGGTCCTTTGGTAAATTTACTAAGAGGAGCCCCTAATGTACCTACAGTCCGCTTTACAGTTCTGTTTTTGTGTATTTCTTACTCAATTGACGCGTAAATGGGCATACAAAACAGTGCCGGATTTAGAGGTCTGGAGGTTTCGGGGCAGCAAGGGAGTGGAGCCCCCCTGGCCCCAAATTATTTTCCAAATAACGATATGTTCAATAAAAATAAAATTCGGGGTCCAGGGACGAAGCCCCGGCGGGGTGTTGTGGTGGCGAAGCCCCTTCAGAGAAAAAAATCATCAATTAGCAAAACATAATTATTTAATTTTAGCAAAAAATAATAATTCATTTTATTAATAACGACTGAGTCAGATATAAAATAAATTTTGAAGGGCCTCAATTTATGTTTGTTTTGAAACTTAATACGAAAATTTTTATTCTAAATAATGTTTGTTCCCAATTTACAGTATACTTTATTGCAAATCAATCAATTTTATTATATCAAAATTAGCAGATATCTTCCGATAAATTGTTATGAGAACGTTTTTTTTTAATTTATCAACAATTTGATTATTACAAAAATAATAATATGATAAAATACACTTGGGAATTTTTTTTAATTCTTCCTATGCAATTTTTTAAATTTGTTGTAGAATGATTTAGTTTATATTAATATTTAAATTTTCAAAAATTCATTGTAAACTGTGTTTAAATCAAGCAGACATTAATGAATATGTTTAATTAAACAATCAAATAATAAAATCTTGATAAATGCAACATAAAAAATGCACATTTAGAAAATTAAAAATTTAGTACGTGGATTTTTTAAAATTTAATTTCAATTTGCAATTTAGTTAATTATTATTACAAAATTAATCAATGTAGGAATTAAGTCTCATTAATTTCACAAAGAAATTATTACAGAAAATATATTATTTTCAAACTTGTATTTATGACATGTCTGCTAAGCAGGCGGCTTCCTGGAAGTGCAGGAGTGCAAAAAAATTTAAAACATTGTTTTCCATTCATTTTGTATTGTATTATGCGACTTATTCTACAAAATTGACTCGTTTACTAGTGTTTACTAGTCTTAATTTGAATTCTTTTTCCAAGTCTCTATTGTGGGGGCCTCTTTTGTGGGGGGGCTCTTTTGTGGAGGCCCCGGGGCTGTATTATGCGACTTATTCTACAAAATTGACTCGTTTACTAGTGTTTACTAGTCTTAATTTGAATTCTTTTTCCAAGTCTCTATTGTGGGGGCCTCTTTTGTGGGGGGGCTCTTTTGTGGAGGCCCCGGGGCTGTAGTCCCGGTTGCCCTCCCCTAAATCCGGCCTTGACAAAAAATGTCAGATAAAATATAAATTATTATATATTATTAAATAAATAAATTTTATAAAGCGCACAATGGATTTTAAGCCGGGCTACATTTTTTAATATTGTAAGCTTAATTTAAAAAATAAAACATATATAAATGAAGGGTCATAACAAATTATCAAATGAAAAATGTGCAAGTTTAGTATACGAAAAGTTTAATAGACATTTTTAAATAGTGTACAAGTTACTGATCAAATAATCATTTGTTCCATAAATTAAAAGTGGATTTAATTAGTTCTTAGGTATATACAATGTATATATTATACATATGGTATACCATACATGCATATTTAATTTTTTAAAAATTGTTACTTACATAATGTAAGTTACATTTCAATTCAACAAAAAATTTTTGAATATTCTTTATTAATTGTTATGTATGTAAATATAATATAGGTAATACAAATATTTTTTAATGTTTTACTCACTGACTTCAATAATATTGATATTTAAAATGTACATTTGCCAACCAAAGCCCAAAAAGTTCAAATAAAAAAACGAATTGAAAAAAATAACAAAGATTTATGTTTAAAAATCGATTTTCAAGTTGTTTAAGAGTTTTGACAGGTATAATTTTTTAACAACATAATTAAATTCTTCCGGTATATTTCAATTGAATCGACTATCCCAACAGTGTTTTAAATTCAATTTGAATTAATACTTTACCTTGGAGGCTCGTATGCGAGCAGTCAGTTACATTTTTTTAGGTACATTTTAATAAAATTCAGATAACCAAACATGTTACATTGTGTTTTAATACTTTTTGCTAAAAGCTAAAAACACATAAAATTAAAGAAATATAGTTTAGTTTTTTATATCCAAGCTTATAAAAATTATCACTTTTATTTCATTTCTGCAATTAGAAAGATCTTACCTATTAGTTAGAGAGGTAAAGGTGGATCAAAAATTCTACATAGCAACTAACTATAAGCCACTAGAAGGCTTGTATGTCATTTACAGGGTGATGGTATTTTTTACGAAAATTTTTTTATTTATAAAATTTTTTATTGGTTGTTTTATCAATATGAAGAACATATTATAATATTATTTTATTTTTCTATTCAGGGTGGTTCCAACAGAAACTTACATAATTTAGGAATTAACTGAATAGGTTAAAAAAATATTTTTTTTATAAACCCTTTTATTAACCCGAAAACTCAACCACCGTGATTACGCCACTGCTTAATGTAAAAAAACAAACTATAAAAATAAAAAGTGGCACTAAAAATATTTATTTTTATATTTAAATTTAAATTATAGTAATAATAAACGATTGATTTATTTATGGGTAATTAAAGATTAATATACATATACATAGAAAAGTTTAGGAGAACTCAGCGTTTCTTCTATTTAATTTTTTTTATTTCACCGGATTATTATAATATATGAAAAATTTAAAATTTACTTGAATACACATACAACGAGTAATTTTGACGGATATAAATTTGATTCCTGAATTAAAATTTCTTCTTTATCAGATTTATTACGAGGTAATTTTTTGTTTAGGCACTTCCAAATACTGTAGTATAAAGTATACTTTATAACACTAGTTATTTTCACCCTAAATTTAGTGTGAATTCAAGTGTTTTTTTAACTCTAGGAGTAACTCTTGTAATGTAACACATTTAACACAGTTTGTGCTATTTCATACACTCTTTTACTGAAAGTTACTACACTAACCGTGTTCGGTAGCTCTCTAAAAGTGTTCACTTTGACACTAATTTATTTGCATTTATTTCACTTTTAGTGTGAATGCTATTCCCAATAGTTTATTATTTTTTAGTGTTTATCCTACCACTAGTAGAGTTAAAAATTGTACACCAATATTGTGTAAGATTGGTGTCTGAAATGCGCCCTTAAATTTAAATACATGCAATTCAATGTGGATAAAAATGGTATAATAAATATTATAATATTAGTACATTATAGACCAAGCGAAAAAAAACACAAATTATCGCTGATCATACATTTCGCTGCCGAAGCGTCATGACGCGTCATTTGAAACAGTAGATTGTGTGCGTGGCAATTAAACTAGTATTAATATGGACTTTTAAGTATTATAATATGAAAATTGTAGGTTTGTGTGGAGATTTGCAATAATTCTGCTCTTATTATTTTTTTTATTTTCATTTATTTTTAATTAATATATAAATTACTTTTGGATAGCGCTGCAGATATCTTGATGGGGTATTTAAATAATGTTTATATATAACATAAAAATAAGTTAAATTTATATTTATATAAAAATACAGTCCATTGTAAGTTTTACATTACAAATTAAAAATACCTTTAAACACACAAAATAATATACAGGGTGTCCGGAAAAAGGAGGTCAATCCGTTAACCATATATTCCTTCAGTTAAAACAATAAGACTTTCATAATACCATTTTTCAATTTAGAGCTTCATGTTCGATATACAGGGCGACAAAGTTTGAAATTTAAAACTGATTTTTTTTAATAATTCGAGTAATTGATAAGATACTAAGTTTAAATTCGGTACACTACTTCAACATAAATAGTTACATTTTTAGAGACCAACAAAACAAAAAACAATTGTCAAATAATCAAAATAGGGGGGTCCAGTACTCACTGACTCCCCCTATTTTTTAGTACGTGCGCCAATGACTTCCAAACGGTATTTTTTCAGGTAATCATTTATTGTTAAAAAAATGTTGTCTCTTATAAAATTTTGATAAAATCATTTGTTTTAGAGATAATTTGTAAAGTATGGGTCAGTCCATATCAAATCAACCAAAGGTTCTTCCCCCACCATCTCCGATTTTGATCATTTTTGGTAAATTTGTTTACCTCACTAAAAAACTCAAAAATCCCATATATGAATTTTTTTCGATAGGTGGTTTTTGTTTTATTTATTTTTGAAAATCAAAAAAATTTGGGTCTTGCAAGTAAAGGGTGGGCCATGTTTATGTTGAATTATAAAATAGCAATGAGAACAAGAAAAACTGATTTTTTTTCAACGAATTTTGCTTTATTTGATACAATGTTTCTTCCGATTAAGTATGGAAAATGATTTTATTTAAGTGGCCACCTCAGCTGGCTCGGCAGTAGCCCATCCTGGAACACCAATTTTCGAGCACTTTGTCAAAAGTTTGTTGCTCTATTTAGGCAATTTGAGCTTAAACGTTTTGTTTTAAATGGTGAATAGGCTTTGTTACGGCGACGTGTGGATTTTCCTTGGCCCAAATCCTACAGTTTTGCTTGTTGACATAACCTCCGTGGTAAAAATGCGCCTTATCCGAAAAAAAGATTTTTCTTGCAAAATTAGGGTTATCGTTCAACTGGTTTAAAGCCCACTCAGCAAAGCGAAATCGTTGTGGATGGTCAACTTGCTTTAACTCCTGAACAAGCTGGACTTTGTACGCAAACATACCGAGGTCTTTGTGTAGAATCATCCTCTGAGTGGTACGGGAAAGGCCGAGTTGTTGACATCTGCGCCGAGTTGATGTTGACGCGTTCATGCGTACATTTTAGTCCACAGCAGCGATTGCTTCAGGTGTACGTCTAGGACGAGCATGCGAAACATGTTTTATGTCCACCAGCATTCCATTTCTGCGAAATTTTTTGATCAAATTTGTAATACTTTGGTTTGACGGCGCCTCATTTCTTCCAAACGCAAATTTTTTGCCGTCTCTGCGATCACAGTCACATTCAAAGTAAGTTTTGAGTATTTCGAGACGTTGATCCAAATTTATTCGGTGCATATTTTGTAATCGGAAGGTTAAAACTAAACCACTGTCAGCAATTCATGGCGCTTAAGTTGAAAGCTTCATTAATAGCACGTAGTTTAAAATTCAACTTTTAGATGGCCCACCCTTTACTTACAAAAATAGCGATATCTCGTAAAATATTAAAAGTAGAAAGGTGAGTGATGGCTTATTTTAAAGGCATATTAGAGAACTTTTTTATGATATATCACATGACCTACATTTTTTCAAAAAAAAATTAAATTTTAAAAATTTGATATGGACTGACCCATACTTTACAAATTATCTCTAAAACAAATCATTTTATCAAAATTTTATAAGAGACAAAACATTTTCAACAATAAATGATTACCTGAAAAAATTTCGTTTAAAAGTCATTGGCGCACGTACTAAAAAATAGGGGGAGTCAGTGAGTACTGGACCCCCCTATTTTGATTATTTGGCAATTGTTTTTTGTTTTGTTGGTCTCAAAAAATGTAACTATTTATGTTGAAGTAGTGTACCGAATTTAAACTTAGTATCTTATTAATTACTCGAGTTATTAAAAAAATCAGTTTTTAATTTCAAACTTTTTCGCCCTGTATATCGAACATGAAGCTCTAAATTGAAAAATGGTATTATGAAAGTCTCATTGTTTTAACTCAAGGAATATATGGTTAACGGATTGACCTCATTTTCCCGGACACCCTGTATTAACACTATTAGATTGGTGTAAATTGTATGGCTCTTTGTAAAGCAAAAATTTAGGATAAATTACATTTTAGTCACAGTCATCTCCACATTCACTGCTTAAAATCTCTTAGTTTTATAAAGGTAACCAATTCTTACCCATTATGTGACTAAAATTTTTATAGAATCGGGAAGTTCTTCTATATAATTATATATTATAATTATAATTACACAGAGAAAAATAATCTCTTTATTTTACTAAATTTGGCTTGGCTCAAATAAATTATTTATTTCGATATCTACAAGAAGATATTTATTTAGTGGAAAACTTGGGCTTATTTGACTTTTTAAACTGATATTTGGTTAATACAAGTAAATACCTAGTTGAATTTTTATCTCAGGTTTAGTAGAAGCTTACTTAAAGAAACAAAACCTACATCCAAATAATTTAATTAATTGCTCTAAATAAATATTTCTTTACAAGTAATTACAACAATAAGTTGTTTTTAAGAAACTTATGATTTACAACCAAAAAGGCCATCTGCTGGTATCGCATTGCTAAGGTTTTGTAATAGGAGGAAAATTAAAAAAAGACGTTTAAAATAATTCTTAGAAAGAGCAGAAATTAGAAGGTTTAGAAATCCTTAACATGTGCGAAATAAGTAATTTTGAAAAGGGTACTTGAAATGTAACGTCAAAAACAAATTTATAGGGTCGTTTTTAAAGAAAATTCAAATAGAGGCCATAAAGCCATAAAGCAGGCTATAGTCATTTCGCCAAAGCCGCCAAGCACTTTTTCAACGACTACATGTAGTCTAGTGCACTCTAAGAAAATATATTGTAATCCCTAACAATATAGATTTGTTATGTAAAATATGGTTCATTTAATTATAACTCATGGTTGTAATAACAATATACGAAAAATTAGTTTTGTAACAAACAAAACAAAACTTTTGTTATATGTACTCTAATCATTTTGTTATAAAAATTTAGTAAAGTTAGATATTTAAATAGGCTATTACAACCATCATGTACGACGAAACTGTTAGTACTACACTAGATGGTTAAAATTATAAGATTATCTGGTTACAATAACAATATAATGTTGTCACACATTATTAACAAAATATCGTTGTAGAGAGTTCTTGTCTATTTTGTAAACTAGTTCTATTTGATTGAATCTCTGGATTAGCTTTAATTACCTATTTTTAATTTAAAGTAACTTAATTTTCCTTGTTCTATCTTTTAATTTTTATTGTTAATTCTTTGTTTCTTAATATATTTATATGGTTTGAAATATCGCTTTATTACTACTGTCTGTTTTATAAGAAATAACCTTGAATCAATTTATGTCAGTACTACTGAACGGTGAAGTTTTCCGCTCTAACTGAAATAGTCAAAATAGTTAAAGTTTGAATAATTTAATATTAGTCACCATCTTTGACTATTTCTGAGAGTAAAAAGTAACTAATTTGTTTAATCGTTTGCGACCAACAACAAAGTATAATTTGAATTAAATGCATATACCTAAGCTCCATGGTTAAATGACCCATAAAAACAAATAGAGTTGCAAAAAGTTTAGCTCAAAACAGCAACACAAATAATATATTCAACTTTAAAATATTATGAACAATATTTATTGACAAATAAAATTGATTTTATTTTATTACATAATAAGAGCGGCTGACAGCCGAATGGATTATGACAACAGCTTGACAATTGACATACCTAAGTTCAATCCCTGGGTGGGTCAAAACTTTTTTTAAATTTAAACCTACTAATTTGACTATTTCATTCAGTAGATTTTGACTAATTATTAGTGACTGCTTTTTCACCATGCAATTAGTCAAATATTACTTATAATTAGTTATTTTTGACTACTTAATTCATTTTAAGAGAGTTAGGATTAAAAATAGTGTGACTTTTTCACTCTACAACTTTTACCTGGGAGAACACTAAAATCTTTTTTACTGTGTATATATACGGATTTAAAAAAAAAATTGTTAATAAGCAAGAAATTAATATTATACTCTGTTTTATATTGTTTGAGATTTTCAAAGGTTTTACTTTCTTTTAATCTAAAAAATGTAATAATGTTTTATTTATAAAACTAAAGGTTTAGAATTAGATTATAATTCTAAAATCGTATTTTATCCTTTTCACTTATTTTACTATTTCTAGGTTATTTTTCCAGTTTTATGACATTTAACGGCTGCATTTTATTTACTATGATTGATATAAACCACGAAACACTACATTTTTATTGGGCAACTCAAATAATATTTGTATATTATATAGGTACAAATATTAAATATTTGTATACATTTTATGAAAGCAATTTTCCTTTATTTGTTTTTTGTTTAAGTTTAAAACAAAAATGTAAAACCTAAGAAATGTAAAACTTAAGAGTTTAAAGAATATAAAAATTAAATACCAACGACTCCATCAAAATTAAATTAAAAAACGTATTGCTTAGCTTTGTTACAATTTTTCCATCTGACAAAATAAGCATAGTTTTGCCTGCAGCGGCAGCATCATTTTATATAAAAATCGTTTCTTTTACGGCTTCTAGAAAAAAAGATTGGAACAATTTGCCCCGAGCAGAAACTTCTGATATGCAGATGAAAAGTTCAACAAACACCAAATAGGCGAGTAAACGCTTTGCATTCCTTTGTGCTTCAGCTATTCTCAACTTTTCAACTGTTATAAAAATTAAATATTTCAGATAAAAAACACCGCAATAAGTTGATATTCGATAGGTTTGCTATTTTCTCTCTGTTATTTTAAAAGCATTGTTATGCAGGGGTTGTATTACTAAAAGCGTTATACCTATAGATATTTTAGTAAGGAAATGTTTAGTAGGAGTAAGGGGCTAGAATAACAGGGGTAAATTCTCACAAAGGACTGGATACAGTTAGCTTAAAAGTAGTCATTTAAAAACGCCGCTTTATTATAGATAGGTATTATGTATTAAGTTTGAGAAATGCCATTTTAGACACGAATTTAATTTAGGCAAGAGCGAGCTTGCGAGCGAGTGCTTGATTAAATAAGTATCTAGAAGCTTATGAACAGATTGCATAATATACTTTTTCTGCAACAAATATTATTATTTTTTTAAAATGATTTAAATTAAATATTTGTATAGAGCGACATCCATAAAACAATAGAGTTGGGAATGTGTAATAATGTCAAATGTCAAAATTTGTCAATCGAAATGAAACTAAAAAAATGCTTTATTGGTACTCCAAGGTGGAGTCTTTGCCCGAAATTCAGTTAAATAAAGTTTACTGCCCGTAAAATTAAAAGGTCAGTGCAATGTTCATATAAACTTTTTAAATATTGGCGTTGAGATATTATTTAATACTTATGCATATTCTTAAGCAGACATGCTAAGTGACATTTTATTTCCATGATCTGCTTTGCTTATTTCCCAAAATTTTCCAGACCACACGTTAAATCCAATAAAACTGCAATAAATAATCAGCAAGTATGTCACAATTAATTTAATTTAATTTAACTTCTAACATAATTGAAGTATTGGGTTATAAGGGCTTCCGTAATAACCAGCTCCCCTCTCCCCTGCATTATGGTCAAAATAATGTTGTCACTTTGGTGCCTATCTAAATTCAGCGAGCTAAATTTTTGTCGAAAATGGGTCAGATATACTACAAAGCGAAACATTAACTATTCAAAAGTTGATGGGTATTTCTGTTTGGATTATGCGATGGTTTAAACTAGGATAAATTAAATCGGTTGTTTCGCTTTTGTAAAACATTTTTATTTCATATAATCCTGTCTATTTATAAAATGAATATATGAGTTTAATTAACTAAAGCAAAAAGCAAAAAATAAAAAAATACGTTATTAGTGGAAACATAACTTTTGGTACTTAAGCCTGCGCTATCCGCAAGGTGAGTGCGCCACTTTATCGCTATTATTTTTAAAATTTTGCACTTGGTGGCAAGTGCGTTTATCTAATCCTCTCCACAACCATAAGGCTCATGATTATATACGCCAAATTGTATTTTGCCTGTGTAGTTAGCGTTTTTTTTTGGAAGGCAAGTAGAAAGAGAGCTATTAGAAAAGTGCTTAAAATCAATTTGTAAAAAACAAAATTTGATTTAATCATATTATAATAAGTGGGTCAAAATTTATTTACGGGCCAATTCCGAAAAATAAAAGTTAAAAAATAAAAGTCGGTGTATTTTAAAAAACCTCAATTTTTTTAGTTGGTACAGGTTTCTTCTACCAAATTTTGTATGTGTCCGCACTGGATATGTAGGTTTCTGAATTTCCGGCATCTTTTTTAAGCAACATAACCGCCTTTTTTAACGCCGGTCACACGTTCAAATCATAGATTATTTGTAAAACGTAATAACGAAATAAAAAAATATTTATATTTATTATGAACGCATATATTGATGTAAATAAATAAATAAATAAAATACTTTTATATTTAGCAATTAATAAGAAATTTGAAGAATATTAAAAATAGGCCATGTGACCGTTGTTACGACACAAAAACATACGCATGAACTAATTTTTTCATAATTTGAGGAAAAATTAAGTTAATATAATGAAAACTTACCTATTTAATGCAAAATCACTAGCAGCAAAGTTTTCGTAACACAAAATTTAACGAAGACTGATATTAACGCCTCTGGGGGCAAAAGCAAAGCGTATATGGAGTGCTACCGGCGTTACGCACAATCTGGGGGACACAGCTTTAAGGCACTACCGAAACTTTGATATTGTAAAGAGGAGTATAAGAAAAATTGATTAAAAAATTACGTAACTGTTTCTATATCGTAAATTATTTAAATATTTATTTTCAACTTTGGACAGTGAAATGCAACAGATTTAACATAATAAACAGACGACAGGGACATGTGACCGGCGTTACATTTTGTCATTTTAAACTTCGTTACTTTTATTTTTTTTTATACAAAAGCTACCGTACTTTGTTTTTTACTGGAAAATATGTGCCTTTACACAGGAATGATATGTGTAACCAGGTAATGCTTGAAAAAAAAAAATTTTTTGACCAGGGACTGAAAAGTGCCTGTAAATAAATTTTGACCCAAGTGCGTTTATCTAATCCTTTCCACAACTAAATGTAAGGCTCATGATTGTATACGCAAAATTTGAATCAGCCTGTGTAATTTTAGCGTTTTTTGGAGGACAAGTGAAAAGAGAGCTATTAGAAAAGTGCTTTAAATTAATTTGTAAAGAACATATCATATCATATCGTGTCAAGTGCGTTTATCTAATCCTCTCCACAACAGTTGTTACTATAAAGCTCATGTTTATATACGCGAAATTGTATTAAGTAGTTTAAGCGTTTTTTTGGAGAGCAAGTGAAAAGAAAGATATTGGAAAAATGCTTCAAATCAATTTGTAAAGAACATTCTACTGAATGGTAATTTAAAATAAACAGACCTAATATTAACGTTATAAAACAAACTGTATTCCTTTTAAAAAAGAACAAGATCAAATAACCACTCCAGCTAGTTCTAAAATAAACCAAAATAAACTTCCAATCTCTGCTTAGGTACGAGATAATCTTCTGGGGAAGAGGTAAAAATATCAATATGTTTTTGTCCAACAAAGAGGAGTGATATGTTTTTCTTTCTGTTTCTGTTTCTGTATATCAGTAGTTCGTAAGTTATACGAACTACCGATCTACAGAAACAGAAACAGAAATAAAAATTCAATAGAAAAATCAAAACTTGATGGCAAGGAGTTAAAATAAGACATTTTAAATTTCAAAAGAGAATAAGTCTAATCCATTTACTCAAATCATCAACTAGCTAGGGATTTTGACCCACTAACACTCCTTTAACTAATTTAATTAAATATGGGGTTTAGTGATAGGATGAACGATAGCGAATTACGGACAAGTAGTACCTATTAATTTGTCTTCCAATAATCATCATTTTTATGTAAATTTAAAAGTTCTAAAATCATACACCCAGATTTTAAATTGAAACGTTATTTGATTTTTCGATCTGGGCTTTGTTAAAAAAATAAATTCAGTTTATTAGATGTTGTATTTAATTGGAAGAACTAAACACATTGCATTTATATTTTAATTCAAGTTAAAATAAAAATAAACTTTTTACTCATAAGATTCATATGATTTATTGGGAGACACTAAGTCTTGTCAACATGCATTAATTCCATTTTATTATTTTATTTTTTACATACAATTTATTTAATCTTTAAAGGATGACCCAAGAATAAGTTTTTTTTCACAAAAAAAACATTTTTAAATAACTATATTTTTTTAAAGAAAATGGTTACTTTCAAAAATGATTATAAATCGCTGATTAATCAATCAAAGCTCTGCATTTTCTGTTCTATTATAGTGTAAGGTCGAGAATACAGTACTCTAATTGGGTAATCACTTTCAATAAAAAACATACTCTATATAAAGTAAAAAATGAGACCTTGTTTTTTCAAATAATTATAATTTTAATTTGGAAATTGCCAGGGAAACTTTATTGCCATGTGATAATGATCATCCAGCTATTTGTTTACATAAAAACCTATGCAAAGATAAGAGGGACATACAAATTTATCATTTTTAATTATATTTTAAAAATGCTCATTTTAATTCCCTAAATAGCATAATAAATTGGGACCTTATTTTTTATAGTCATAATGTAAATATATGTATAAACCTTTTATGAAGTTTTAGAATATATGTTTAGTTTGTATGCGCCTATAAAAAAAGCTTTTAATCCCAAATACCCCTTTGGTTTAATCGGGAACAAAAAGAATAAATAGTAAAAAAAGATTGTCCACAAAAAGTATAAGCAAACTCCTAATCAGAATAACTTTATAGAGTTTAGTCAATTGAGAAGTCAATGCAAAGTTGTAACTAACATGTGTTATAGAAACAGAGCTGGGAGTATCTTGAAAAAAAAGATACTTAAAAGTAACTTAGATACTTAAAGTATCTAAGATACTTTATCTTAGATACTTTTTATATTGGACAGAAAGTATCTTTAACTTAGTTACTTTGTAAAAGTATCTTGTAACTTGTATCTTAAAAAGTATCTAAGTTACTCGGTAAAGTAACTAAGATACAATCAAGTAACTTAGATACTTTAAAGTAACTAAGATACTTTTTAAAGTAACTTAGATACTTTTCAGTGTAACTTAGATACTTTCTTAGAGAAAATTGGGGGAATTCCAGAATGATTCAAAGTAATTACCTAACCTACAACTTGAATTTTTATAATTTTATAGTTTTTATTCAAACTTAAAAGTATCTTAGTTACTCAAAAGTATCTTAGATACTTTTTAAAGTATCTTGTAACTAAAGATACTTTTAACTGAAAGTATCTAGTTACCAGAGGTAACTAAGTTATTTTGCTTAAAGTATCTTAGAAAAGTAACTAGATATACTCTGTATAGAAATTATATAAATTTAAATGAGTATAAAATAAATTTTAATCTCAAATTGTTTTGGAATTAAATTAATATTAAACAATCTAAGGCCACAAAAAGGAGCCTAAAGTTAAAATTTAACGATCAGCACTCCGTTTTAAGCACCTAACCATTTTGTAAAGCTAGGATTCTAAATTAAATACCTTTTGTTGGATTTTTATATTTTATAGATATTTTTGTGTATTTGTCCGTATTATTTATATTTTAGTTCTTGGTCAGAAGTTTTATTTTACATAAAATACCTTTTTTTTTACTTTATTAAAAATCCAGGTTTTGTTACTTAAATGGCCATTTAAAGATTAATGATGGGAAGCCAGCCAGAGACAGACTTCAATGTTGGTCGGTGTAGGATTAGCCACTTAAGTCCTGTGATATTGAATGCTCCTGGTTTTAGAATGTTTTGACTAACAACTTCTAATAACGGAGCAATAATTATTGCAAATTATAATTTGTCTGTCTTGCAAATATTGCTTAATTAAATAAAGTTTGTATTATTTCCGTATAATGTTTTTGTTACTTAACAATATTTATGGTGTGATACATTTTTTTAAAGAATCGTTTATTTTATTGTCATTTAACATTTTCCGTTGTTGTTACTATTGTAAAAAACTTTGTATTAATTATTTTTGTTATTTTTATTAATAACTTTTTTATTTTTAAAATATTATAGGACAATATTAATTTTATAATGTAAAATATTCTAGTTTCTGTAATTCATTTATTTTACTAGTTGTTTTGAAATGATATCACTAGTAAACAATAAAAAAAGGTCGGTAATTAAAATAGCTCAGTCCTATAGATTTTGACCTGCTCGACGCAAATCCGGCGGCCAAAAAATTTTCCAAAGTCTCGTTTAGACGGGCAGCACCATGATACAAAGAAAAATTGTTAAATAATAACGATAAAAATTAGTAAATAAAAAAGGTCGGTAATAAAAAAAGCACAGTCCTATGGATTTTCACCTGCTTGACGCAAATCCAAAATTTTCCAAAGTCTCGTTTAGACGATACGGGCAGCACCATGATACAAAGAAAAATTGTTAAATAATAACGATAAAAATAAGTAAACAAAATAATTTGAACGATAAAAAACAGTAAACATCAAAAAAACATGCCTTAAATTTTTACAATATGTACAGATATGTTGTTCATGGAATGCTGAAATATAAGTTAAAAGTAACGTCATCCTAAAATTTTCAAATGGTGTATCTATGCAATAAATGGTACCAAAATGCTGTGCTCCTATTTTTTATTTACGACTTCAGAAAAAATTTTTTAAAACATTTTGTATCTATTTTAGTCATAAACAATCGAAAAATTCTATTTTTAACCAGGACCTTTTTTTTAAGTTAAAATTTGTTGCCTAGTGTATTTTAATATATTTAAACAAAAGGTAAATTTGAAATAGTGTGGCTTTACTTCTATTTTAAGCAACATAATTAACAAACTTAAATTATGGCCTAGATTAACAGAGCATAAAATAGTTGGCGGTATAGGTCTTAAACTTTATGGGCAAGTTTAAATAGTTGACAAGTTAAAACAGACTTTTTTGGAGATACACTTTAATTAATTAATAAAAAAACTTTGCCTAAAGAAAAATTTAATGATTCCTCCAAAGTATACAGCCCGTTCAGAATAAAACCGAATATATCTATATATATATGGGGCGTGGCCTCGCCTCCCTCCAACGTGCGACACAGTAGCTAAGCAAATTGCCTGCATCGCTAATGAGATTTTTTGCATTATTATCATTTAATTTTTTAAGTCCTTACCTGCTCGACCTTTCGTCATGTCGTTTATCACACAAGCTACTGTGACGCGCCTTGGAGGGAGGCGAGGCCACGCCCCATATATATATATATATATATATATATTCGGTTTAACTCTGAACGGGCTGTATATATCACTTGCTTGATTCTTAATATAAAAGGTGGATCCTGGGAGCAGGTAGTTTTAAAAGTAACTTTATTTAATTAAAACAAAGTATAACAATAACAAGATAATTATGGGCCATTTTTATTATTTAAAACTTTTGCCTGGTAAATGGCCTGTTGTTAAAGTTGTAGATTTTTTGTAAAGTCCAATGACGCTTGTTTTGTTTATTACTACAGCCAGATAAATAAAAATGTGCTTCATCTGACTTTCATAAATTGTAAACGTCAATTTTATGATGCAGCATTGTTTCAGCAGAATGTAAGCAGGAAGATCTGTTGGTTTCAATGCTTGGACAATCTGGGTTTTGTAAAGATGTAAATTGATATCCTTGTGTAAAATTAAAAAACGGAGTCCTAGATAAGCTCAAGGCCTGGCTTTGTTTTAGACTTGATCGTTTTGGACTGCGTTCTACGTACTAACGCGATCAATGTCAAGAACTTTTACACTTCTGTTTGGTCCCTTATGTATGACATCTTTAGCTGATCTAGTTTCTTTTAATTTACGAACCCACTCCTTTATAGCATGGGCACATAGAACCCTCCCGTGACGAGCAATGTTACTAGATGGCATAAAATGACAGATAATTTGTCAAACAAATTGTAATGAAATAATATTATATTCAAAACTTTCCCCTTCAAGGTCCACCTTGTATAAGATAAAATTATATGAAATTTTTTTATAATAATTATTGTTTATATTTTTTTTGTCAAAAATTGTACTTTTATTATTTATAGTCATTTGGATTATGTTCCAATACATTAAATTTTACGTATATGTTTTTTTAATTTTATTTTCAACTCTGACGACCTAAAATTTATATAAAACATAAGACGAGATTGGAACTTCTGGTAATAATATTATCTGATTTTGGGTTTTTATAATATATTGGTGAAAATACTACCAAAATGTTTATCATCAATTAAAAAAAAAATTGTGTTTTTTGCCGATTCCGATGGCAACCTATAAATAAAATCTGACAAAAACGGTAGTGAAATTCATAACAAATTGGTTATCAATAAAGTCAAGTTTTATATTTTAATGATTATAAATTTAAGGTTTTAGTTGGATGGTTGTAATATTCATAACGCTTAAAGTTAAAGAATGGCTAAATTAACATTTTGAAAATCGTTGAATAGTGCGAAACAGTCCTTTAATTGAGTGGCTGCCGAGATCCCCAGGAATAAAGACCACAAACTGCCCAAGAACTACGGGTTTGGCAAATACAAGCCTGTGTAGACATTACTCAAGAACAAATACGAATGGTAACTACGAACGTACGTTAAAGAATAGAGAAGTGTATTGAAAATTTCAATATATGAATTTTCGAATTTCTCCACTTTTTTCATTGATGATTTTAATTTTTTAAAAGCCTAAGAATATTTATAATATGTTACTTTAATGATTTTCATGAATAGCTTGACAAAATCGTTTATGTATATACTTAAAATGTTTTGATTTTGATTTAGCACAGGACCGTTTTAAGGGGTGGTGAATCCAGTGCCGAAATTTATTTTTAAATCGCTTATATACTCCCAAAAACTGCCATGAATTTTGTATCAATCTGGCTTTTTTGGCTTAAAAAAAATCCGGTTAAAATCGCACAATAAATAAAGACACAGGATGACTCGCAAACAAATGGGTCACTTATGTAAGATGAATTTTAGCAATTTTAAGTCTACCGGGTTAATTTCAATTATATCTGAACGCAGTTTTATATGAAACCAATGATATTATGGATCATTATTTATTAAAAATTGAGCCGTTAAAGTGGTAGTATATGTGTCAAAAAATTTAATGGAATGAAAAACATGAAAAAACCTCTTCATTGTAATATATGCCTTTATTAGAGGTGTCAATCCCGATCCCTTTTTCCAATCCCGGTACTTTCGGGACCAGTCCCGAAAAAATAAATATCATTGATTTTAAAACCAATTTAAAATAAAGGAACAAACAAACCAACGAACAATATCTTTCGGACTTCACACTAGTTGTAGGAATGGTTTCCAAGAATTCGTAGGCGCATTGCACCCACATTTTCTTTGCTGATTTTATGCTAAACGCGATAGATGGAACCACTCTTGCTATGAAATTTCAATGTTTGTTATTATTGTACGGCGGTATATAATATTTTGACTTTTGAACTACGTACAAAAATAAAGTGTTTCTATATATGAGTATTATAATATTAAAATTGTCATACGCTTAAAAAAGGTATATTTTATTCTTTGTAACTTATTACTATGATTCCGGGATTGGAAATTTCGATCCAGGGATTTTCTAGATGGGATTTTTTACGGGATCTCGGGATTTCGGGATCCCGGGATTGACACCCCTAGCCTTTATTTACGAATGGACAAAGAATATTTTACATCATTTTAACGAAATTGGAGAAAATATTAAGCAGCAAAATTAAGGTTGTATTCGCGTTCAACTTTGGAACCAGAAGAGACTAATACCTAATTTTTTTAGCATACCTACATAAAGAATGTATCATTTTATTTTTGAAAAGGGAAATAGTGCGATTAATATAATATACAACAATAATTCTGCCCTACTATGGAGAAAGGCAGTAACTGCTAAACAAGAAATTTGTGGAAAATTAGCATAAACTACATTTTTATAAAAAGCAGTAGGTATTCAATTGATTTTTTTTCTTATGAGATATTTGACTTCATTTCTGTGTCTAATTCGGTTACAAAATGTCCATGGCTTTACCATAGTACAAGAAAACGCATTTTGCATTTTTTTGCAGTTACTGCCTTTCTCCATAGTAGGGCAGAATTGTTGTAAAAATAAAAATAAAATGGACTTATGTAATACTAAATTGATTTAATTATGGACGTATTAAGGGACATATTTAAGTGACTAAACAGGGGCTGATTTAATACTGTTTGGCTTAAATAAAATAAAAATTTGTTTGACTTCATTATTGACAACTGGACATACAATTATATGATTTCAAAATAATTTAATATAATTGGAATTAATAATATTATACAGTTTAATCTCCAAGCCAAACAATATTGTGGGACTTAAAACTGTATATTTCTTGGAACCAAAAATATCAATTGCTCATTGTACTATTTTGCCCTTACTATGTACAGACTTAATATTATTTTTACACTGCTATATCAAAATCTAAGTAACCCAGAAGTTAATCCGGTTTACCGTTGAACGGAGCGGAAAATTGTAGAGGCAAAACAAAGTGGACTTTGGCTCTAGGGTACAAATATATATAGTGTGTGCGATTTAAGACCGCGGTAGAGTAGCGGCTTGAAATTTGGTCACTCACTTTTCTGGGCCTAAAGAAATGTAAAATCTATTCTTGCATTATGGAATCTATTATAATAGATATAATAATTATTCGACAAGGAAATCTTGGATATGGTTGTTCTTTATAAAGGGTGTCCAAATTTGACCTTCCGATTTAAATTGACCGCCATATCTAGTAATCTTCATTGACAGTTATTCTATAATAACATATCTCAAGTAAAAACTTTGCGGTTAGTAGTTTCTTGGTGAACATGGAGTAACTGTCCATAGAAGAACGAGTTTTTATTCTAAAAACTTATTACCAAAATGGAGAAAGTTTTGCTGAAACGCATTTCGGAAGAAATTTAGCACCTTCTGTTAAAGTTATTGAGAATTTTATTAAGAAATTTCAACAGACTGTAGAAGTTAACAGGCGTGGTGGTTACATTCGAGGTATCCGATCAGAAGAAAACATTGTTTTCTTCTGATTGGACACCTCGAATGTAACCACTACGATTTTAGCCAAACTTTCTCCATTTTGGTATTTAGAATAAAAACTCGTTCTTCTATGGATATCTGCTCCATGTTGACCAAGAAACTACTAACCGCAAAGTTTTTACTTAAGATATGTCACTATAGAAAAACTGTCAATGAAGATTACTAGATATGGCGGTCAATTTAAATCGGAAGGTCAAATTTGGACACCCTTTACAAATAAAGAAGTCCTTCTTTGAAATTCAAATACTTCAAATCATGGTTATTTGGACCTCATAAAGTTAAAAACTTTGATTTGACTTTAATACTACCAAATTTGAAAGAAGTATATATCAAATTGCAGAAAATACTATACTCGGTGTGAATAATGCACCATCGACGACCAATTGATGGGATACAGAGGGAAACGCCCCTTTCATATTTATGTGGCATCCAAGCCTTATCAATATGGCTCAAAAACCATGATGTTAAACGACGCTAAGACTTGGTATATTCTGAATGCTATTCCATATATTGACAATGTCACTACTAAGAATAAATAACCCGTTCCGTCATATTATGCCCGAAAATTATCTGAGCCTATCCACAACACTGGGAGCTCTTTGACAATATACTGAGAACATAATATGGTCTAACTATGCTTGGCAAGTTGGGTAAAAATAAGGCAGAAATTCCTCCGTCATTTCGAGAAGGAAAAAAATAATGAAAATTCCACACCTGTAATTTTTAACCAATTAAAACGTGTATTTTTGACAGATCACCATGGCAACGGATGAATTTTAGTGGAAATTTTTTCCTTGGGTACCCAACAGCGAATTATACTGGAAATTTTTTGACGTTTATAATGACAGAATATTTTTTTGACAATCTGGTTTTTATTTGTTTACATGATAATTTTGATACATTTCCATTACAAAGTTTAGATGTTTTCTATATTCGTTGGACACCTCCTTTTTTCCATTTAGCACTTTGAATTTTGAATAGTTAAGATGCAAATATTCGTGAACAATTCAAAACAAATTTTCGTTCGTAAGTCATCGCACGATGATTGATCATTACAGCAGACAATTTCACGCATATTTTGCAAAGAGATTCATTTTTAAAACAAAACATTTTGTTGGTTTTACTGGCTGCACAATATTCTTTATTACATGTTTTGAACTGTCAAAATACGATGATCACAGCCTCCAATGATTGCCGCTTGCTGACGCTGCACATTGGTAATAAATTCCATACCAGTAAAGCACGTATAAAAAGTTAATAAAAACTCAAAAAAGCAATTTTCTACCACTTGTAGTTACTCAAAACTTAAGTAAAATTGAAGAATATACTTTGTTGTGTCTTGATGGTATTTTAGTGCAACTATAACGAGTAGAAATCAACAATTTAAAGGTCTAAGTTGCTGCCAAAACTGTGACTCACTGTAAATCTGTTCATGCAGTGTGGAATTTTCTTACCGAATACCACACGAGGTCAAATTAAATCCGGAAATTTTTTCTCGCTCATGAATATTTATCCCTCGTCTTTGACTCGGGATAATTTTCAAAATATTCATGAGCTCGAAAAAATTTCCGGAAATAACTTGACCTCTAGTGGTATTACTAGTGACAATTTTATAGTTTATTTAATTATTTACAGAATTAATAATATTAGATAAACTAATAAAAAAAAGAACATTTAACCAAGTTAATATTATACTTTTTTTTATTTTGATAAAAAAAAGGTTGATATTGTATTTCCTACATAAAGCATATTTTGATTCATGTTTTTTTTCAATAAGACTTTATAAACGTATAATATTTTAAGTATTAAAGATATAAAAAATTGTTCTAAACAAATTAGTACGGAACCTGTTATTAATGGTTTAGTTTTTAGACCTAAAAGTAATTACAAAAGGTTTTTTTTTATTTTATCAAGTAAATATTAGCAAAAGGAAGTTGAGTGAAAAAATGGTTTTCAAAAAGAAAAAAGAAAAAAACCTCAATGTACCTCACCTTTATAATCAAACTATTGAAATAAAACTTCTTAGGGAGATGGTAATAATCGAGTTTAAGGCTTAATATATCATAAATTTATTTTAATAAATTTATAAAAAAATGTCCAAGGCCCAGGATTCACCGACTTCGATTTTATAAAACAAGTAGTCACTCGGGTATCCGAAAACTAAAATTTTCCCAAAGTCCATTAGGATAAATTTTTCGTCAAAACGGATAAAGAGTATTTATTTATTTTATTTATTTTACGCTACGAACACACAAGACAATTAATCCATTCTACGGATTTTTAATTAATTTTTTATCTAATGAAGAAAGATTTCCCAATATGAATGTCATTATTATAAAATTATGGCCTAATACACTTTTTAGGTGGTTAAATAATTAAAAATATCTACAAAAAAGTTTTATAAAAACTAGTTCGATTTTTGGAATGAACCATTTGCATGTTATTTATTAAAATGGCTTCGGCAAAGGTCACTTCATTAGAAATACAGTATTTAACAAAATTAAAATATGGGACGCCACAAATATGGAGTAGGTACGAAATTTATACAGGGCAGCGGTCCCAGGGCATTTCTTTTGGCTAATTATGGCATGGAAGTGTTTCGTAAAGTTTGTTCGTATAGGCAGGAATTTGCATGGGTAGGTTAACCGGAGGCGGTCATCCGCCAAGCAACCCTCGTCGCACTTCCGGTCACCAGCCAAATAAAATATTTTGGATTAGACAGATGAAATACGGTCCAGGTTTTTGTAAGCGCGAACGTGCACTCGTTCTGGAACACGTAGCTTGCACAGAATGCATCCTCTTCGAACACTTTTAATTAAGAGCGTCAATGACAAAAAATAAATAAATTGCTGTATGCAGCTCGTGGAAATGTTGATTTTGTTGTGTACCATTGTTTTGTGTTTAACGTTTCATGTTTAAGTTAATAATGAAATTTATAATTAGAACTTGGATAAAGAAATATTTTAGTTATTTTCTTTCTATTTCGTTTAAGAGTATTATGTTTATTTTGAAATGTACTTCTTTGTGTTCTATTAGGTAATTTAATCTTGGAGCCGTAACGATTTATGTAGACTATAAGTCTTTAATACAATCTTAGGGTAAAAACAATGAATGGATTCTTTAGTAAAAAATAGTTTTTTTATGTGACGTTATGTTCTACTTATTCTCATTTCCAAGTTACACATTAAAATTTTTCTAAAATATTCGTTTTTGTATAATAACTTTTATAGGTTAATGGTCTCTATGTTAACCACATCCATTACAGCTTACTTAGAAATGAGAGAGAACCCAAACTTCGACCAAAGTAAAAATAAATGAACTCATAATGTGCAGTGGCTATCATATTGGCCATAATTTAAATTTGGCAATTGTTAGAACCAATGTGGTCTCTATGTTAACCATTGCCTGTTCCCACAAAGCATGTTTGTTTTACCTGACAACACACATAATTCAAAAGTTAATTGAATGCTTTACAACTTGTGATAATAGTAATTGGAAAATAGGTTAGCGCTAACGAAATATTTAGATCGTTTTGGAACAGAACCTATATCAAGCTCACATACCGTGAGACTATTGAATTCATGTCCAGTATTTTTTGGTTTTTTGTAAAAATTGGATTCAAGTAAACTATTTTATCTAGTTGTTGGTATAACCGAAGATCAGGCTATGGATTCGGAGATTGAGGGCGACAGCCCATCAAGAGTCCCTTAGTACTTTTCACCAAGTACATCTTCATGTTTACAAGTAACTTTTGCCAATACTTCAGCACGATCCAGCCTACTTAATCGTAGTGAACGAACATCCAGTATACATTTCAGTAAACAAATTTTGAATAGATTTGGGGGTGAAAGTGACTCTGATGCAGATGTTCTTTCAGATGACTCAGTATCGCGATTACTCATCAGATTCAGAGAAAACTACCAGTAGTAGGTCATTTTCTAAATTGACCAATGAAAATAAAAATAAAAATATGCGTCACAGAAATGACACTGTAACTTACTCACAAACACAAGAGTAGGTAGAATCAAACAATGAAGAAACTTTGAGAAATTGAAATTTACTAAAACCGTTTCCAGATAGGAATAATGACAGTGAACAATTTGGAAATAAATATTTGCTTTTTTATAGCATACACCATGTAATTATTTTACCTGGTCCTGAAAAAAAACTAAAATCCTTTCAGAAACGCAAAAAAAAACGATTAAATTAAATATGTGGTTTGCATTTAGACCACCGCCCATCTATCATCTTATGGGCAGTGGTTTCCATTTTATCCACCATGATAAATTAAAAAAAAACAGTTGGATTTTCAAAATAATCATTAAAATAACTTAAGACATCCAAAATAGGTAGGTATTACCAAAAAAAAAATAAAAATAACAATTAATGGATTCTGCCCTATAAAGGGGTAACACAAGAAATTAAGGAAAGGAAATTAATGCTTTTTCTATAACTGGATCATGGTTTATTTTAGGCTGCGGAAAAACTGTTATTTACAAAAGGTTAAAAAACGAAGAGAGATTCAAAGAAAATACAGGAGAAAAAATCTAAAATAAAAAGCAAATTTTAAAAATAAACAAAAACACTCGTATTTGTCTTTACAATTTATTTTCTCATAATAGAGCATTACTTAATAAAGCAATTTCTAATATTCTAACACTAAAAGTGTTTTAACGTTATTAAACTAAAATAACTTTTTAAAAACAATATTTATTTCATAATTTTTTCTAAACCTTTGTGTTTATAAGTGGGCAGTAATACCGCCGCAGTGATGTGTTGAATAATGGGGACAAAACGCGTTAATCACTGACATAGAACAAAATTTGTCGTGAAAACAGTGTAGGTATGCGGCAAAAATTTCAATTTTGCATTTTCGCCACCGAAACTCCGTGTGATCACGATTAAGTTTATTCTCAAAATTAATGAGCCCTAAAAAAACCACCCGACGAATATTGCTGAATTTTAAAAGCAGTGCGCTGACATATTGCATTGCATCAGGAACAAACTTATTTCGCTACTGCTACTATTAGTGTGAGAACAAATTTCTTAACTTAAACTGATAACTTATTATACTTAAATTACAGTTAACAGTAAAATTAGATTTATGGTATACGAATAGTATAATACGATACCATACAATACCATATAAAACCAACTAGTTCATTTATAAAAGGGCCATCAGAAAGTTTTTTGTTGGCATAGTACTTTTATATTTTTAATTAATTAATGCAGTTAATTGTAGTTAAATATTATTTAATAAATATAACAAATTTTAATTATTTTCATTAAAACAATAAACATATTTGTCAATATCATACTAATGTAATATTTAAGCATTTATTGCAAGTGGTTACCTTTTTTAAGCCCATTTAATTAATAGGTCGGTTTGGATTAAAAAGATTGCATAAATAAATTAAACATACGTATATTTACAGCTATTTTTATTGCATATAAATATTAATTTATTAAATCATTTTAACAATAAATAATAACAATAAACAATATATGTCATATATGTATAAATATATCAGAATAATTAATAAATATAAATATAAAATAAAATAAAATATTAATTTAAAAAGGAACACCAGCTTCAACGCCAAAGCCCCTTTCACTTTTTCATATTTTCTTCCTGTTATGCACATACTAGTTGCCCTTAAAGTGAAACATTCTATTTAATTTTTCAGATAGTATTTCCATTAAGTATGGTTTTTATGTTAGTTATGTCCCAGATATCCATCAACAGATGTTACTAATAGGGTTAATGATGCATGGCGTATTTCGGAAACAGGAATGTATTTTTATATATCCTCGGTTCAGCCCCTTTAACTACAGATTTAGAAGTCATGGAATATGACTGTATCAACAAAACGCACAAATAACTCTACCTGTGATTCCGAAACCCCCCGAAATGCTAGGGCAGCACCCAGAATTGGTTGATCATTAATTCCAATCCAATTTTCTCCCTCACACAATTTTTCAAATCACCAAAAGCATCATTCACTTTATTGTGATGTGTAATAATTATTATAATTAATCCACCTTTCTTACAATAAAGGGCATGTTGAACATGTCTTATCACATTCATCAAAAATTGTTGCTAGTTTTATCTCCACCATATCGGAGGGCAAGACTGCCTCCAAATTCGAGGGAAGACATCAAGATTAAGGCATCTTTATCTTTTTTTTTTCATCAGTAGGTTTTCAAAGCACGTTGACTTTTTAAGGAAAGTTATCTTAATGTATTTGCTAAAATGATGTTAGATTATTTTTTCTTTGCTTTTGGCAAAGTTTTCTAGAATTTCTTAGGGATGCTTCATAAAGTGTAAAAAATAATGCAATTTTTTATTCACTTTTAGAAGATTTTTATATTATAACCAGTATAAAATCGCCACTACTGATCCAATTAAAATATTATTTGAACAGGGTCAAGATTATTACCACAAAAATATGGTGTATATCTTAATTTGATTTGTTTTATTTAATTTTGGCCACTTTTTTGCCAATCATTCCACCGCGGTGCACCATGCTCTTGGGAGGTGACAGTACGCGCGGAGCGAGGCGCTTATCATTAACCCAAAGGGCGAGCACCAAGAAGGTTTATAAATCTTAAGCGATTATAAATTTCAGTACTTTAAATTTTTAAATTTATTGTAAGGAACCGGGCAAAATTAGCATTTGTTTGATAAAAAATGCTATAAATCAGCAACAATGACGAATAGCACGATAATGATAAGGCTATTGCTCATTGCATTTATTTCTAAACATCCTCTAAAATTTTCATTATTTTTTAGTTTAAGAGATAATGATTTTTTTATCAAGCCGTGCAGAAATTTTTAATCGCACGTTGTTAATAAACAAATTAATTTTTCTCAAATACTTAGTTTTAACTTTTAAGTTAAAGAGGTAAGCGGTCTTTCACAAAATATTACAATTTACAAGACAATATTAAAAAAAGGAAGAGCAAGTGAGAGGGATTTATATGCGATTGTATTTGTGTGAGGGAGAGAGTAGATTTTGCAAGAGAAAAATTGTTTCACTTTATGTTGCCATATTTATGTTTTAAAGTAAAAAACGTATGCGGTCTTTCCAAAAACACGAACATAACCAATTTCGTTGACATTTTAAACCTTTTTACTTGTTATAAATTCATTAAAATTTGATTTTAAATTAAAATGTTATTTTAAATTAAAAATTTGCGCCTCTAGTATGTATTTTACTGCAATTTTCAAACGAATAAATTGATTTTAGGAATTATGAACATAAACTGAAAACAGATGTTGTAAATACTTTTAGAAGTTGCCTTAATATTTATTTATGGTACGAAAATCATTATTAATCACTAATCATTATGTAGGTACTTTATATTACAATGATAACTTATAATTTTTTTTATTTGATCACTCTGTATAAATATAAGTGGTAAAACAAAATCTAGAGGTAAATTAGTTTTATTTAAAAAAATATACAATGAACTTACATAAAGGTTCATTTATCCAAAAGAATGGTCATTGTTAAGCGTATTTTTAATCACATTGGAAAAGTCACAAATTATAAATATGCGTTCATATTTTGAAACGAACATGATCAAAATTGCTTTAATAGCGTCAAATATTATTAAAAAGTGCTTTGAAAGAATTAATAAACCATAAAAAACATAACGATTTCACAATAAAAAAAATGTGCTTTGAAGATATCTAAAATTAAATCAGAATCAGAAAAAAGTGCTTTGAATGGGCAAAATATATTTAAAAGTACTTTAAGTGACGCCCACATTTTTTTTTAAAGGGACCCAAGATGATTATAAATAAATAATTTTCTTAATAAACATGAACACGAACATGAACAAAAGGAGCGTATATGTACATCGTCTCTTTCGGCCCCGCAAGTGCAACCGATACCCACCTTCCGATTTTATTCCGCACCCAACAACTGCACAGCTTCACCTGTGTTGCCTCAGTTTGCACGGTACCCTTTCTTTTGGTTTTTAGGGAACCCAAACCTGGCAACCACTCGGAATTCCCCTAGACCGGGGCGGTTAGTAATACCCCAAGCATTTGGGGGTCATGCTTGCGGCTGAGTGTTGTTATTTTGCTGTTGGCTTGTTTTCTGTGTATTGCTTCTTCTTCTTTTGTGTCCGTTTTCTCTCGGATATTCCGGTATTTGGTAGCTGGCTTAAAGAAAGATTTGACCAGTCGTTGTTTACTTATCTGAGAAGTTAGGAAGCAAATATCCGCAAATTATTTAGCCCCCTATTCAGTACCGAAGTATTGCCATGTCAAGTTGTTCGAAATAAGCAGCTGACTTCAAGGAAGATTCAGCTGCCCCTTTCCATTTCTGCCTTCAAAGAAAATTTAGTCCTATTTAGCCGGTTATACTAAGCTGAAAATGTATGAAACAGACAGTGTGTTTCACTTTACATGGAAGCACCCCTGTATTTTCTTTATTTTGGTATGAATCGATTTGAATTTTTTATCCGTTGTGCAGCTCACCAAGAGGCATCTATTCATTTCCTTAAGCGCAAAAAACGTTATCAGCCTGGCCTATTACGATCAAAAACTGGGTTACATTGTCAATATTTTGCTTCTCGTTAGAGTTATAGCAAAAAAATGTTAAAAAAAGTTGTTTAGAATCAATAGAATACCCCAGATACCAACTTTTATTTAAAAATTCGTATTTTAATTTTTTATCCATAAATTTGTCAAACTCCCAAATTTCAATTTTAATTTGGTATCAAACATGGAGAAACAATATTTTTATTAATGTTGCAAACGCCATTAGTTGTGCAGCTCACCAAGAGGTATCTATTCATGTCGTTAAGCGCAAAATACGTTATCAGCCTGGCCTACTACGATCAAAAACATGAGTCACATTGTCAATATTTTGCTTCGAGTTAGAGTTATAGCGAAAAGTTATTAAGAAAAGTTGGTTAAAATCAAAAGAATACCCCAGATACCAACTTTTGTTTAAAAATTCGTATTTTCATTTTTTATCCCAAATTTCAATTTTAATTTAGTATCAAAGGGTGCCATGGAGAAGCAATATTTTTATTATTGTTGCGAAAGTTCTAAGCTTTTCATAATGGCTGAATTACGTTTGACTGTTGCTAAGAAAGTAGAAATAATTAGACTTAGACCTAGCTGGTGAAAATGAAAGATCCAATAGAGAAGTAGCTGGAATATTTAATGGAAGGCATCCAGGGCGTGCACCTATTTATCATGGAACTCTTTAAAAAATTAACCAACTTTTTAATTAAAATGAAAATGTTGGAAGAGATATTGGGCCATTCCACGCTTAACGGATAGGACAGTTGCCGTGTTTTTATTTACAAAATAATATTGTTCTATTATATTACCAATGTAAAATTTTTATAAATAGTTCTAAACAAAAGCTGTTTAACAAGGTTTTTATTATTACAAAGTCCCGTCCGTTACGCTTTAAATTACTAGTTTTTAAGGAATTAAACAGTCAACCACGATACCTAATTTTGCCAAATAAAAAAATTGTTAAACAGCTTTAGTTTAGAACTATTTATAAAAATTTGACATTGGTAATATAATAGAACAATATTATTTTGTAAATAAAAACACGGCAACTGTCCTATCCGTTACGCGTGGAATGGCAATATTGCATTTAATTTAAATATTACACCATTATTACATACTTTAGAAGAGGGTGATAATAGGAGGCGCTTAGAATACTGTTTTTGGGCGAGGGGAAATTTCCTGGAGGATATAAATATTCTAAAAAAAGTCATGTTCAGCGATGAAGCAACATTCACGACTAATGGTGTAGTATCAGCACAAAATTGAAGGTGGTGGCAGGAGGCAACCCACACTGAGTTATCAATTCCAAGAAGCAATACTCACAAAAAATTAATTTGTGGCATTTTCAACGATCGTATCATTCGACCTTTTTTTTTCGTAATAACTTAAACGCTGAACATTTTTTGGATTTTGTTTAAATTATGGGGTGTAATTGAAGAATTGTCACTTGATGTTATGGGAACAATGATTTTTCAACTTGATGGCGCATCTATTCATAATGCCGTAATCATTCGAGCATGGTTAAACGAGCACTTTCCACAGAAATGGATCGGGAAAAACAGTCCCGTCATCGAGTGGCCCGCTAGGACGCCAGACTTAACACCACTTGATTTTTACTTATGGGGAACTCTTAAGAATAAAGTTTATAAAGTGAGACCCCAAAATCAAGATGAACTTTGTGACAGAATTAGACAAGCTTGCCAAGAAATTAATGGACGAGAGTTATTAAGAGTATCAAAAAACAATAAGAAACGAATCGATAAATATTTAAAACTGATTTTGAGGCTATTACTCAAATAATTTTTTGTTCGTAATCTGTAAGTTAATTTTGTTAAGTTAATTAAAAATATGTGTCCATTTTTATTTATAATACAATTTGATACCAAATTAAATGTTGAAATTTGGTGCTGACAAATTTTTGGATAAAAATTATTTCAAATTTTTAAATGAAAGTCGGTATATGAGATATTCTATTGATTCTAAACAACTTTTCTTAATAAATTTTTGCTCTAACCTTAACGCAAAGCAAAATATTGATAAATTAAAAGTTGAAATTTGGGACTGACAAATTTATGGATAAAAATTAAAAATACGATTTTTTAAACAAAAGTTGGTCTCTGGGGTATTCTTTTGATTCTTAACAACTTTTCTTAATAACTTTTTGCTATAACTCTAACGCGAAGCAAAATATTGACAATGTGACCCATGTTTATACACAAATTATTTTACCTAATTGTGCGAAGATTATTATGTGTCGTTGAACCTTTTAGTCTATTTACATGACTTCGATCAACTCGAGAGACGAGTTTGTTTATTTTATGTCGCAATTATGTATATGGTATACTTTCGCCTGCTTTGCTGCATATTTTGTTCTATTTCCAATTTCCAATTTAATAAATTCATATACTATGTTTTGATTACACACCCCTCCCACCCCCAGCATCAACTTGTGTTTTTTTGCCACTTAACCTCCCTGAGGGGTTTGTAAGACAATAAATATAAATTTTGAAAATTTATTAGGAAATTAATCCCGGCGCATTCGCCATTTTGGCCATATAGAAATATTGTTGAGACATAAAAAAGTAATCATCGGTTTTACAGTATGAAGACACTTATATGCAAGAATATGCAGTGTAATGTTATGGCGCAGGCTGCAACCCGTACATCAGCGGATTATGGCTCCTTTAGAACCGCACCGGGTCGTTGATATTAAGTGGACCGAGCCCGCCGCCGCTGCCGCATCGCAAACACCGAAAGCACGTTACCTACATTTTTGTAAAATATTATACGAACTCACCATCCGCAGCTAGAGAAACTGTTTCCTATATTGAAGTGCTGTTATATATTATCCTGACGGAAACCATACAGTTTTTACACATTCCACACACCGCCGTTTCAGGCTATTGCTGATATATTATCCTTTTGAAAGGAATTGATCCTCGTTTGAATAAGAGTTATAGCCTTTAAATTACCACTTTAAAAACTGTTTATTTATGATACAGGTATTGATTTTAAATATTTAGCTTATGCTTATATGTCTTCATATTTATTACGCTAATCATAACTTTAGGTACAATGGAATAAAATCCGTTTTGAATAAAATAATTTCATTTGAGTCTGATTTTATTTTACCTATTTTAACTAAATTCTTATTTTTAACAGAAATGAACCAAATTTTCAAATTTTACTATAAAAAACATGTTTTTTTTTGTAATATTGGGGTTGTCGTATTCGGATGACATAATTCTTATGCACCATGTAGTTATTTTTGTTGTATAGGATTGGTAATGTGGGTTGGTTTGGGGTGGTTGGTAATGGAAATCGCAAACATTTTCAGCAATTGTATGCTTATTAACAAAAACATTTTGAATGTGCCGCCGCATTAAACAATTATCAAATTTTTGATGGTATTATAATATACAAGATATATTCGTAAGTTATTTTCAAATTGTAAAAATCTCGATTAATACAATTTTATACAATAATAAATTAAATTATTTTACCACCTAAAAGTTGCCTTCCAGTACTTATTTTCGTAAAGTACCTAATTTAAGAATTTTATCATATGAAACAAAGAAAACTATTTTTATAAATTTAGCAACCTAAAATCCCATCTCTACTTATTACTTTACCTTTTTTTTAAATATGCGTAAAAATAGAAACATAAATATATAAATATAAATAATTGTTATCAACACTAGTTTCCATTGTAACGGGTGCGACACTAAAACTGCGTTTTTTCTTGATAATAAATTGTTTGTTCATATATAGCAAGATTCGTTAATATAAAAAAATAGTATAAAAAATTATGTATTTAACTCAAACAAAATGCCAATAAAAACTTGTATAGAAATCCTTTCATAACGTCATGAATAGCTTAACGGGCGCGACCTTAGAAAATAGCCAAATGCGACCAAGTTGGCTTCTAAAGTTGATACTGTAAAATTTTTGTTGAAAGCATATAGTAATAATTTTTTGTGTAAAACTTGAATAGTAACCTTAAACAAGCGCGTATTTTAAATGCACAAATATTGTATACTTTATTTTCTAAAATTTTCTCAAAATGTAACGGGTGCGACATTTGAACATTTTATCGAGTATTGAAACTCTTCTTAGCATCACAATGTACGAATATTTTAAGGTTATAAATTACGTCGCAATTAAACTATTTGACTTTAGATATAGTTGTTGGTTTGTTAAACAACGCATCTGATTTTTTGTTAATGTGGGGTAAGGTTTCTTGGAAATACCCCATAGGGTCTTTCTCAATCGGGTTAGATTTTTTGAACAGGGTTAAAATTTATTATACACTGTTTTATAAAAATAAAAAAATGCTACTTTTGTCAGGATCTACCCAACAGTACTTTCAATTTAAATAATTATAAAATGTTGTATGCCATTCAGCATTTAAGCGTTGACCTAATAACATAAATAAACATTTCAAAACGATAGAACTTATTTTTTAAATATAAACAACAGGAATTGAGATTAAAATAATAATAAAAATCTCTATTCTTTATAAAAAATGGATTTCCAACATCACCTGTTGATATAAATTTATATTTTTATTTTATAATTGGACGCCTTTCTGCAGAAAGGTACCAACCCACAAAACCAAAAAAATCGAGATATTTAGCCTATGAACTAATAAAGTATGTATAATTTATCTGCAAAATAGCCAAAATGCAAGTGTAGTGAAATCTATTAATCATTGAACCACTAATCCAAAATTAGAATCTGCAAGTGGGTTGGATCTTTTTTGTAAAAAAGCAGGCTGGTAGACCCACTACCAAAGTCTTTAAAGATTTCCTGCTTCTGCAAAATATAAAGTCTTGATGCATTTTTTTGGTAGCTTACAAGATGAGGTGGGGTTGGAAGATGATGTGAACGAATTTCAAATAGAATCAAAATTAATTCATATTGACATTATAATAGTAATATCAGTTGTATTTTGTTTGGAAATAAAAAATTGTCGCTTTTCTTTAAATACATACATACATCAGATAGTAGTTTTCATAAATTGCAGAAAGGAACCAACCAACAAAAGCCCATTTTTTTCGTCACCCTTACACATAACATCACAAAATCCACCTGATGAAATTATTAAATTATATCCCTTAAACCTCCGTAAGTCCAAAATCGGCATAAAATTAACAGGTAATTTTAAAATTATTAAAATCTTTGATAGCTTTTTTCTCAGTTTCATCATAGTGTGGGTTGGTCCCATTCTGCAGAAAGCCGTCCAATTATACTAATTAATAGGTAAATACAAATTTCAAAGTGCTGTTACAGGAATATTTTTGTCAAATTTAGACTAAAAATTGTAATTGAAAGATATTTTATAATCTGAAATAGTTATTTATTTCATTAGGCCAAGGAGTGAGTATTTCTGTGCTAAACTTAACGTTTGACAATTGTCAAAGTACTTACAAAAAGATCTTCTGGGCTGAATGACATAGGTACAACATTTTATCTTTCTAATGTTTTTTATAATTTAAAGCTAGTTTTAATTGTTTAATGATATTGGTATAAAACGTATAATTGTTAAAAGTATAAAGTGACGTTAAAACGACAGATCATAGTGCATAATAAAATCGGCCAATTACTGACGTCAATAAATAATTACTGGACCATAATGATTTATTGATGTGCTTATGCCATAATTAAGCACTTCAGTATCGAGTGTAGACGACAATTAAATTGAATTTATAGACCGCTTAAAGATAAATATATTTTTTTTATAATAAGAATACTGTCTTAAAATATTAAGTTATAATTATATATATAATAACAGTCCTACCGAGAATTATATTTTTTACTCTCACCTATAAAACGCCCATTATCGTATTCATAAAACATTATCTATAGTTTAACTGCTTCTTTAAACGATTGTTGGTCCATTTTCAAGGGATAAATTTCAATTTAATTAAGAACTCACTCAAGCTTAAATCAAATTCGTGACTAAAATGGCGTTTATGAAACTTAATACATAATATACTATTATTTTAATATTTACATATGTTATAATAATAATAAAGTTATAATATTTTTGTATGGTTAATGGATTAAATTTAATAAAAAAATATTTAAAATAAATGAATTATCATAAATTAAGCAAGCAAGTTATAGGTTTATTTATGAATTTTGTACTTGGTATTTTGTAATACCTTGAGAAGATCTGCGAGGATCATTCGATTGAAACCGGTGTGACGAAAAACATGAATAGAAAACAACTGTTAAAAAGTGTGTGAAGAAAAAGTGTTTAAATTTGTAGGTTTGTAATTTTTAATAACCTTAATACCTTGTACCATAAACGCTGTGTAAATTAAGTGTAATTGATATCGATTTTTTTAAATAAGGGATTTATTAAATTGTACTCGCCGATTCACATTTATGTCCCGTAATTAGTGATTTTTCCAATTATATTTAATTATTTGGTATTACAAATTTTCAAGTGAGTAGCAACAGTAATTGTGCGATAACGACATTAAATTTATCCACTGTCTGTGGAGTCCTAATACCCATTTTGAATTACAATTATAAAAACTGATGATGGAGTCCTATTGCAGATGGAATGCTTGATGAATAAAGTTAAATTTAAAATACCAAAATAGAGACTAAGACAATCTACTTTCACCCAACAAACAAACAAATAAGCAAACAAACAAAGAAACAAACTAAAAATTAAAACGAGTAACACATACGACAGCTAAGCTCTAGTATGATGTATTATTAATATATTTATTTATTTATATTTATATGTGGGTTGTGGTCGCAGTATTGTGTGGTTTTAAAAGTTTGTAGGATGTCCCTTTCTTTCAGAGTTCTCTTGCAAAAAATAAGTTAAATGTCGTTTGGGTTGCGGTTGTTGTTGCTTTATCCAAATAAATATCATTATTGTTTTTTATAAATTTTAAATGTTGTATACGTTTAATTCTCTCCCATAATCCCTTATTTTGGAAGGTTTTATGAAGAATATTTATATAAAAATAAACGGGAGCCTTCCGGGTGTTTGACTCGAGTTCAAACGTTATTTATTGTCTTTTATTTATATTTTATTTATAAGTTCAACACTGTAATAGTGAGAACGTTGAAAGTTAAAATAATTACCTATTTTTAATTTAACTTAACTTAATTTCCCTTGTTTTATCTTTTCATTTTTATTGTTAATTCTTTGTTTGTTAATATATTTATATAGTTTGAAATATTGCTTTATTGCTACTGTCTGTTTTATAAGAAATAACCTTGAATCAATTTAAGTCGAGTAGTAAGTATACAGTGAACGGTGATCTTGTGTGAAGTTTTCCGGGTGATTCGACGCAAGTGAGTTAGTGTGTTAATATCCATATCGGGAGTACTTCGCCTCTACTCAGACTCGTCCAACCGATTTCATCTAACCGAAGCCTCTACAATTTGCTCCGGATTAAAGGTCAGATTAGATTAGTCATTTGTAACGGGTTCCCTTCTACCAACTAGCTCCCATAGGCCAACCAAGGAATAAGAAATAAAAGTATAGCAAGCACGCGACAAAAAAAAACTGTTACAACACCAAAAGTACCTTGGGTTACTAAATTAATGAGCTTTATTAAGTATTTATTTTATTTATTTGTCGTAATTTAATATAACATTTGTCGTGGTGTTATATTTACATTTTATTACTTGGGGTGTATCTTTTACAGATTCTTTGCTGGGGGGGTTTGTACGCTTACAACCTATAGCAGGAAAAAAAATCTTTAAGAGGAAAATGTTGTAAATTAAAAATTCATTATTATTTCTTTTAAAATTCCAACCCTTATTCTTAATAAAACCATGCTGCGAACCCCTAAGTGAATATTTTTTAAACCTATTTGCAAAACGCCCATTGATTCGATTTTGAATTACCAATTAAAGAGTGCGTAAATCCGACTGGGATCTTATGGACGCATTAGCTTATTCTCGGATTGCAATTTAAATTCCGTAGCCAAAACAAAATCTTATTTTAGTTGCGCGTTACTGTTTAATAAATTGTATACGATTTTTTTTTCAACAATCCAATTTCTCTACCCGTAATCCCTTTCCGTTAAATTTATTTTTACATTTGCCGATTTATTGAATTTTAAATTAAAGACAAATAAATAAAGGCGGTAAAGGGGAAAACCGCAACTCAATTTCGTATATGCGGGGCATAGTAAATAATCAAAATAAAAATACCAATGAAATGCTTTAAACTTACATAATTGTAAAAGTAGCAAACATAATAATTAATATAATCATTATTTATAATAATTCTATAGAAATATATTTATACTTTTTTAATTTTTTTGGAATTTTTAACATATTCTTAAAATAAATTTTTATACCAAAAATACTGAAAGGTAAAGCAAACAAACATTATTCTAAACAATAATAATAATAATAAATATTAAATAAACCGTTTAATAGCAAAAGCTACTACATACTTTACATAGAATACTGCCAACCCTATTTAAAACACATCAAGCTATAGAGCATATATATAGTGATCTAGGGTCCCTGGTACAAATGTCTGGTAAGAATCAATTAACGTTACACCCTCAGTTTTGGTTTTTGAAAAACTTTATAAAATTTTGGCAAATGAAATCAGAATACTGGTGGAAAATGTGGCATGAGCATGAGCTTGGTGTTGAAATAGATGTTGATTTACGATTTAAAAAATATATTAACAGATGCTTATTGTAGTTTAAAGCACTTATACACCCATCGTCACGTTTTGTTTTAAAAATTAAAGCTAAATCTTACTAATACCCTGGTTCTTTAACCTTTTAACTACTGTTATGTTCTTTATGGTTATTGTTTTAAAAAGTAACCGTAGATATAATTCACATTATACAATTTTATTGCCTCTTTATAGAATAATAAAATTGAAAACAATATTATAAAAACTCCCCGAAAGTTCAGTCTTATTTCAGTTCAGTTATTGTTGATAGAAAACCCTTGTACCTCCACCAAAAACTAAAGTACCGAACCGATGTTTACAATATAAATTCAAGGCGCAAGGGTCTCATTTCTCCGCCACAATATAAAAAAGAAATATTTATGACATCTTCTGGATATACAGTTCGATTTTTAAAATAATTAACTTTCGTCATAGATTTAAAATCTGTTTTTCGACATACGTATCAATGTATGCCATCGCTCCATGGCTAGCGCGCCTGGGCGTGGAAATACAAAACAATGTCTGAGTTTGATACGTAAATTAATGATGAAAGTTACTTCTTTTAAAAATCGAACTGTAACATCTACTTGCTATACAACTCCATTCCATTCCATTCTATTCTTTTTTTTATTTTATACTTTAAAGTTTTGTTTAGTTATTTTTGGTCTTAAATATAAATATCAGTTGTTGCTGCCTTTTATACCATTTTGTTGTAGATACACTTATTTAATTATATACTTTTTTGTATTTGTAGAATACATATATGTATATTGCAACAAATAAATATATTATTATTGTTATTATAATCAAATTAAAATTGAACGTTTGTATAAACATACAAAGACAACGAACTTTTAAATTTACAATAATTAGACCCTTTTTTCATTATCACAGGTAGTAAGTTATTAAATTTATCTCCATTATAAAACAAATTCTTATACAGTATAAAACTATTTGCAGTATTTATATAAAAATTATTTTCAGCTCTTCTATTGGATTTGGTAAACACATTAGAATATACCACCGGTATCTGCCAAAAAAAACTGACAAAAAACTGACACGTTAGCAGAGAATATTCACTTCACAGAAATTAACAAGAAAAGTTGAAAGCAACTAAGCTCCAACAAGACTAAGATAAGAAAAACAACGGAACTACTATACCAAATGCAGGAACAATCCGAATTGGACACGGACAATGATGGTCAAGACGTAGACCACGACTAGTAAGTTAGCCCCTGCAGCGAACTAACAACTCCCCAACTTCAAATAATAATCCCAAATGTTTGGAGTAATACTACCAATTTCCCGGTCTAGGGGGATCCCGCGTCGTACACAGATTTGAGTCGGCGTAATTGTCCCCTAAACACCAAAATATCTATCCCCTCGTCCCACCTCATAATTCTACTATCATCAACGCAGTAATCAAATCTGTTTACAAGGTATGCTCTTAATCAAGGTTTAAATTCCCTAAAACTAAGGTATTTTATTGTTTTTGGCAATTTATTATATAAAGTTAAAGCAAAGTTTTCAATACTCCTGTAAACGGTGTGGGTCCTTGTTTGATTAAAACTTTATTTCTAGTGAAGTAGGAATGCTGTCTTCTAGTATTGTTAAACATAAAACTGTTTTTCTTTTAAAAAATGAGAGTGTCAAAAATATAAAGATCTGTTAGTGTTAGTAGGTTATTTTTTACAAACGTTTGCTTCCATGATTCATTAAATTCCAACTTAAAAATAATTCTAATAATTTTTTTCTGAAAAATGAATAGATTTTTTATATGGGGTGAATTACCCAAAAAAATATTATTATATTTATTTTAAATTGGAATAAACAAATGCACATTTAGGAGTGTCACTCTTAAAACAACAAATCTTGTATTAAGGATTAAGTGTAGATATTTATTGATTTAAAAAAAAATACTATCTGTTTGTTCCTTCCATAAAAATTTGTTGTCCAAAATAACACCCAAAAATTTAATTGAAGTACTTAACTTGATGGTATATTTATTGTTAATATTAATATTGTTATTGGTAAACCCATACTCTCCAAATTTTATGTACTGTGTACCATTTAAAAATATTTTTTTGTGTTAAATTAATATTAGTTATTAGATCATTTTTTGTAGAGGATTTAAAAATTGAAGTAGTAACATCTGCATACATAAAAATATTGGGGCAAATCATTTACATACAAAATAAATAAAAGTGGGCCAAGAATTGGGCCCTGAGGAACTCCTTTTTTTAACTCCACTGTGTTGGAATATAACTCCAACCCATTTCCCGATGATATTTTTACCCTTTGTTTTCGGTTGGTCAGATAGGATTTAAATATATTTAGCGCAGTACCTCTTATGCCATATCTTTCTAATTTCAACTCAAATAGTTCTTTATCCATGGTGTCAAAGGCTTTGGGCAAGTCAAAAAAGGCAGATACTGCCAGGGTTTTACTATTCCAAAGGTCCATGATCCTATCAACAAAATTAAATATTGCTAATTCCGTATTACTACCTTTAACGAAACCATATTGATGTTTAGAAATTATTCAATATTTATTACAATATTTTATCAATCTGGTAGAAATTGATATTTCCAGTAACTAATAGGTCTATAGTTATTAACATTAGTTTCAGGACCCTTTTAATCCAAAACCCTGACAATAGCCAACTTTAATCCATCCGGAAAAACGCCACTTAAAAAACAAAGATTTATAATATGACTAAGAGGACTTGCTATGACGTATGCGCACCTTTTAATAATGGTTGTTGGAATTTCATCCCAACCAGTAAATTTCTTATTTTTTAGATTGTTTATAATGTCAGAAAGTTCACCGGCATCTGAGGGATATAAAAACATATTAAGTTTTGGTGATGGCAAATTTAGTGTATCAGATATATTAGCCAACAATACATTAAATTATTTAGCTACATTCAATGAACTATTTATAACTACTCATATAGTTGTAAATGTATTGCTTAAAAAAAAGGTCGAAATAGATCATATATGGTTGGCATATATACATTTACCAGCATTATATATATATATATATATATATATATATTAGTTTTATTTTCTCCTAATACTTTATTAGTTTTTTTGTTAAAGTAATATTTTGTCACATACTTGTTTAAAAAAAAACAATATGTTTTAAGTGCGTATTTCCCTGGTTTCTAACAAACATAATATTTTATTGCTTTTCTTCAAAAACTTAATCGCACTTAAAAGCCTGTAAACACCTTATCTTCGTACGTGCCCTCGAAATATAAATAAATAATTGTGAAAGCACCCGTTTGTGTAAGAGATGCGAAAATAAGAAAATAATTTAAAAATTCATAGCGTCAGGACTATGGTATTGAGGCTCGAGACAGGCGTCTTTACAAGCAGCTCGCGGCAGAGCATAAAAAATTCATGGACCAAAACTAATCCTCTACTTCAAGTCAAAGTTTGCCTATTGTTTAGTCGTGTTAGTAGTCTGTATACGTGATAACTATATCAATTGTAGTTTTTAAACTATACCTTTGGCAGCTGGTGGATTTTGCATATGCCATATCTCAGTTATTAGACACCAAATTGTTTATTTAGTATCTTTATAAACTAATATAAAGATCTGCGCAAGCAGAATTTAAATATAAGTTTGCGAAAAAAAGATAGTATTTGCTTCGCTCACCCTGCAGCCTGGCCCCCCTTAAAAAAAATAATACAAATTTTAGTGGTACAATTTATAATTTACCATAGTTTATTGACAAATTTTAAAATTTATTCTAAAATACAAATATTTCAGATTTTATCCCATTTTATTGTTTATTATTTTAGGAAAAAAAGAAATAAAAATGTATTTAAAATTGTTTAAAATCTGTAATATTTAGAATTTTAAAATAAATTTTAAAATTTTTCTATAAACTATGGTTAATTATAAATATCACCACTACAATTTGTATTATCTTTATTAGGGGGGGGCAGGCTGCAGGGTAGGCGTGTCTTTTTTTCGCAAACTTCTATTTAAATTCTGCTTTCACAGATCTTGTTAATTTAGTGTTATTATGAACTTTTATAAATTTGGTGTGTTTCCCACGTATAGATAGTATAGATAGGTAGATATATATATATATATATATATATCTAGAAAGATAGGTAGATATATATCTACCTATATAGGGATACGCGAAATCCACCCGCCGCCACTGTACTATACGCTTATCTTCAGGGATCATACTGATCGACGCGTCGCGTCTTCAATACAATTAGGACAATGGAAGTCCGCAACATTGAGTTTAATTTAATCACAATTAACAGATCGAGTTTCTGTACTTACTTTTGAATAGCTTTCAAATAATCAAGAATCGAAAGCTGCTTTATACTATTTCCATATATATATATATATTAGGGTGTTTCAAAAAAATCGACTTTTTCTTTTTCTTCAAATGGTCAGCAAATTCTTTCAGAGGATGTCAAAACAAAGACCTCGTTAAAATTTGAGCTTTTAATTTGAAGATTTAGAGGTCGCGGATCGCAATTTTCTATTTCCCATTTAAATAACATAGGAAATTTTTTTTTTTAACTTTGGAATTTTATGCGTCTATATCGAATCAACTTATGGCAAGGAACATCTTAGATTTTTATAGTAAATTTAACGCTCTATAAAAAATGTCTCTTATAATTTTTCTATAAATTGATTTCTTCCAGAGTTATTCGAGGCCAAAGTTTGATTTCCATCGAATTTTCTCGTTTTTTCAACTTTTAGCATCATGTAGTAAAAAAATCACATATTTATATCTGAAACATAGGAAGTGTTGTAAAAAAAACAAAAAAAACGTCATTTTTTTCCAAAGCCTACTACAAAGTTTTAATGAAAATATGAGATGTGTATAATATGCAAAGTAATTTATTTATAAATGCATTTTTCTCGAAAATGGTGCATCTGAGCAATTCAAATCAAGAGTACCTATTTTTCATAAAAAACTATAAATTCTCATAATTTCATAAAAAAAATTAAATTATTAACCCAGAAAAAAGTTGGGGCTATTTTTGTAACTTTGCCCCCTCCAAATGTTACGCCTATGATTAAATTTTAACAGTTTTGATCATATATCTAGATTCAGCATGTCAAAATTACCAAAGTACCTACCGAAAATTCATTTGTTCATGTTCAACCCTCTAGGAATAGTTTTAAAAAAAATTATCCTCTTAGGCTCCTATTCAGGGGGCCGTAGCTCCTTTAGGAAGCATTTTTTGATACATGTTTATTAAACAAAAAAGTGTTATTTTTATACGAATAATGCACTGTTTAAGTTTGGCCTCCTGATTTCGGGACACCCGTATAATGATAATTGTACCATAAATGTTAAAAAAACGCGAAAATTCGATGGAAATCAAACTTTGGCCTCGAATAACTATGGAAGGAATCAATTTATAGAAAAATGATAGGAGACCTTTTTTGTAGATCGTTAAATTTACTATAAAAATCTAAGATGATCCTTGACATAAGTTGATTTGATTCAGACGTATAAAATTTCAAAGTTAAAAAAAAAATTCCCATGTTATTTAAATGGGAAATAGAAAATTGCGATCCGCGACCTCTAAATCTTCAAATTAAAAGCTCAAATTTTGACGAGGTCTTTGTGTTGACATCCTCTGAAAGAATTTGCCGACCATTTGAAGAAAAAGAAAAAGTCGATTTTTTTGAAACACCCTAATATATATATATAAATATATATATATAAACAGGGTGGACCTTATTTTCGGACCTTCGTTTTTTTTTTCACGCCGCCCTCTAAACTTTTTTCATTTGGTGAAAAAGTATCCTCTTTCAAATTTCAGATCAATCGGAGAACGAAAAGACGTGGCACATCGAATTTCCGCTAATAGAAGAGGTAACTTATTTCTCAAATTTATGATGAATTTGTTGATATTATTAATAATTATTTATTAATAGTAAATTTTATCCATAAGAAGAATAAATGTCATGATGTTTTTCAATTCTATTTCCTAATTGGTTTCATACAGCATAACAGTCAATGTAGGATTGTATGCGAGCCTACTTATTGTTACGAGCTGAGAACCAATAAATTTTAGCCTGCTGACAAGAAACCTAGTAGAAAAAGGTAATTACTTGGGTTTTACAGTTTATTTGAAGATAACATCTCTGCAGGGCGCGAAAATCACTCAATAAAGACGTAAAAACAAATAATGAAACGACGAATGAAAAAATGACGACCCATGGCCTAAGTGAAGTTTCAGTTTTTGGCATTTTCTGCCATATATATTAAAAATATCCATAATGTGTTATATATTTTTGAAGTCAGAGTTTAAAGAGTTATTACATAAGGGTATAAAATATAGGTCATTCCATAAGAAAAAAATATATTTTTTTCTGTAATATGTTTTTGAATCCCCCTGTATACGTAAACATAACACGAAAAAAACTTTTAGTTTAACCCTACAACTTTTATATAAAACTTTTTTGTCTAAAATCTAAAAGAAAAAAGTTAGGGGGGGTGGACATTTATAATGGATCACCTGTACATAGGCCAGGGAATCGAACAGTTTATTTGGTACCTAAAACAGAATACTTGGCTAAATTGTACTACTTGGTAGGTATTTTCTCATATATGAGAAAATAATACTTTTGTAATATAATATAATATATATATGAGCGATGTGCCACGTCTTTCCGTTATGTGATCGATTCCAGATTTTATAGAAATGATTTTTTCAATTAATGGAACCAATTTACGGGGCCGCGTGAGAAAAAAGATGTCTTTTATTTTTTTATATTATAGTTAAGGTCCACCCTAATAAACACCCTTTACTGTATTTTTAATTGGCCACAATGACAAAATGGTGTAATAATAGTTATTTATGGTACTAGTGTGTTATGTTGAAAATAAGTCACGCGAGAAAGATTTATATATAAGTATAAATTCTTAAGTGACTTAGGAAATATAACACACGAGTGGCATACAATTTTTATCCAACAAGTGGAAGAAATCGTTTTTGGTTGCCACGGGAATAATACATTGTTAACAAATATTTAAATAAATTTAGATACTTGTCAGTTTTCCCTGCAGAAAATGGAAGCTTTTGAAAAAAAAAATTAAAGAAAATGGAGGAACCCGATGAAAATTACGTTCCTAAGGATATCCTTACGGAAGCGGAAGAAGCAGCGATGCAGATTTTACCAGAAAAGTCCCGAGATGCTGCGAAAAGGAGTTCAAAATGTTTGAGTCTTGGATGATAAAAGGTATCGATGAAAATATTCTATTGGCCTATTTTTTACATTTGAAAAAAAAAATTAGCGCCATCGTCGCTATGGACCAAATACTCGATGCTTCGCTCGACTATTCCCCTTTATAAAAAAAATCGACATTTCAAAATATGGCAAACTAACGAGCTTTTTGAAAAGTAAATTACAGAGATACAAACCAAAGAAGTCCAAGACATTAGAATGACCTGAAATAGAAAAGTGTGGAAGATCAGTGTAAAGCGTGGCCGATGGGGCCTGCCGTACGTTCTTATACTCATACTCATACTCAAATAATAAATAAAATTCAATTTATACTAAACAAATTATATTGCGATTGTCAATAAAAATAAGTTTGGTATTGCATTTACAATATTTTTGTCATTTATAATTAAAAATTTAACTTAACCCCTTCATACATTTGGTAAAATTAAATTTATTTTGGAATTAAATATTCAACATAAAAACATAAATAAATATTGTACCCAACTATATAATTGATATCTGAGGCCATAATTACATAAAAAGAAGTAATTACGCGCTACGTAGGAAATCTTAAGTCAAATAAAAAATATTTACTGTTTACATGCTTCATACTTAAGAAAAAAGCCTTAAGCCGGAAAGCTTTATATATATGTTTACAAAAGCTAGACTTGTCTTATAAATGGCCAGAAGAACAATACGCTATATAATAGCAAATACATAAGTTATTATGTTTGATTTATGCTCCTTATCTTTTGTAATATAGGCAATTTTCGTTTTGTTTAACACAAACTTTGACATTCCTTTACCCAATCAATGTTTAAAAACATATCTGACAATTTGTTAAACGTTAAGAAAGTGTTTCCATAATGATATATGGCAGAGTTTTTTTAAATGTTTCTTTTCGGTTCTCTCCAGTGACCGATTGTTATACGTCTAGTAAACGCTTTAATTTCTCAAGGGTAAGTTGTGTACATCCCTTGTTAATTGTATCATTCTTGAATACAAATAAAGCCCCAAGAGGTTAAATATTTATGTACCCAAGTAAACTTAGACATATTTTAATTAATGTGTTTATTTTATTAAATTATGTTTTTTTCTTAACAGTAAATATTTGTTTATTAAATAAGGTTACGTATATTACCTGTTGTAATGAAGGTGTATTGCTTATTTAATGATAATGATAAGGATAATTTAAAATAATAAATAATTTTTTTTTTAAATATTATGGTTTTTATTTAATTATTTAAATTTAAACAAAAACAAGCAATCGTTAATATTGTGTACTTACATTTTTGAATAAAATAAAAAAAATGTTTTTAAACACATAAAATTTAAAAAAATTGAAAATTGAATTATAAACTTAATATAAAAATTATGGTATGGATATTTGGGTACCTATATGGGTATGTATATATAGTATATATATTATATACATATATACATTGTATATATTTATAAGTATGTATAAACCACAAATCTTCTGATCTTTCCAAACAAATTTCGTAACGTAGAGCACATTTTTGGGCATGATTTTTATAGAAAACCAAAAATTTTAAATAAAAAAAATTAGGTCAAATTTTAAAATATATTGCACAATAATTATTATTAAATTAAATTAATAATTCTCGAGAAGAACGAATATCGCGAACATTCCGGTAATGGTAGTGGATGTATAGTCTTGTTAAAATAAAAGCTGCCCAGCTGGTCACGTCATATAAACGTCGACTTTAGGTAATTATTGGTAAACGACCTTACATCGACGTCTCTACGTCGCGATGCTTTAACGCTTTAACAATAAAACAGTGCTTGAATTAAATTTTTATATTGTGGACTTTTGTTTATTTTTTTATTAATAACGGGTACATCTCTTTAATGCAGCTCGAAAATGTATAAGGAGAGTTATTATTAGGAATCGTATTGTATATATTTTTTAGTTTATTTACTAATTGCTAGACACAATATATTTAAATTTACAAAGTATTTATTCAACTCGTAAAAAAAATAATAAAATATATTGCTTGCCATTAAATATTTAAGTTTCGCGCCAAACGCTCTTGTTAAAATTGTTTGTGCGGGTGTGGCCGAAATGGTCGAATGCTTTACGTTTTGTTTTGTTTATTAATCACATATGCCAGTTTCTTTTAGCATCAGTTACAGATAAATTTAGTTGGGCAAAATTTTGTAATTTTGTTGATACATATATCTTTTACATTAAAATTCCACTTTATTCGGCAATTTTTCTAGCGTCCGTAATAATCAAAAATTGTGAGTAAAAGCTATCGTAAATATTATGCTTATAAGCTTAAGCTTATAGTCCTGGAGCATAAAGCAATAAAATATTCTCCGTGGGATTTGTTATGAAGGAATGATGGGACTATATGAGATAGCTTTTTTATATGTTTTTGAGTTGTGTGGTACCGGGTGTTTACCTTGAAAATATGTCTGGTGGAGTCTAATCCAAAATGACCACTATTTTCGACATTCATTTATAAAATGCCAAATAATTAATTTTTTCTACTCCCACCTTTAAAACGCCCTTTATCGTACATGTTTCCATGACACTAAGTGACCATTTAATACACATTGACAAGTTGTGGCTTTATGGCGCTTTAGTCACGGGCTGAAGTTAGCAACATGTTTTTAGTCACGGGCTGAAGTTAGTTTTAAGTTAGTTGACAGTTGTCAAATGTCATACAATCGTTAAAATAAAGTGCCTTTCTTGTAAAATAATACTAAATGTAAAAATTATTTTATTATATCAATACAAAAATTCAAAAGTATTAAATAGTTTCTCAACGCCAAAATTTGAAAAGTTTATATGAACATTGTACTGACCTTTTAATTTCGCCGGCAGTAAACTATAACTTAAATTCGGGCACGGACTCCACTGTAAAGTGCTCATGAAACATTTTCTTTACTTTCACTGTGAAAAACTGTCAATTTTCAAGAAATACATTTCGATTTATAACCTTTATAATTTGTGTTTATAAAATATAAAAATTTGACATTTGACGGTGACACACAGATTTCCCTATTGTTTCATAGATGGCGCTCTATAAAAATTTTTGATTTAAATCATTTTAAGATAATAATAAGTATTTGTAGTAGAAAAAGTATAGTATGCACCTCGTTTATAAACTTTTCTATACACTCATTAATTTAAGCACTAAATTAAATTCGTGTATAAAATGGCATTTAACAAACTTGATACATAATATACTATTATTGTGCCCTTTGAAATAAATTACATTACATTTTTTGATTGTCATATGACCGTGTATTGAAACAATTGTATAATTTTATGGGCCGTCAAATTTGATGGCCCATCAATTTTTTTAGCCTCTAGCAACAGTGACTTTTTGAAATAAAACTGTTTTAGCAAATTTGGTTGCTTATAAATTAAGTGTGCCTTGACTTTATCAATTTATGTTTACATAGAACTGTCAAAAGTATTTTACGATTTTAATACTTTTTTGCTGTTTTTCTTAATTTAAGGTATGTTTTTGTGTTCAAAAGCATTTTTAATTTATAAATACTTAATTTTAACAGTTTTTTTTTTAAATAATTATAATTACTATTACCCATTTAATTACCATTTCCTGTTAATTATAATTTATTACACTGTTTTACAAGGAAAAATATAAACTTTATTTTAAATTTTTAGGGTGATTTTGGTGCGCTAAACACAAAAAACTTAATCATTTTTTTCTTATTTGGGCCATTTACCTAGATGACGGTATATTTTTGTTTTTTAATTTAAGATTTTACTTAAATCAGCATCGAGAGGGTATGGAAAATCCGATATATGGTTTGAAAGGTGGTTAAATTTCGCATCCAACGGTAAAAACATCGTTTTAATCGATTTAAAAATAGATGAGTTACAGCTCATAGAAGTTCAAATTTCTTGCAAAATGGCTCCAAATAGATCCATGCAAAATATAAAAATATAACAATATGTCAGTTCTAAAAGCCAATATTTTCTTAACCATTTGAGATAAAAAAAATGTTTTTAATCAATATTTTTTCTTTTTTATTGTTATTTTAAGGGATTATATATATATTTTTAATAGTACCACTAATTACGAAATTATGCGACATTTTATAAACGCATACCTGAAATAACAGTTAGGTATCGGACTAATGACGTCATAAAAAATTGACACATTTTTAAACAAAACACCCGATAATACACTATTGTGTATAAAAAACTGATTTCAGATAGTTTCATCTTACTTTCACAAAAAATCCCACGGGATGCACTATGCTCCAAAACTATTGATTATTACAAGCATAATAAATATGTTTGCAATAGTATTTAATTTAAATACGGTAGCTTTTACTCAAAATTTGTATTATTATTATTTATTATTATTATTACGGATGCTACAAAAATTGCCGGGTAAAATGGAATGGCTGAGGAGGAGAATTCTGCAAAACTGATGACCATGAAGCCACCTTCAAAGCATGAGAAAGCGTTACAAATTTGCACTTCTACAGACAAGCAAAGCTGAGTAAGTACTGCAGTTTTTTTTTGTTTTTTACGCATATTCACTAAATAAGAATTTCATGTAAAAAATTTGCTTCACATCTAAAACTAACCTTTGCATACAACTAATTCAAAAAAAGACTAGTTTAAATTTTATCCATCATTTCGAAAACCGGTGTTTTAGATTTAAGGTAACTTTTGCATAGAATGTACAATATTTTGTTAGATATCTATATATATTATTAAATAAATTTTCTAAAAAAAAATTGGTGTTTGGGCTGTCCCAAAATACGTACGTCATAAATAGGTTGATAAAATGTCGTAAATTACCTCGATAGAACACTGATAAGTGAAGTTCGTATTTTCGTACGCCCGATGTAAATTTATTAATTTAATTTTCCGAATCGATTAGTAAAAATAAGCTATAGAAGTTGGGTTCACTAAATAAGAATTTCTTGTAAAAAATTTGCTTCACATCTAAAACTATCCTTTGCATACAATTAATTTAAAAAAAGGTAACTTTTGCATATAATGTACAATATTTTGTTAGGTATCTATATATATTATTAAATAAATTTTTTGAAAAAAAATTGGTCTTTGGGCTGTCCCAAAATCTATATAATAGGTACGTCATAAATAGGTTGATAAAATGTCGTGAATTAACGTAATTATACTTTACAATTACCTCCATAGAACATATACAGGGTGACAATTTTAAAACAAACAGCACGTAGTATTTCTTTAACTGATGACGAAAATTTGGCGAAACACGTCATTATGCTGCTGAATAAAATTATTTATTTATTTATTTACATATCAAGGGGGACAACTGTTGAGGTATTTGTTGTTGTATTACATTTAATCCCATAACCTCCAGAGCACCTACCCCTAAAATTTTAAATAGCAACCCCTATTTATTTAACCATTTTCGAAATCCTTATGTAATTCTAGATACGTAGAATACGTTATAAGACGACGTCACTTTGGTGACGTCTTTGGGCTGTGACATGTTCACGTCATATTTTAATCGATTCGACGTCATCCAACAGGTCAAAACGACCTAATAAATGACGAAAAAAATAAGTAAAAAGAACGTCATGCTATCAGCTGGGTGGGCGGTCGGTCGATAACAACAAAATATTCTGAATCAGAGCACAACAGACAATTAGTAAATATTGCACGGTGCTGTTCTGAGAGGTGATTTTTGGACTTTCTGTGAAACCTAATTTTTTTTTATATTGTTGTTAATTAGGTCGTAACTAAAATTTTAAGAGCAAAATAAAAAAAAATTGACGGTTAATTTTGTTTTAATTGGATGTTAATTAAAAATGCACACTTTCAATTCTCCAATTAAAACTTGCGATTTTATTTAAATATTATCATAACTTTTTAAATCAGATTAAAGATTAGTTAATTTCCTAAAAAAAGGTCTATACATTTTTTATATCTTTTACTGTTTTGTTGTAATACACGTTTAAAGTTTTAATTTAAGGTTAAATGTATAGTAGTCATTTATTAAACAATAATTCTAAGGGTGCCACATTTTATTTAGGGCCGATTTATTCATTTTTGATTTATTTGACGAATAATTTCTTTGGATACAAGATATTGCCAAGACATGAAAGTTATCGGCCCGATAAACTTTACTAAAGATGAATAAACCGGTCCTTAGTTAAATTTCATGAATTTCTTCGTAACTTTTACTACAATTTTTCATTTTTCTTTATAAAAAACACTTAAAAAAACTAAACAAAAATTATAGAATACGTATACTGAAAATAATTCAAACGTCAAATAAATTTTTATTAGATCCAAGTTTTATGGCAACCTTCACTCAGAGAAATATTATGTCATGAAAAGCATATGAAATGATATTAATTTAAATAATCGGGTAAATTTGATTCAAATAGAAAAAAATGTAGTTTTATATTCATTTACCAACAGTTTTCCAATGTTTTTAAACACTTTTAAAGTGTACTCTTTTTAAAATATATATACAAAAAGAAATCTATTTATTTCATTGCCTTTCTCAACGTTATTTTAAAAATATATGTATTATACAATTGTTATACACCTTTTAATTTAATGAGAAACACCAATGACGCCAAAACATATTTGAATCCCTTTGAATTATTAAAAATTCAAATATGTTTTGGCGTCATTGGTGTTTCCCATTAAATTAATAGGTGCATAACAATTGTATAATACATATCTTTTTGAAACAACTTTGAGAAAGGCAATGAAATAAATGGATTTCTTTTTGTATATATATTTTAAAGAGGGTACACTTTAAAAGTGTTTCAAAACATTATAAAACTGTTGGTAAATGAATGTAAAACTAAATTTTTTTCTATTTGAATCAAATTTACCCGATTATTTAAATTAATATAATTTCATATGCTTTTCATAACTTGATATTTCTCTGAGTGTTTAAGGATATATTAATTAAGGGAACCTAAATGTATACGTCAAAGGTTAGATTAAAAGTTTGAACGTTTATTGCAACAAAACAGTAAAATATATAAAAAAATGTACCTTTTTTTAGTTATGCAAATATTAAATATTTAAATTAAATCGCTAGTTTTAATTGGATAATTGAAAGAGTGCATAATATTTTTAATAAACAGCCAATTAAAACAATTCAAACCGTCAAATTTTTTTTATTTTGCTCTTAAAATTTTAGTTATGACCTAATTTACAAGAATATAAAAAAAAATTAGGTTTCACAGAAAGTCCAAAAATCACCTCTCAGAACAGCACCGTGATTGGACATATTAAGAAAATGACAAAGTGACATGTAGTGCAAAGTGATTATTTTTAAGCTGTAGTTGTATTTAAGTGTTTTGCAAATAACAATTCGTGCTTAACCGTTATTGTTAAGTTTGTACAGTAATTTTAAACGGTCTAAAATATAAAAATGGAGAGTAAACGCGTTTTATATTTAATATTGGATTAATATGTTTTAAAAAGTCCTCTGTAGAGTTACCTGCAATTTTAAACTCAGTTTTAGGTAAAAAAATTAAAACAAATTTTTAACTAGGCTTATAGTTATTTAACTTTTTTAATAAGTAAAGTAAGAGAAAGTTTTTGCTATTACAAAAACACAACATAACTTTGGTAAAATAAAAAGTACGACCGCAATTAATGGACATTCATTTTGTCTTAATTTGTTTTGGCTGGGTTGGTAAACATGTTTTCATTATAATTATGTTTGCCTGCCTGGAGGTAATATATTAAACTGCGCAGGGTAAATATGATCGGGCCGATGTAATTATTTTGCGATATGCACATTTCAGACGCATGCATGATATAACATGGATTAAATATCTTAGCTACTAACGGAAGTACATTTAAATAGATATAACAAGTATACCAAATAACCATTATAACAGTTGAAAGTCCCTATTTATTTACATGGAGATTTAGTTAAATACATGTTTGTATTTAGTTATAAGGTTAAGTCAACAACTTTCGTAAGTTGGTTTATATAAAATATGTTTAAGAGTAAATGCTGCTCAATACCACCAACTGTATGTACGTAAAAACAACATTTTGTTAAATACTTGTTGGTTTTTTTAACAAAATTTTGTTTTAACGTACACACAGTTGGTGGTAATGAGCAGCATTTATTTTTAAACAAATTTGATTAAATAAACTTAAACTTTTATTGGAGAAATGAAAAAACAAATATGTTCTTCTTCTTCTTCTTCTTCTTCTTCTATACTTTTTATTCTCTCTTTCGAGAGAATTGGACTTGAGCCGATTAGGCTCTTACTGCCCAGTTACTAGTTTTAACGTCCAATGATTTCCGAAGAACCAAAGACCATTGGACAACGGTTTTCTAACGAACACGTGGACACAAATAGGTTATATAACCTTGAAATTTATATATTCATATAAATTCCTCTATTCCTTTAAAAAAGGACAAAACGAGGAATATTATCTAGGACTGGAATCCGATTTTGTCCTCCCTGAGTCAAAGTCAACTATATTTCACACTTTTCATGGAGCAATGCACGAGCGATGCGCTTCTCACCGAGGATAAAATCGAACTCCTAAGAAAGGAAAAACAAATATGTTATTGACTATATCAAAGCGTTTTTTCTTTGTGGGGTGCTGGTGTAATGTTTGCTATTTTTTTCCACAGTTTCCTGGTGGTGAGCTTCAGAGATGATCTCAGTGCATTCTCTTTTACAAAAAAAAAGAAACAAAAAGATCGGCTATATTGGAGTTTAAGGCAAGTCAGCTTTAATAGCTACCCTGCTTAAAATACCCCATAGAGACCTATACAAAATATTCTATCGGTTTCAATATGTGCATTTGTCCAAGGTTTTTTCCGGATACAGCCCGATAGAAAATGTATAGGAAATTACCTATAGGCACACCATAACTTTTACATTTTCCCTATTGAGACCGATAGAAAATAACTCAATGAAGGATATATAGGGATATCCCTATAGAACAACCATAAAACATTTGACAAAATTTTATTAAAACCTATGGGGTCCTATAGGGAAAAAACTAATTTCTACATTTATGTGTATTTTCCCCATTGAAACCGATAGCAAATAAATCAATGGTGGATATCCCTATAGAACAACCATAAATCTCAACTATGGGTCCTATACAAACCGATACACCCTATAGAAACACCATACATCCCGATACAAATATCTATCGGTTTGAACAGGGTCTCTATGGGGTATTTTAAGCAGGGTAGACATGCAAAAAAATTCGTCTAAAACTATTTAAACTTAATACAAATATTAAATTAACAAGCTCTTCTAGACTTTACCCCATGACAAAAGATACACTCACAGGCAAAATAATCGATCCACACATATTTTCGATGAATTTCAATCGCAAATAACTTTTTTATTTGATTTCGGATTTAAACAAATATTAAAGAATATTGTAGATACATTAATGGAGAATCGCTCACATTTTAAAAATTACTAAAAAATACACGTATGTTTATAATATACAGGTTTAAACAAAAAGATGTTTTTTACCATAAGTTTAAGACACTCTGTAGAGTGGCAAAACCGTATATTGTTCTAAATTAAGTTTTAATTATCAAGTCACATCTATTTTTAACAGTTTAGTTTTTGGTTCACCTTGATATATTTATTTTTGTGGAAAATATGGATTTAAAAAAAAAACATAGCTTTTGAAAGCTGTATGACATGTCCAAATATGGGATGATTCAACAAAACTGTCACTGTCATCCTCCGTAGGCTATGGATGGACCATAGCAAACTTAGTTCTTCATACAGAAAAATATTGGAAATTGCAATGTTTTTAAAAAAAAATCCATATTTTCCATATATCGAGGTGAACCAAAAACAAAACTGTTAAGAATAGATGTGACTTGATAAATAAAACTTAATTTAGAACAAATATTATAAACGTACGTCTATTTTTTAGTATTTTTTTTAAATGTGAGCGATTCTCCATTAATTTATCTACAATATTCTTTAATATTGGTTTAAATCCGACATTAAATAAAAAAGTTATTTGCGATTGAAATTCATCGAAAATTTGTGTGGATCAATTATTTTGCCTGTGAGGGTATTAACACGTTGACTGCCGATGCCAGATTAAGGACTTTCACGAAAAACCGAATGGTTTTTTTGTTTAAAACTTTCAAAAAAGTGTTTTTTAGTGTTTTAATATTTATAAAAATTATAAAAAAACCGATATGCAAAAAATACCAATTTATAACCTAACAAGAGGCCAACGTAAAATGAACTGCCTCGCACAAAAGCCGGAGCAACACTGCTTCATAATATGAAGTTCATATCATGATGTATCATGGCTTCATATTATATTCAATGGTACTTGACTCGACAGGTGCGTCATCGGTCATTGGTAGGGGGCCGCCGTGACGCAACATTTGCGTCATCGGCAGTCAACGTGTTAAAGGTATGTAATTATAATGACAAAAAACTAACACGTACAGCAAATCCATTTTTAATTTTTCCTTTGAAGTCATTAAACCTTTTTTAAAAACATTTTATGGATATGTTTATAATCATTAACCGCACCAGAATTAGACAAAGGCATGAAATTATTAAAAAATTTCAATCATGTCCTCATAATTTTTTGTAACACCCTGTCAAACTTTTTAAAATTTGCCCTTATCCTTACTAAATTATTAAAATTTTAACTGACTAAAGTTAGTAAAATGATATTTTGGTATTAAAAATAATCTATTGCTCAATAAAATGAGCCAAACCGTATTTTGTATTCAAGTAAACATGTAATCATAAAAATGCTAAATATAATATAATTTGTAAAAAGTTGTTTTTTAGGATTTTATTCTAATCTAGTAGGCCCAAAATTGTTTTTATTAATTAATTAATTTAATTATTGGTTAATTTATTTAAAAAAAAGGCTAACCATAAGTATATCGCTCATCTTTAGAGATACATAGTTGGTTCAATTAGGAAAAAGTTCCACATTTGCCGATCAATGATCTAAAAAGAAATTTAGTTTTCGAGATATCGCATAAAATTTGTAATTTTAATTTTTTAATTAATAAACACCTTTTTTGCCAAAATCCTTTTGCTACTTTTTTCTTTCGTTTATGGTGTAAATACAATTTCTCAGTGTAAAAGTAAGTAAATGTTGTGTTAAACAGAAGTAACTATGGAGAGTTTATGTGGTAGAAGCAGCAATAGCAGTAAACTGTGGGAATTAAATTTATAGGAAACCACGAAAGCGACACAATTACTTAGAACTGGAATCGCCCTTGAAATTGGACCCTTTATTTCGCACGTAAAGAGGAAAACACCTAAATCTTATTTTTTATGGGGGACATATGCATTTTACGATATTTAGGCGGTATTGATTTTCCATCTAATATCTTTCTATAACCTTATACAATCACATTGTTCATTGTGTGTATTTTTTATATTGATTTATTCTCATGACGGATTTTTTAATTTTCTTTTGTTATTTATTTTTTTTATTGAACTATTTTATTTTAATAAATTCTTATTCCTATTATTGGTTGGTATTTTTATTATTTTGTTTCAACCTTTTAAGAAAATTCAATTTTAAAATAATGTTTTTAACTATACCTAATAAAAAAATACAAGAAGAGGCACCGTCCTTAATCCGCGAGGATTTATCACAAAAATTTAAGTTCTAAAATATTATACCAATTTATTTAAAATACATAGATAAAGATTAAATAAAATTTAAAAAAAGATTTTTTTCTAAGGAGCTAAATCTGGTATGGTGGGTGGTTAAGCACTACACTGTTTAAAATATCTGTGGTGTAAAAAGTAATCCTAAAATGGTGTCAAAATCCAACACCAAGTGGTGTTAATATAACACCATGAATTATGGTTGAAAATGAACACCAAAACGGTGTTATTTAAAAATATTTGAGAAGTGCACTTACACAGAAAAAAAGAAATAGTTCATTTAACTATATTAATTTAGTTGACCCATAAGTATTTATTTTTTTGTGGATCACGTGATGTTCTTAAATCTCGCCTGACTTACATGAAGAATATATAAGCTCATGTTGTCCTTTGCTTTGGTGTGACACTACAAGTTGTTCGATACTAGACCTTAAATAGGTGGAAACAGCTGTCAATACTTGAAGTATTTTAAGTTAGTGGAACGAACTAAAAAACATTATCTCTAGCGAGTTGAAGGTTCCATTTTCTGGAATAATACCACTGGTAATGTACTAGTAATGCGTCAAGGAACTTCCTGTTTCCTTTTTTCTGTGTAGTATGATTTAATTTGACCACAAACACATAATATTTAACACTGAAAAGGAGTTCAATTTACACCAGGTAAAATTTATTTTAATACTGTGTGAAAGTTAAATTTACACCATTTAAGTATTTGAATTTACACCATTTTAGTATTTAAATTAACTCCGGACCAACGAACCCTATTTAACACCATTTTGGTTTGTATCGATATAGACCAAATATGATGTTAATTTGGTGTTAAAATGGTCATGAAATTTTGAACAGTGTACAATCATATCAAAGGTTTTAATTTAATATTCATATTTTTTTACATCGTGATTTGTCGACCGCCAACAAAATTGCAATATCTTATTTTTAAAAAAATGAGGTACTTGCGCTCATGGGCCCCCATACAAAATTTTCCAGGGGGGGGGCAAACAAATAATTTAATAAGTAGCAAAAAATACCTTGGTTCCAAAATATATTAATACATTATACGTTATAAAATATATAAAAAAATAAATATAATTTACACACATAAACCTTAATTAATACAATTAAATCGAAGGGTAAAGGAACAAATAGGTGCACTTTTTTTGCACATAAACTTACTTAATAAAACAGCTTTTACTACCATATAATAATTATTAAGAAATCAACAAAAACAAAACTAAAACATCTACTCATCAAACAGAAATTTTAAGTTTCTTTTATTTGCGGCAAACATCAATCACCTTTTTAATTATAGTATTTTGATTTTGATTTACGTAATCCCGATGCAAACTTATTAGACAAAGCCCAGAAAGACGACTTTCTCCTATTGTTACCTAAGCCTGGTCTTAACCCTTCTAAGTGTGCTAAAAGACCTCTCAATTAAACGGGTCGTAGGTGGCAAAACCAAAAAATATTAGAAACACATTTTAATGTTGGGAAAAAAATCGAATTCTTTATTTAAAAGTTTACCTATATCTTCTGTATACTTTCTATTTTCCGAAACTTTTTGTCAGGTTCTGTATTCAGCTTTTAAATTTTCGACCTCAATTTTTTCCGATATATTTTACAATTGATTATCATCAATAAGAATTTTACCTTTTTTATTATACTTGGATGAAACCATGATAATGAAAAAGCCAGAGTTGCATCCATTGCAAATCTACATTTAAGAGAACTTATTATTGAATCTAAATAGGGTATAAATAATGATACTTTAAAATATTCCTCTGCAGATTGACTTTGAATATTGCTTCGATGGATTTGACGACCGACTATTCGAGGAACCTTTATTTAGACATTTAGATCGTTTGCTATTTCCTGATATTTTTTAAACATTGTGGAAAATACAGAATCTGCATCTTGTCTATCTTTTTCACCCCTAGGTAAGGGCGCCCACGCTTGCGCTATATTTTTATTTTATAAATGTGTGCCTTGAAATGAACGGATGGAGATGTTCACAGACTGTGTATTTTGTCATAAAATAATATGGCAATGCAAATAGCATTTTTCTCTTTAATATAAAGAGAAATGCCTTATTAATTATTGATCATTTACTATTACTTTAAAAATATTAACAATTTGTATTTTAAAACCTAGTAGACCTAATAGTTGTAATGTAAATCATAGACTCCGTGACGTAACCTTTTAGTTAACTAAATTGTATGGTAGAGAGGGGAAATGGCGACCACCTAAGAACAATTAACCATAAAATAATTTCGAACCAATATTTCTACCTTTTGAAAATCGGAATAGAAAGATTATTCATGCATCAATTCAGAAATAAAACTCGAATAGTTTTTCCAAAAAAAAAATTCTTATCAAAATGCTTTTGGTCGTCATTTCCCACGTAACGGGGTAACTACGACCAAGTACAGGGTAATTACGACCAAGTGCTGGGTAATCGCAACCAGGTATATTTGACTTGTGTTTCTATAAGAAATTTGACTTATGTTGCTAAAAAAAAAATTATTAAATTTGTAACAAACTAAAATTAACAGGTATTCAATAATAGGGCCATTCCACGCTTAACGGATAGGACAGTTGCCGTGTTTTTATTTACAAAATAATATTGTTCTATTACATTACAAATGTAAAATTTTTATAAATAAAGGGTGTCCCATTAAGACCGCCTATTTTAAAATTTTAAAAAAATGCCGTGTTTATTTAAAAAGTTAAGATATTTTTATTGCAATAAAGAGGGAAGACATTGAGGTTAAATATGGAACACAATATCCGATAAATGGCCGCCTCGTGACTGAGGGCACACGTTGATTCTTTTGACAAAATTTTCGATTACATTTTGGCATAGTGCCGGCTCAATTCCATCAATGACCCGTCGAATCTCATGTTTTAGTTTAGGAACTGTTCTTGGGTTATTAGCATAAACCTTTTCCTTCAAAAAACCCCAAAGAAAAAAATCTAACGTCGTCAAATCGCATAATCGGCCTGGCCACATCACATCCTCGCGGCGCGAGATAACTCTGCCTTCAAATTTTGTCCTCAATAATTCCATGGTTTCGTTGCTGTGCATGGTCTACTGTCTTTAAATATTGTTTCAACCGAATCTTGTACGCATGAAAATGCAGGTCTTTGGCCAAAATTCGCTGTAAACTGCTTCGAGGGAGTCTCAATTGCTGGAAACGGTGGCGAATCGAGGAGGAAGAATTATGTTTAACACTTTCACTAACTGCTGCAATATTTTCAGCAGACCGAGCTGCACGAACACGGACATGTCTCTTTTTGGTATAAATTGACCCAATCGTTTCAAATTGCTCGATTAATCGGACCACAGTACGGCGAAAAGGTGCGTTATGGTGATCGAAAAATCCACGATATCTTCAAACCGTTTCCGAAAAATTCTCACCATTTCGATAGTGGATTTTTACAATTTCTATGCGTTGTGCGTCCGTGTAAATCTCCATGACTTAACCTCAATGTTCACACATGACCACTGTCCAACAACAACGCTGTACGATTGACACAAAAAAATTGACACTAAATTTAAAATAGGCGGTCTTAATGGGACACCCTTAGTTCTAAACAAAAGCTGTTTAACAAGGTTTTTATTTGGCAAAATTAGGTATCGTGATTGACTGTTTAATTCCTTAAAAATTAATAATTTAAAGCGTAACGGACGGGACTATTACAAAGTAGGGATTGAATTTGTTTGCTTGCCGTATCATTGTATGATCTGTGCGTCAGTTTAAGGAGTGCACTGAGACTTTGCGTACGTCTTTGTGAGAATAAAAAAGTATTTTCTCAAATAAAATGGTTTTGGTAGATCGTATTTTTTTGATAGTCTGCTGGTGGTCTATTTGAACATTTAATTTAGAAAAAAAGTTATTTTAGTTATTTTAGAATTATTTTTGTTTGAGAATTTATAGGTTTTATTTTTATTGAATTCGTTTGTTTTGTTTTAATGCATTTCTGCAAATAAAAACTAAGTATTGTTTAAAATCCATTAAATTCCAGTTAATGGCGAAAATGTATTTCTTAAAAACTATACACATTTCCCTACGACAGCGTCGGAGCTTCTGAACAAACACATCAAACTGCATGCCCTTGTATCTGGCTGCATGCCGCGCTGTTGCCATATGCCATTATTGTTTCCTAAAAGGTTTGTTTTTTTTATTTTTTAATATTAAAAGTAAGAAAATTAACTAAATTAAATTATTTTTGACATATTATTAATTTTTTTGTTATTTTTAAAGTTTCAAACAAATAAAATTAAACTATTTATTAAATAATTATAATCGTTCTCTTCTGATTTAAAACAACCTGACAACTATGGTTTGTAATTACGAATGGCTTGGTTTAAATCACGCCCAATTAAAGTTTGTTTCTTTTTCTCTGATCAGAATATAATTATAATATAATTATAATATAATTATAATTTGTCATCCTTGTCTCCAGCCTTACTTACTTGATTCTATACAGTCTGTATGTAGTTATAATAAATATTTTATAATTCTAAACGATAACGTTTAGACGCCTTTTTGACACAAAAGTCGCATATATAGTTTTTGGCAAAATCGAGACCTGTGCAATGCACAGTGTGCATTCTTTGTGAGCCCAATGTCTACACATAGTTCATCTTTGCCGTATTCTTCATAAATAATGCACATGTTTGATTCTGAATTAGAGTCGTCATCACCATCATCATCAAAGATATTTTTGCTGTTAATGTAATTTTCAGAGTTTGATGAAGATTCGGAGTCGGATATAGTAACAAGCCTAACATTTTTTTTCAAAGGTTTCCCTTTGGAAAATTTGTTTTTTTTTGCTGAAGATGTTTTTGATTTCTGTCCTTGTTTTTTTTTTAATTTTAGCTGCTTTTTCTTGTCTTTTTCAATGAGCATTATTTTATTGGGGTGCTTGTTAATTTGGGAATGTTGTTAGCGAGAGATTATTCTTTGTTAACTTTTTAGCAGTTTATTGCTTTTGAAGGACCAGGTTGCTCATTTAAAAGCCCAGGTTGCTCATTTGAAGGTCCGGGTTAGTCATTTCTAATCTCCTCTGGTGGCACATCATAATTCACATCATTATTTTCATAATTCAAATTCCCGTCAAAATCATTATTGTTTTGATTTTGATCTTCATCAACATTATTTTTGTCTTCATTTTCCACACGCGAATAAAATGTCATAAAAGTAATCACGACCACTGGTCGTCATTTCCCAACGAGTTTGATCGCAATTGCCCGAAGTGTCAAAAAACTTAATTTTGAGCTTAGATTGTCAACAGCAAATATTTGATATTTATGTTAGGCGGTGTTTAGTTGTAAATTAATGCACTTAATTTATACATATTTAGCAATTGGAAAATTTGATGTTTGGAGACTTTATCAACTAATTATATACTTGAAAATATTACAAGAACTTACCCTGCTTTAAACAAACACGAATTGACTGAAGCCAATGTAGAATTTCTGGGTACCGACTGTTTTGGTTAGGTTAGGCTACTAAAGGCTACTAAAATATTGTACATAAATATTACCTTACTATGAAACTTCTGATGATCGTTATTACCCGCTGGTTGTCATACCCCCACTTTACCTGCGCTGGCACGCCTAAAAAAACGAAAGTCTTCTTTAATGATACAAAACCTATTTATAAATTTATTTTATTTTAATACAATTGTCAGTAATTAAAATTTACAAAAAACAAGGCAAAAATCGTGCCTACGTAGTTTTACAAAATTGCGTTATCTGTGTTTCTGTGCCTGTCTGGGCAAGGAAAACGTACTCATTACGCGTTCTGTATTCAGGGGAATATTTCAATGGCTTGTTATATTGTCTTTTGTAATCACCAGTATTGTTTTGGGGTGATAATGTTGCCTCGTTGAATTTAACGTGTCCGATTATTTCGGTTGCTCGATTGTTACTTGTTAACTTTGCGAATCGACGAAAAAAATCGTTTAATTAACTGCCCTAAATGCCTATATGACTGACTTCAGCTCATTTAATTTATTAATGTTGGTGTCTTTTAAACTAAAAAATGTTTGCTTAAAACAATAATTTGGCATGCATAATAACTAGAGATTTAAGTTAATATGCATAATAACTTAGAGATTTTGTTTAATATGCATAATAAATACAAATTTCATACCTTTAAAGCTTAACAGCAGGTGTGCCAACCAATTAACCAATCAATTAACAACCCAACTTGATTGGTTGGCACATCAATCTTTATTTCTTATAATTATAATAACCAACCCACATCAATCTTTATTTCTAATTCATTATAATAACCAACCCAACCCAGGAGGTGATTCCCGAGACCCTTTAAACGTTAAAATCAACTCTCTGGGAAATCAAACCAGATTATTTATTAACCCATATTTGGCTATTAATTTGATTTTTTTTTAAAGAGTATCAGGTCGGATTTTTCAGGGAGTTCATTTTGACATTTTGAGGTCCCAGGAATCACCTCCCGATATTGTAGGCATCTTTTTCCAACTTCTCGCCCTTTAAAACTTGGTGTGTGGGGTTTGTTCTTTAAGTTATTACGAAATATCTAGTTATTCATATTACCTAATGGTTTTCGGAAATTGGCAGTAACATAATAGGTATACCGCGTTTTTATTTTTGGTGTATAGTATACACTGTATACACTGTATACAGCTGACGCATTATAGCGCATTAGTTAATATACTTTTTAAAATGATTTAGCTACTTAAAATGTTTAAATGCTTTCGGTCTGGATGTACTTTTACAGTAAGAATACGGTATAAAGGTTATTGTGTACTAAAGTTGTCGTGATTGTTCGTTTGAAAACGGCAGTCTAAACTAATTACCGATTTACCTTATCATTATTACCTTATCATTCTGCCTATTTGATGATAGTTTTGGGAAAGAAGTTTTTTAAATAAAATTATCACTCATTTCTCAAAACAATAATGGGGTAGTTAAATTTTTTCTGACCTATACTTTTTATGGTTTTATTCAAGGCGTTTTGTAATTTTGAACATTTCTGTGAAATCGGAATTTCAATTGAGTTTACCGTTTTCGAGATATTTACAAAAAACAATCTCCTAATTACGTCACTAGGCTATTGACAACGTTGCCAGCTTTTTCTATGGTTGCCAGTGTGTTTAGTTTAAGATTCTTACGATAGATGGCGCCACGGTATAATATTTTATTTTTAAAACCACTATAATTTTAGTTGAGAAGAAGAATTGATTTTTTGACGTTTCTTTTTTTCGGGTTATGTTTTTTTTTAAATTTAGATTATTGAAAATCAATGTTATTGTTATGTTATTTGTAATTGATATTAGATAAGTGATTTATTAATAACGGACTCCAAAGCAGAGAAATCTTGTGGAATGGTTGGTTACATTGAACATTGGAGCTTTTAAACAAATAAAGTAAGTACCTATAATTATAATCATATTTTGCTCACCATCAGGGATGCAAGTTTTATAAAAACTATACATAAATATCATAAATACCATTGTTAACTTACATTTACTGTTATTTTTTGTAAATTTCTTTCATTCATTTTCAGCTTTATTTTGCCACTTTTTTCTATGAAATATATTAAACTCTGCTTTAGACAGTTATTAGGTACCTATTTATTACATTTTATTAGGTTTCACACGGTGTTTCAATGTGTAAACCTATCAATAAAACTTTTAATTTCAGAATTTTCTTTAACCTCCTTCTTCTTCTTTCACTCAACTGACAGTGACAGTATTTGTACATAACCTCTTCGGGTATTTTCTGACATAACCGAATGAAATCATTAACAAGACAACTTGACAACAGGGTAATTTTCAACCAATAGAAATCTTAGAATGTTGGTCACATGGCGAGGTTTGTGACGTCATAAAAATTTATATTTTTTGTAAATATCTCGAAAACGGTAAACTCAATTGAAATTCTGATTTCACAGAAATGTTTAATATTACAAAACGCCTTGAATAAAACCATAAAAAGTATAGGTCAGAAAAAATTTAACTACCACATTATTGAGTTTTCTCCTTATACATGAGCACGCGCTAAAATATATTTAGTACCTACAGCTTTTTTGCTGCTGAAAGGCCTTAATAAAGTTTAATTTTAATAAACTATTTAACAATCGCTTCTTTTGAAACTTATATTAAACTTAAAAATAATATGTTTTATTGTTTATTGTTTCAATGAAGTTTAAAGTCCTATAATATTTTTTTAAATTTTTAAATCGACAAATAATTTTCTTAATTTTATAGTACATTTAGTATTTATGGATTTTATAAATTAACGCATGTTTCCCTAATGATTAGGGTGGCTCTTATTTAGTCCAGCTTATTTGCCGCCGAAGGGACTTAATTAAATAAATTTTAATTTAAATTGGTCCATGTTCGGCTTAAACATAAACAACATATTTATTTATGGGATTAAATACGATGTTTTATCTTCAAGCGGTCTATAACTTATTATTGTCAACACTTACTATTAAAGTAAATAATTATCTCCTCCTAGGCTGTATAAAACCCATTTAGACCAATCAAAAAATTCGAAATCTGTCAGATCCACCTTACCTTATACTTTTAATAATAATTATTATAATTTTACGTTTTTTGTATTGTTTAACAAATAAAATTGTGCCTTGTAGATAAAATGTTGTATGTCGCTCGGCTGAGATGTGTGTTTTTGTGATCTCAATTGCTTTGCTTTTCAGCCTAATGACATTGTTTTAATGAAATTTGTCCTCCCTGTTTATAATTAATTATATATTTTTTTAAATTTAAACATTTAATGTTTAAATAGACAAATAATTGCCTAATATAAATATTAATAAATTTTATAAATTAACGCATGGCCATTAGAGTGGCCCTTATTCAGTCGGATAATATACATACAGGGTGAGTCATTTAACTTAAAACTTTGAAATAACTCAGTTAATATGCATTTTACGAAAAAAAAATTAAAATAAAAATTAAATGATTCGAGGGGGGAATCAATCAGTACTAAAATTGGTCCTCATACTCTCCTCAGGGGATAACTTTAAAATTTCCAATAGAACATCCTATTTTTTTATTGCAGATTCGGATCATTCGACTAAAAATAGGTAGATTTTGTCTAAAATATTTTTTCATATTTGTAATAGATGGCGCTGTAATGAAAAAATATCAATTTTGTTTGGCTTTTCTTCTATATACGATTGTCCAATAAATTTTGAATAAAATACTTGGTTTTATTTTTTATATATACTTATAAGTGGGTAGAATAGATATCAACCATGAACGTGAAAAATAAGTATATATGGTACAAAAATGTTTATCCTTAAATGGTCTATTAATTTATATTGTCGTTAGTAACTTTAGTAATTGATTATAGGCACATTATAAATTATTATGTGATAGTAATCAGTTACGTCAGTAATTGGCCAATTCCATTATGTACTTTTTTATTTAATAATTGCACGTTTCATATATCGTTTAACAAATAATATTGACTTTAAATTCTGAAAAACATTACAACTCAAATATAAAACGTTGTATGCCATTCGGCCAAGAATGCTTTGTTTATGCTTTGCTCAATTATTGTAGCCCTCCGCTACGATTTAAGCTTATCACAAAATAACTCACTTTTTGGCCTAATGAGAAAAACAACTATTTCTTGTAAATTATAATAAAACCTGAGTTGTATAAACATGTGACTTACACAATTTAAAACGTAATTTTCATTAAAAAAAATTCAATTTGGTGTGTATACTTTTGTATATGAGTTCTATAAACATGTGACTTAGACTATTTAGAACGTTATTTTCATTAAAGAATTTTTCAATTTGGTGTGTATACTTTTGTACTTTAAACCCTTATATAATACGTCCCATTTTTATAATAAACGCTTGGGCATCGGAAAAAGTACCATGGTGCCATATCTGGAATATACGATGTCTACAGAGTAATGGTTAAACGCTAGGCACAAGTCCAATATAAACAAAAGCAAAACCGTGTGTGATGTAAGTTTGGTTTTGTTATACAGAGGCCTAGCTAGGTAAATAGCCCTGGTGCAAAAACAAACTAGGGCCCTAACTAAACTGTTTAGGTTTTATCAAGTCAAAATATAAATATATAAAGGTACAAAGCTACTAGTTTATCATCAGATCTTTATCGTGAACTGAATGGCACAGCAAAACTACTTACCTACATAGTACATGTATGTGCATAAGTGTCTTGTGTGAGCTTTTGTGATCGCTTAGGTTCTACAGGTGAAGAGTTTAGGAGGAACGTATACTTGGATTAATAATTTAATAATATTAAGCAATAAAACGCAGTAAATCAAAAGGTTTATGCATTATTATATGAAAGTCAGACCTACCTCTTATACCGAACAGAGTAGGTTTTAGCCCCAAATTAAAGCATTAGCAATTAGCATTAGTTTTCAGTATATTAAAAAATAAAAAATGGAATAAATAAAAAAAACTTATAAAAAAAATTAATTATACAGGGCGTCCCAAAAGTCATGGACAGCAGAAAAGGGGTTTAAATTTAAGATTGAACAGATATTTATGCATACATTGTACACTTTAATTAAATTTATTGGTAACAATGAAACCATTTTATCGAGCATAAAACGTGTTATTCGCAAAGGACAGAGTAAAGAGTAAAGATTTTTTGCGGGACCCGTATGGTCTGCAACTGTGCCCGGCTGCCTGGAAGGGTCGGCGGTACTTAGTAATAAATCGCTGTGTGTTCAAAGGAAAACGGACGACAAATCAGACTAACGCCTTCGTTAAATTAGCCCGCTAAAATATGGTTTTACAGCAATTCTCATGAAGTCGCGGAACTCTCGTTGTCAACGTTTTATTGCGAAATGTAGTGAATTCTTTGCCTGTATTGTTGTTAGCAAGAATAATATTTGTACCAGAGAAATACTGTTCCCAAGGTTTTTTTTATAATTTACAAAAATATACCTACTTTTTAAATATTTAAGACATTTCACTTTTTATAAAGGTTAAATAAATGCATAATACTAAAAAATATATGAGTATAATACTGACATATAAAGGGTGTTACAAAAAGGCGGATTGATATTAACAGTTAATAACATACTGTTATTTGAACAAAATAATTGTTTTGTTAAATCATGTTTGGTACATGGCAATTATGTGTAAAAGATAATATAGGCAAAATGTTTACCAAGGCTTCGGCGGAACACCGAAGATTGATGGTCCAAATATTTGGGAAATTTTGTTACGTTGAATAATGAGCTTAACCGTGCCATAATGATTTTTTTATGGCATGAATTGGATAACATCGATATAGATGATTGGTATTTTTAACAGGTGTGTCAAGTGCCACACACTCAATAAAATAAAAGCTTTATTAAAAGATAAGATTAGTATCCAGGTCGCATCATCTCTCGACAAAGCGAACTGAATTGGCCACCAAAATCGTGCCATTATCTCAAAATTAATTTATTCTTGGGGAACATTTCCCTATTTCTCTATAATTGCTATGCGTTGCCAGGGTTATTTTGAAAAGCTTTAATTCTTTTAACCTTATTCCACTAGTGATTAATTGGATTAAGATTCGGTGAATAAGAAGTCACACGTTCCATTTCTAAACCATTATTGGCAACCCAATTCTTTTAACCTTATTCCACTAGTGATTAATTGGATTAAGATTCGGTGAATAAGAAGTCACACGTTCCATTTCTAAACCATTATTGGCAACCCTGCCAGTATATTATCCTGCATAAATAAAAAAATCGTCGAGAGGTTATAGCACAAAATCTACATACCTGACCTATTTAGGGTTTGTCTAATATAAATGAAATACATTTTTTAACCAACAATGACGCCATGGCTCACCACCCCAAAACATTACACTTCATCCTTTGTATTTAGAATGATCGGATAGCTGGTCTCCTAGGACCGTTTAAGGAATTCGCTGTACGGCTAATTGTAGGCCTGGTTTTATTCAAAAATAAGACATTTCGCAAAATCTTTACTTTTGTTGCTCCCAACAACAATTTAAACAGACTGTCTTCAGCGACTTTTATGCAGGATAATGCACCTTCACATTTCAGTAATTGCCATAAATTGTTTAAAAATGGAATCGTGGCCATTTTAAAATGTCCTTCATCTTCACCGGAAATAAATCCAATTAAACACTTGAGAGGTAAGGTTAAAATAATCCTGGCAATTTTATAGGAATGGGACACTTTTCTCCAAGAATAAATTAATAACTTAATAAAAAGCATGCCTTGTCGAATTCGTGGTTGCATTGACGATAGAGGTGGAAATACTGATAACACTGGTCGACAGCAATTTTACCACAAGGTGGCCAACAACTTTTCCAGGGTAATTTAGGTGCGCTGATTTTAAAAATGACCATCATTCGGCTTAATTAACTCTTGTTTTTAGAATATTGTAAAAAACGTTTTCACGACAAAATTAAGTTTTCCTTACCACACAGTGGCCAATAACTTTTTCATGGTAATTTGGGAGCGCTGATTTTAAAAATCATTCGGCTTAATTCCCTCTTGTTGTAAAAACGCGGTTGCTGTTTTGAGGTAAACTTTTTGCATCTTTATTTGTTTGTATAATCCATTTAAGTATGGAACCTACATGTATCAAACGCTAACAATAATTTGTTGGCCGTAAGAATTAAAAACGACCAAAGAAACTAGTTAAATTTTTTTTGTACTCTCAGAAAGTTAAAGTTTACAAATAATCTTTAATTAGTCAAACTATTTAAGTTGTAAAAAGTAACTATTTAAAAGTAAAAACTACTATTTTATCAGTAAACAATGCTGTTAATTCAAATAGTGAAATTTTGACAACTTCATTTTAAGAGAGCATATAAATATTTTTTTTATTTTAACTAGGACACACATATTACCAATAATCCTTAGTTGTATTTATTTTTTTTTCTTTATGTTTGTATAAACTGCTGTTTATTTTTAAGTATTCTTTTTAGTAAAATACGGTTTCTGAACTTTTTATGCATTTTTGCGAATTTTACAGTATAAACAATGGAAAGTAGTAAATTTCTTTGTTTTAGAATTTCCGAAATTAAACAGTGAAAAATTTTTTCAAGCCTTCCGAAAAAAATCAACATTTTTGTTAAACAAAATAGAAAAAAACTAAATAAATTAATTTAAAAAAATCATTTCTAACATTTGCGAAAATTTTAAGTATTTTTTTTTGCGCACTCGAAAACTACAAAACTTATGGATTGTTTTCTTCCCGGAAGGGTATTAAATCGGGTCACTGATCGACAACAATTTTTAAATTACCTGTCGGGACGTAAAGAAAACACGATTAAAACTAACAAGCTCAGCAAGCTGAGCGGGTGGAAATCGCGCCGCTACCGCTCCACCTAAACTGGGTAGTAATTTTAAAGATGAATGTCATCTGTTATCTGTTATCTGACATCTGTCACCTGACATCTGTCACCTATCATCTGTCATCTGTCACCTGTCATCTGTCACAACCATTTGTCATCTGTCATCTGCCATTTGTCATCTGTTACCTGTCATCTATCATCTGCCACTTGACATGTCACCTGTCCACTTGACACATGGCACATGTTGTTGGATACTTTGTTGGGTTCCCCTTGTATGTGATTTGCGAAAAAAATTAAATCGACTTTAATTATTTATTTATTTATTAAATATAACACTATCATAGTTTAACAAAACAGTTCTATAACTGTTTAAGATCCATCCGATAAACAAACTTCATTCATTATCTTTTTCTTTTGGGAAATTTATGCAAAAGCAATTAAATTTGGCAATGCCGCATTTTTACCTTATATTTTGTTGGATTTTGTTATCGATTTAATTTCGGGGATTTTATTTGATTAACTTTTTTAAATACTGACGAAAATTTAAACCGGCTTCTGAGCGATTAGTTTTCATTCGATGAAGCTCATCTTTTAGTATATCAAACTTTGGTCTTTTACCCGTCGATTCGTGTATTTCGTTTGGCCAATTTCGAAAATTTCTCTCGCCCTACAAAACGTTTGAAAATTTTTCGAAAAAAAATAAAAAAAGATTGCTGCTCGAAAAGTTTCCGGCGGATCCGGCCCGTTTGCAATAGGAACCGAATTATCGTCCCGAAGCACCTTTTCCGCTCGTTCGAAAGTTAAGCGATAACAACGGAACATGCAAAATTTGACGGAAAAATGGAAAAAAGGGCCTTTTCGACGCCGGAAAAATTTGGTCCGCGGATAGGTCTCGTGGGCACAAAAAAAGAATGCAAATTTCGAGTGTCCACCTTCAATGGCCTCTGAGCTACGGCGCTTCGAAAAAAAGCGACATACAGACCAACAGACTACAGAAAAAAGAAGTTCCTTCTTGTCACTTTTTTGCTATCCGCTGCTCGTACTAGTTACTGACTAGTTACTGGATAGTTACTAGCTATTTACTGAATAATTACTAGCTAGTTACAAGCGGTCACTGCGAAACTCGCAGTGCAAGTTCAGTAATTAGTAATTAAAAAATATTCGAAAATAAACAAACTCACTACTTTCCATTGTTTATACTGTAAAATCCGCAATATCTCATAAAAAGTGCCAAAATTTTTGATTTTTCATCACCTATCGATGTTATTTTTTCATAAAAAAAGTTTATGGGTAGAAGTTATAGACTTTTTTTTTTACTTTTTTGACCTTTTGACCTTTGATTGGAATAGAAATGAGACGAAAATGCGAATGTGATTGCGAATGGAAATTTTACTAGTATTTTTCTTAATTTGCATTTTTTTTATTTCTTTTTAACTTTTTAACTTTTTTATGCAGGCGAAGATAAAATCTTTATAAAACAGTAGGATATAAATTATACATAATACATATTATCATACCAGGTGGCTTTTATTTTTTGTTAAATGTTTCATTGCATTAAGTTGTACTTTAAATCGTGAAAGAAACGTATTAACGTTGCAACGCGTGGTGGAGTGGCACACGTCGAAATTGATGACTGTGGACATCGTAAAACAGTTAATAATAATAATAATAAATTCCTAAATAACTAAAAAAAAACTAATAAAGTTCTTTTAAAGAACAATTCTAAATGTCACATAAGCCGGAAATGTTGTTGAAGTTACGAGATATAAATAACATTAATTGGAGAATTCATGCCCACATTCGTGCGCGAAAACTAAACACAAAATGTGTTGTCAATAATTCAGGGAAATCAAAAAAAAACTTGACTAAAACCAACCAAACCAACTTTAGTGAGTGACTAAAATGCTCAAAAGCCACTGTTGTTAACTTCAGCCCGTGACTAAAACGCCATAAAGTCACATGTCACAATGTAGGAGTAGATACAAATATTTTAGGTAAAAATTTATTTAGCTGAATTATGTACAGGGATAATAAATTATTTTAACATTAGTTTTTATTAAAGAGCTTTTTTTAATTTTATTTTTTTTATTTAAAAAATACTTTATTGGTTACCCAAAAGGCTATTGACATTAAAAGTATTCAAAGTAAGTTTAGAAAACAAAGAGATTATGACCTGGTGTGATAAATAAAACAACTATCAGTTAAAAGTTATGTTAAAACAAGTCTGACTAAGAACTTCTAATTAAATAACGTTTTTGGGGTTCACTGTACTTATCCTGGATATATAATAATATATTTGGTATTATTTTTAGGATTTGCGCCCGATCCAAAATATAGTACATTAAAAACGTTTAAAAAACAAAGAAGAAGAAGAAAAAAGAAAAAAGATACATTTTTCTTAAGAAGCATTTGTTTAATTTTTCTTTTATTACCAATTATTCTAGATTATTCTAAAAAAACGCCTTATCAAAAATATATTAAAAGCAATCAAAGCACAAAGTTAGTGGAGTTTAGAAAATAAAGAAATGATCTGGACTGATGAACAAAGCAACGATCGGTTAAAAGTTTTGTTAAAACAAGTCTGAACAAAAAGTCCTAATTGAATAACGTCCATTAGTAAATGCGCGGTCCTTTCAAAAATAGATTCATTATCGGTCGAATTGTCGGATAGTTTTTGGAGTTCATACCGGATTTTCTAAATGAAAAAGAGTAAAGTTTTTTTACTAGCTATCACGTTTTTAATGTATTTAAAGAAAGTCTACCAAAGAGAATTGTTTTATTTGTACAATAACTAAGTTGTCTTTAAAAAGCACAACTTTACTAGAGTTACAAAAATAGTAGTTACCTAGTAAACAAAAGATCTATAAAGGTTTTGTTAAAACAAAATAGTTCTTATTGAATACCATCTATAGATATTATCTACTATCCAACAATATTCATATATGAATATTGTTGGATAGTTTTTGCGGTTTACTATACATGCATATAAAATATCCTTAATTGAAGTACAAAGTTTTTCTTTCATCAGTATTTTTATTGTAAATATATTTAGCTAGAAGATAAAAAAAAACAATCGCAAAGCAAAATATTTTTTTCTTTGTATTTGGGGCAAAATTTGCCAAGTGTACCAGGTGAAAAAAATTTTGTCACCGATTTTGTTTAAACTTTACTTATTTGTTGTTCTTATAACGAAGAATCATAGCATAATTTTTTTTTGCTCTAGGATTGTTAATTCAAGAGTTATGGATTATTAAAATTTATCGATTTTTTACTTTTTTGTGAAATCGCTTTTTATTTAAAAATTCATAACTTCTGTTCATCTCTTTATTAAATATTTGAATTTAACCACCTTAAATGATTTTTTCCGTACTTTTTAATGGGCTATACCATTTTTGCAACAAAAAAAAATTGCAATTTTTTTTTGTAGTTTTGCAAAATTTTGCATTTTTTGAAACAATGTGTATTCTTTAATTTTTTTTAAAATAGCATAAAATCGAAGTTTATTATGTTACCTTTGAATAAAAACAAAATTTAGAGTGGGCCCGACATGTAGAAGGAAAGTTTTTCATATTTGAATGCCGCACGGTCTAGCCATCGAATAGCTACTACACTGCCGTATGCGTTTATACCTAGTAGATGCGAGTAAACGAATACAAAATGATAATTTAAAATTATGTTTGAGTAGTCAATAATGTATTTTAAATATTTACACTGCCGCACGATATAGTTTTTTTATTGTGTATTAGTCCTTTGGAGGGGAGCCCGCGGTCCGTTCCTACACCTAACCCGTACAAGCCATTCAGTTGGCTTATGGGACTTCTTAAGAAGTAAGGGTGGAACTAAAAGAGCACTTTTGTATATAAACTGTATTTTTTTGCACAAATTGTTTAAGCATGGATCTACATAGATTTCGCAAGGAGGGTCGATGATATTAAATAAAAAATTTATTGTTATAACCGTAACGGCTTGCCTATAAGCTGAATAGGCGCCATTCAGCTTATAGGCAAACCGTTACGGTTATAACAATATATTTTTTATTTAATATCATCGATCCTCCGCGAAATCTATGTAGACACATGCTTAAACAATTTGTGCAAAAAAATACAGTTAAAAAACTATATCGTGCGGCAGTGTAAATATTTAAAATACATCATTGACTACTCAAACATAATTTTACATTTTAAATTATCATTTTGTATTCGTTTACTCGCATCTACTAGGTATAAACGCATACGGCAGTGTAGTAGCTATTCGATGGCTAGAAAGTGCGGCATTCAAATATGAAAAACTTCCCTTCTACATGTCGGGCCCACTCTAATTTTTTTTTTTATTCAAAGGTAATATAATAAACTTAGATTTTATGCTATTTAAAAAAAAATAAAAAATACACATTGTCTGAAAAAATGCAAAATTTTGCAAAATTTCAAAAAAAATTGCAATTTTTTTTTGTTGCAAAAACGGTATAGCCCATTGAAAAGTACGGAAAAAATCATTTAAGGTGGTTAAATTGAAATATTTAATAAAGAGATGAACAGAAGTTATGAATTTTTAAATAAAAAGCGATTTCACCAAAAAGTAAAAAATCGATAAATTTCAATAATCCATAACTCTTAAATAAACAATCCTAGGGCAAAAAAATTTTATGCTATGATTCTTCGTTATAAGAACAACAAATAAGGAAAGTTTAAACAAAATCGTTGACAAAATTTTTTTCACCTGGTACACTTGGCAAATTTTGCCCCATTTACATATTCACGTGAAATATTAGTTAAAGTATAGAAAATGTAAACTATTTCTAGTTTCATCTACTATTAAATACGTACTTTTATTACAAGCATCAAATTATAGAATATTGTGCGACTAGTGGGAGAAAAAAGATATTCCCCGAGCGTGGAGAGGAGTCTCCCCTTTTGACCATTAGTCGCACACAATATTTTATTTAACAACCACAATAAATTTAAAGCCAATTTAATTTAATAATAAAATAAAAAGTAAAACCAGTTAAAGTTAAAAATATATGCAGGTTTCGTTTCTATACTTAGGCTTCTATACTGTTTCAATCCTTATATATTGATGTTTTGTTTCCATACCTGACCGCTCTGTTCCCAATTTAGTCGGAAAAGGGAACTAGTACATTTGTTTCTATACCAAACGTTTTTATGTCATTCTGTTATTGATATTTTCATATTTTCATTAAAAATGTTTCCTCAGGAATTTCGGTACAGTTTAATTTAATTATTTGGCATAACCTATATAATATATTATATGTTGTATAGTTGTATGTTTTTATACCGTTTCGTTTCAAGCAACAATACCGTTTCAGAAACCCTGTATCAAACCCTGGATTAATTCTGGAACACCCTGTATATGTATGTATATATATATATACATACTGGATTATATATACATACTGGATTATATATATATATATATATATATATATATATATATATACTAGATTATATTAGTTAAGTTATAAGTTATTCAAAAGTTTTTTTTTTCTTTTTTACCCTAAAAATCGCCTGATCTAAAATAAATAAAGCACAAAAATAGCAGAAAACAAAGTGATAATGACCTGAGCTTAAAATTTTAAAAACTATTAGTTATGTAAAAGTTTTGTGAAAAATGCCCAAACAAAAAGTTCTAATTGAATAACTTCCATCAGTAAATACTGCGTTCCGTCCCAAAATAGATTCATTATCGGGCGAGTTGTCGGATAGTTTTTGGGGTTCATAATACACGGTTTAATAATTGGTGTCGGAGGCGGGGATTGGTGGTGGGCGGCGGTCTCGTCGGGCGCGATCGCTTTCGATTCCCGTCTTCCGACAGTCGGATGTCCTGGGAGTTGATTGTGTTACCCCCAGGCCCCGGAGCGTGCTAATTTCCAGGACCATTATGCAAATCGTCCTGCAAGATAGCTACTTATAACAAGTTAATTGGCTACGCCCACGCGAAAACAAAAAGAACTCTATGAATATTTGCCCATGTTCACATTGCTTCTTGTAATTGCCAGACCCTAACGCCTAGATCGTCTTCTTGCTGTATGAGTTTAATTGACAATGTTATAGCGAAGAAAGGACCTTTATTAGGCAATGAACATTTTGTTCAGTGTAACAAACCTAACAATAACTAAAAATATTCTAAATTTACAGGGTGTCCTAGGTTTCAGTAGCATGATTTTACCAGCGAATGTATAAAGTACTAATATTGGTTAAAAGATACAGGGTAAAAATCTGCGTAAATCATAGTATACTATAGTAAATATATAAGTATAGTAAATATATTTACTGCCATCGGAGAAATGGCGATAAATAGGATATTTAGTACAGTTTGACAGTTTAAAATAAACAGGGGTGATAAAAGGTACGTACTATGCATGTTCCTTTCCTCTTTTGTGACAAACAAAATACGAATTTATATACGTAACTAAGGTCGTATTTTTTTTTGTAAAATATAAAAAGATTTTGAAATTACCTCAAAGTTGGTGACGATTATAACGGACAGTAGGATAATGAGTTTTATTTTATTTTTTTGTTTCAACTTTTGACAGATATTGCAAATTTGGATAAAGATTTAGAGGTTTGAGAAGATCTGCAAATAACCCCCCCCTACTAAACAAGCCTTAGGTTATTACAATCCTAATTGTTTTAAAATAAATGTATTCAAAAAGTCATTTAAATAAACTAACATTTAAATCTGGCGAAAAGCAGAAATGTATTTGAAGTAGAGTGCCAAACGCTTGGCGTAAAATAAAAGGACGGCACTCCTGTTTTTTAGGAGACAAAAGGAAGGGGGGGAGAAGACGACATTCAAGACAGCATTCAAGAAAAACCCATGCAACCAAAAACAGCTATAAATTTGGTAAATGTAAAAGTGTTTAAATTTGTAGGTTTGTACATTTTAATAACTAAATTATTGAAGTATAAATATGCCCGAACAATTTGTTATAATTAGTTTACACAAATGCCTTCTTGTCGATCAATTGACTGGGCGTCATCGATCTGTCTATTCCGCCATGATGACTGCCGTTTTAATAAACCACGCTTGTAAATCAAAATGATGTAAATTTACGTTTGAACCATCTCGCATTATAATTTAGACTCTAAATTATAAACAATTTGTACTTGATTTTATCTAATTAAAAGGGCTGTGTTGTACTTTATTTTATCTAATTAAAAGGTCAGGATTGTACTGGATTTTATTTAGCTAAATATCAGGGTTGTACTTGATTTTATTTAATTATTTTAATAAATATTTCTTAAAGGGGATTAACCATAAACGCTGTGTAAATTAAGTGTAATTGATATCGATTTTCTTGAATACGATATTTATTAAATTGTACTAGCAGATTCACATTTATGCCCCGTAATTAGTTAAGTGATTTTTTACCAGTCAAATTAAATTATTTGGTATTAAATTTGGAGTGAGTAGCAACAGTGATGGTGTGATAGTGACATTTAATTTAAAACCACTGTCCGTGGACTCCTGACATAAAAGCCCATATTGAATTACTTTCCTGTAAATTCCAGTAAAGAGGTGCGTAATGGTCTGGATTCATCTGAATGCGCAACGCAGACAGTGCTTTTTGTTATTTGGTCAAATTATTACCTAGTATTTTATGGTAATTATTAAGTTATTAATTTTTGCCGATAAATAAGGCATCATGGGCAATTGCGGTCCCTAAATTGGAATTACCTCGAAGCCTATTATTATTTACTCCTTATTCTAACAGTTGATTGAGCCTGAACTCTAATAAATAATACATGGAACAGTAAACTTAAATTCAACAATAAATAATAATAAATTCAACAATAAATAATTATAAAACTTTATTTACCTAATGCAAATGGAATTCTTGACGGATAAAGTTACATTTAAAATACAAAAATAGAGACTAAGACTGAATCTACTTTTATCCAACAAACAAGCAAACAAATAAAGAAACAAACTAAAAATGAAAACGAGGAACATATACGACAGCTGAGCTCGAGTATGGTGTATTATTTATATAATGGTATTTATATATTTATATTGTGTGGGCTGTGGTCGCAGTAAGGAGATAGTGTGTGGTTTAAAGGGTTTGTAGGATGTACCTTTCAGAAAATAAGTTAAATGTCGTTTGGGTTACGGTTATTGTTGTTGCTTTATCCAAATAAATATTATTTATAATATTATTATTATTATTATATATTGTTTGTTATAAATTTTAGTGTTTTTTACGTTAAACTTTCTCCCATAATCCCTCATTTTGGAAAGTTTTATGAGAGATATAAAAATAAATGGGAGCCTTCCAGGTGTTTGACCTGAGTTAAAACGTGATTTATTGTCTTTTATTTACTATATTTATTATTATCCTTTTAATACTTTCCCCATGAATACAACACCTGAAAAGTACCTTGAGTTACTAAATTAATGAGTTTTTTTACGGTAAATATTTATTTTATTTATAAACAATATAGATATAAATAATTTCAACTAATAACTGAAGCTATAGCTATATTCAGGATATCAGGATCTCGTAGGTACTATTTCTGATGATTATGATGATGCATGTGATTCCATAAAAATTTCATTGGATAATAATGTGGTGGAAGGTAATTTTGGCCAATATAAAGCGTTACAAAATATAAAACAAAACATTACTTTAGCTTTGCAAAATATTTTTTTCTTTTTTCTTAAATAAGCTTATCGATATTATTACTAATTGCAGTAACCCCTACCCATCATTTTATTATTGTTATAAATGTCTAAATAAAATTTTGCAAAACATTTTTTTCAATAACAATATTTATACCAATATAGACAAAAGTGTACACTTTAAAAAATGTGATCATTGTTTGACCTTAAAATAAAAAAAAATATTTATTTGTCTCTTGAATAATACCACAGTTTACCTTATTATGGAGATCATGGGTCAAAACAGTTTATTCAAGTCAAGCCAATTCGTCGGGGGTTACAAATTGTGGACTGGAACAACAAAACAAGGCTTCATATGATGGTTTAAACAGTATTAAGGTATGAAACATCATGGTCCTGAACAATATTAGACTCTTGGCGTAAGATCTAATATTGTTTTTAGATTTGTGTACTTTAAGCTCGATCAAAAGATTTCTATTTATGGTTTTAAACCTTTTTTACTTCTATGTCATAGTTAAAAGATATAGTAACAAAGGGCTTGAAATGCACTGGAACTCTACAGAAAAATAGAGTATCTGGTGGTCCACTGAAGTAATCTAAGCTCATGAAAAAAGAACCAAGAGACACATTCGTATATGTATATAGCAACATTATGATTTGCAAATGGGTATTTACGCGAAACCTTCCCCACGTTGACAAAAAATCAGATGTGTTATTTAATAAAACAAAAACTATATCTGAAGTCAAATATTTTAATTGCGACCTAATTTATAAACTTAAAATATTCCTACATTGTGATGCTAAGAAGCTAAAATAAACACGGAAGAGTTTCAAATACTCAATAAAAAGTTCAAATGTCGCACCAGTTACATTTTGAGAAAATTTTAGAAAATAAAGTAAACAATATGTGTGCATTTAAAATACGTGCTTGTTTGAGGTGACTATTCAAGTTTTACACAAACAATTTTTACTGTAAGCTTTTTTTCAAAATTTTACATTATTAACTTTGGAAGCCCTTTGTTCGCATTGGCCGATTTTCTAATGTCGCGCCCGTTACGCAATTTATGACGTTATAAAAGATTTTCTATACAAGTTTTTATTTACATTTTGTTTGAGTTAAATATCCAATTTTTTATACTATTTTTGTATATTAACGTATATTGATATATATGAACAAACACTTTATTATCGTGAAAAAAAGCAGTGTCAGTGTCAGTGCCGTTACAATGGAAATACCCAAATGGAATGACAATAGGGCTGTAATATTTATTCGATAAAAAAATATAATAAGAACATGGGTGGTGTTGATCGTGCAGATTAAAATATAAGTGTATGAAGGAAAAAGAAATGGTACTTTTCACTATTTTCATTTTGCCTTAATATGGAAGAACAAAATACATGGAAATTGCATAAGTACAATTGTGGAAAAATGAACCATTTCTCATTTAGAAGATGTATAGCCCCAGGATTATTGGAAATGTGTAAGAGAATATCGAAACAAGGACCTTAGAAAAAAAGTAAATACCTATGGAATCAAGGTATTATTTGGTAATTTACCAGGAAAAGCAAACTCGATTTGTAGTCTGCCACAAACAAGCGGCATTTAGGTGCCAGAAATGTATTATTTCACTTTACCCAAAACTATTTTCCCTAAATTACCACTCCCTATTTGATTTTTTTTTAATACATGGGCGGTTCCATGTTTATTGACGGGACAATAAAAAAAACAAAATGTTTTATGAACATTTTTGAAGATGTGTCGTTCCTATAATAATAATTTTAGGCCAGTCCTACGCAATGAAATTAAGAAATAATAAATATTATAAAATTATTATTATATGAACAACACATCTTTAAAAATTTTCATAAAACATTTTGTCTTGTTTTTGTTTGAAAAAATATGAAAAATAAAATAGCAATCCTGGATAATATAACAATATAACACAGTAATAAGTATTTTCAGGCTATCTCGATATGGAAAGAACTCCAAAATATACTTCGTGAGAGCGATGTTTTTGGCTCAGTTCAATTCAAAAAGGTCATAAAAAGATACAGTCAATGACACCAGCTCATTTTTTGGGGCCGTTCAAGTATTACGTAAGCAGTTTTACTACAATTATTTACTTCCCCTTCCCTCTTGCCAGCAAGTAATTAAAGCTCTTACCCCCCTCTCTCCCATGCTTACGTAAACATTGGTATATGCATTTTTCTTTTGTTTTTAAGCATAAACAATGTGTGGGGTGCCACATGTGTAAAAAAGTAAATAACTATTACTGACGTAATTACTATCTAGACCCCTCCCATGTCATCAAAAATAAGCAAAACAAAAACCACTCCCGCCCACCCATAGTGCTTACGTAATACTTGAACGGCCCCTTTGGCATACATGTTGAGGATAAGCTTTCCAATGAAGAAAAAGACTCTGGTCTAGAATTTATTAACACAAGGGCTTCATAAAACCAACATCCAAGGGTTGAAGGCGGTGTGTGCAGTGAGGGGAGAAACAGAGGAGGACAACACCATTTTCGCAAGCCAAATCAATACCTTCTATACTTTTTACATGAGTGGCATGCAACAAAAGTACCGGGACTTCTTTGGTTGCATGCGACCATTCTATAAATCTTTTTAACCATAAGATAAATAAATAACCTTGTATCCATCCAGACTCATGACATTCTCCCCAAGAACCAGCCGGTGCTCCGTCTAGTAATTCAGGCTTCATTCGCTTTCGGGGAAATATAAACATCGGAGGCATATAACTATCGCCAGCACTGAAGCAGTTTCGACCTGGCGTTTACCAGTTAAGGCCAAAATTTTTGAGTGACTGTCGATACGCCGGTTTCGTCAACGTTGTAAGTGCGCTGCGGCGTAATTTTATATTTATCAATAGCTTTTATAAGTAAGTCAAAGAATTTGGCAACTGCAACCCTGTTGAATCCCATAGCCCTTTTGGCTTTCTATAGGTTATATCCGGATGTCTTTTAAGAAAACCGCTTAGTCAATCTGCACCTGTTCTGTTAAATTTATGGGCAAGGCCAGCCTTCTGAGTTCAGCAGACGTTAAGCCGTAAAAGCCCGATTCCATTAATTTTATATAAGCTACTAAATCAGTATCTTGCTCATCAGTGAATACAATTTCTTGGTGATGGTCATCTCATTGGGATTACTCTGTACTTTAAAACATAGCGTTCAAGGGTAGTTTGTGGCACATTGTATTCCTGCGCTGCCTTTTTGTATCCCATTTCTCCGAAAACATAACCATATACAGCTTTCTTCATTGATTCTAAACACCAAGAATGCTGTTCTGTTTTTCGTTTATATGTCCGAACCATTGTGCTATAATAAAAGAAAATGCAACAAATTAGTATATATGTGGGGCATGGTGGGGTACCAAATAAATGTTCCCCACTTTGCCCATTAGACTACCCCGCTTTGCCTCAAATGACGTAGCTAAATCAACATGGCTATTGGTCTTACCTGTGAGGTTAGTATATAAACTATAAAGTGTAAAGTGGTAACTCACTTTTATTTCAACTGCGCGGCCTTATATACATTGTTTCAGTTGTGCCAACCTGACATCTTCCCTTTTAACAAAAAACATTTAACAATTTAAAACTTAAATCTATCACAGTAACATTCCTTAAACTAATATCACAAGACAAGGCATAATAATATATTTATGTAAAAACACCTATACAATAATTATAATTTTTGTAAATTAATATATTTTGTACAATTTTCTTTTTTAAATACATAAGAATAATACTCTAAAGTGTATTTATATATAATATAAATAATTTTTTATAAATAATTTGTATCCTTCCTTTTATGAAAATGAGTGATGGCAACTCGTGTAGAAAATGTTAAATAAAATAATTAATCTAAATGATTTATGTAATCATTAAATTTTGACGGATTTTTACTTACTCTTTCACTTCTAGTTCTGTAATCAGTGTTATTTTTCAGAAAATTTTCTGAAATTAAGGTATCACTCTTAAATTGAACTTCTTTTTGTGTTACTAGATTTTTTTCAGAATAACCCAAGCTAGAGGTAGATGGGGCACTCTGCAAAAATTCCTCATTTTCTAAGAAATGTTGATTAGGCAAAATATTCACATTTTTTGTCGAGTTACCATCTCCTTCCTTAGAAGATCTGTCATTTTCATGTGATAAGTTATCACTACAAACTTTTATATATTTTTTCTCAAAAAAGTTAAATTAAGGACTTGAAAATGAATCAGATTTTTTATTTTTATTTATACGAATTTCCTTATTTTTAGCTACTTTCAAAAATCTTCTATTTCTTACTAAAATTGATCCATTTTCAGCCTTAATTTTATACGACCTTAATCCTACTTTATACAATATAATAGCCTTTTCCCAATCACCACCTAGTTCTCTTTAAAAATAGATTAAGGTATTATTTTTAAGGGGTTCGAGGGATTTTACACCTTTATTGCCATAGTAATATTTTTGGTTTATTTTAGATTTATTTAAAAAGTCGTTATATTTATTTTTATTACATATTTTACTTTTATAAAAAGACTGGTGATTGGGAAGAAGGTCTCTTAAATTTTGGCTCATTAATATGTTTGCTAGAGAGTATAATAAATTTAGGGGGGTGTTTTTATAATTTAGCATAGCTAAATATATATCAGAATTGTCATGATAACATTTTTTTTAAATATTTTTAATAGTTTGTACCGACCGTTCAATTTGACCATTAGATTGAGGATATCTTGGAGATGACTTTTTATGGTCAAACTCCCACTCAGAGGCAAACCTTCTAAAACAGGTGACTGGAAAATTCCGGGCCCCCGTCTGAACAAAAAATTTTTGGAATACCTTGCCTAGAAAATATTGCCTTTAAGTTTTTTTTAACATTCTCACTCGAAAGATCTCCATTTAATTCTTCTATTTCTACATATTTAGAGTAATAGTCATGAACGATTAAGTAAGTGACTGATAGTTATGTCAACTGCTTGACAAGCTTGACAAGTGACAGACCTGAGTTCAATCCCCGGTTGGGTCAAAACTTTTTTAAAACTTAAAAAAGAATATTAGAGAAAAAAATTTCGCAATGTCAAAAATTTATTATAAAAAAATTGGGCATTTGGGCAGATACGTGTAACTTTTTTCTTGTAAAGTAAACATGTATCTACAAACCTTCACCTCGTCAAAGTTTTTTGTTTTGAGTGCGTTTCACCAACTTCAAATACCGACAGACAGCTGTTTAGACCTATATTGGGTCTCATCAGTGTCGGGCAACTTGGTTATCGTTTTTTTAAGAACAATTGTCACTCACAAATTAGGTAACAATTTTCTACAGATGAAAAATACAAATTTAAGCAAAGCGAACAGCGAACATATCTATCTTTAAAAATATTTGGATTATTAGGAAAACGAAATATAAATTATTTACAGATAAAAAATGTTTATTTTGGTCGGTTGGGAAAATTTTCAAATCCTTTGTAAAATATAATCTAAATTTAAGCTAAATCCATTAAAACGAAAATTATAATCGTCCAGAATTTTCACTAGAATAATTCAATTCCTTGTTACTTTAGCTGTAGTATTGTTTAAGGGTGATAATGTTTCTGTCGAATTAAATGTGGCAGATAATTTGGATCCACAAATGCTGCCCATTAATTTAATAAATCGACAATAAAAAAACCCAAAACGCTTTGTCTTCACCCCATTTATTACATCGTTTTTAATGGCCGGAAAAACAAGTTTTGGGTGTATTTGAAAAAAAGTAAATTAGACATATTATGTATTGTATAGTTTAAATTGTCAATAACATCCATTACATAAAATGTTAGATTAAATAAAATAAAAAATACAAATTTGCTTTTATTTTACAATTGTTGTATACATTTTTACGAGCATTTTTAGAAACATATTTGTGTAACGTAGTGGGAGGAGGATCTAAGAGTTCAAAAAACGGTGTGACTTACTTTATGGACTACCCCTAATAATAAGTATTAAACAAACGAGTGTCTAAAGAAGTTTACAGAACGAGTTGCATACTATTATTTTTGTACGACGAACACAAAAATTAAATATTTTTCGAAAATAAATAAAATTAAACCTCTGTCGAACTATTCTATCCCCCCTTTCTAGTCGCTTTATTTTGATTTATCTACAAATAACTTTAATAGCGTTACATTGAGTTCTCTAAATAGTCCTCATCATTTTAACCAATAATTTAAACAAAATTTACTCTTTATTAAACCAACTCATTTTCACAGGATTTTTTTTAATACCAATTTAACATCATTAAAAGAGTTTTGCAGAGACAGCAACAAATAAAAGTCCGATTGTGCAAGGTTAGTTAAAAACATTACAGCCTATAGGCTATAGCTATAGCTCTCAGCTTTTGTGATTAGCATATTAAAATTCGTTCCACTGTTAAATTATGTGGCAGTCAAAAATCTGGATTCTCTTTATACTTACATAAAATTGTTCCAATCTGTTTGTTGTTGTTGTTGTTGTTGTTTAAAGTATTATGTGCGCTTCTTATACCGGTCTTGTTTAATTTTTTACATAATAATTATTATTATCGGTAATTGGTCTTTAACATCAAAATTTTCAGAAAGTAAATAAGCAAAGTATTTTTGGACTCTTCTTCCTAATACAGCACCATAATATTATCTGCCTTTTGTTTTTTCTTTTTAATAAATAATTTAATAATGTTTTTTCTTATTTCATATTTAAGGCGATTTTATTACCATACTTAAATATTAACCCGAGTCAAAATTTAAATCGTAATTTAAACCTAAGTTGACCTACCAAAACTGATTTAAAACCTGTTCAGTCTGTTTACTCCAATTTAGCACTAGAACAACCGAATTAATCTTCATTTGAACCGATTTAAACCAATTTAAACCTCGAATAAAATTTTTGGTTTAAATTTAAACGTAATTAGAACCGAAAAATCGGGAAAATGGACTTATCTGCCATGTTTTAGGTCATAAGTTGGTTATCTTTAGGCGAATATAAAACCGTTTAAGACGGAAATTGTCAGACTTAAGGTTTAAATTACGATCTTAATTTTGACTCGGGAAGTATTAAGAAATAAAGGGACTTAAGTCATCCATCAACAAAAGCGCCGAGAACTTTTTGGTAAACTAATATTTATATAAAAACGTAAAGCATTTGCATTGGTTTTGTAAATGAAATGATCTTGTTTTTAGATTTTGTCTGTATTTGTGTTGTACAATTGTTAAGGAACAGATTCTCCTGACAAAACACCATATGCAACTGTCCCGATCGCTGTAAACCGTAACCACGTTGGGATAATTTATTAATAAAAACTATTAATGTGGAAAAACATATTTATATATAAAATTAAGGTGTTTGGCTTTGTCTTTCAAAATCGTTTATAATTTTTTATTGTTTAATATTGTAATGCACACTATGTATTTTATTTTCAATAAATTTATCCAAAAACTATCTTTAAAGTCATGATCCTCTTCAAAACTGTCGTCTCCGAGGTGGATGAATAGTTCCGGAACTTTGTCCATTATTCTTTGTCGCTGAAACCACTCCTCAATAAGACTAAGTGCCCGGTTCCACATTTTCAGCACTTTATTGTTGCTATAGCTCTTATCTGTTAAAATTGAGGCCAGGGGACCCTCATGCTCTGGTTCAATTTAAAAATAATTCACTAAATTAAACATAAATCGCTACTGTTTCCCATATAAGCGATTTCTGGGCATTATGATCAGAATCGTACGCCAATCGTTTGTGAAGATCGAATAGTGAAACAATACTGAAATTTCATTATAAAAATAACTTTTTTGATGCAAAAAAACTGTAAAAATTATATAAATATATAAAAATGTCAATAATTGGCAAAGAATAAATATTTTTCTTGTTTAACACACGCTGCGTAGGTACTCACGTACCTCTTAGATCCGAGTGATTGTGCTCTAACCTAGGGGTTTCTTGGATTACATACGTAAAAAAAACAACAACTGTAATGTCTGTGCTTGGTTTAGAAATTGATGACGCAATGTTAAACATTTGCCGCATAGACTATAGTAACACACTACTTTATTATCCATTCAAAATTATTTTCAAGTTGTGTAACCGGATACATTTCAGTTGCCCTAATTTAATTAAATATATTAAATATATTGTACGCTAGACAAAAGGGTACCGGGAAATTTTACTTAACATTGATTATTACATTGTTTATTTTAATTTATGGGATATTATGAAGTCAGATAATTTTCAGATATTTAAAAAACATAATATAATAATATAAACTAACTAGATGTAGACCCGAGGCTTCGTTCTAAAAAAAAATAACGGATAAATTACAGTTAGTTATTGTTATGTTAATCGCCACACCATAAACTACATGTATCTATGTATATATCTATCTATCTATATCCACCTCTATATTTCTCTATCTTTATCTCTCCGGCCCATAAACCAACCTAATGCAAAAAATCACGTCGAACCGTTTTTTTTATTTAAAAGAAAAAAGAAAGGGTATTTGTTTCAACTTTTTATATCTACTTATGGATAGTATATTATTTTAAAAAATTGAACCTTCAACCCGCCAAAGATTCGTTTCACTGACTTTATGCGTCACAATAGTGTTAATGTTAAAGTTAATGGTCATGTAAATTGTGTTAGTGTTCACAATAATGTAAGAGGTATGCTAATGGAAAAGTTATGTTTTAAATTTAGCGGGCAGTGAAACAAGGATTTCCAACTATGCATTGCGAAATGTTTTAAAAATGTTAACCTGAAATGTCATAATTGTTCTAATAATAGTGGCACATGAATCAATTTAATGATATTTATTAAAAACTGTTTGAAAACAACTATAAACAAAGCATCCATAAGAGAAACAAAGCCAAACTAACCTACAAACATTCAACGTAACTTTTGTGCGATTGGCGCATGCTTGCGCTCATTGCTCCCATTTGTAGATGGTACAGGAGATGTTAATGGTAAGTAATGGTAAAATGCATAAATTTTTTGGATGGTTAACCACAACCATTAACATCACCATCACCATTACCATCATTGTGAACGGATACACGCATTTTTATATGCTTTGGATAATAACATTAACATTAACACTATTGTGACAGACGCATTAAGATATACAGCTGTTTCCTATATGGCTCTTATCAGTGTTGGGCACAGAGCATGATAGCTGTAGTCAAAATTGGCAACAAGCATTTTCTGATTTTAACATCTAAAATGCCTGAAATATCGAGGTGTTTGTAAACAAACTCCAGTATTGGTGAAATAAACTACGTGATTGTGATTGGTTGTTCAACAACGCGTTCGAGGCGCAAAATTTAAATTTTTATTACAAATTTAACCAAAAATTGTTAAAATTTTGTATTTTTTTTATTTTTAAAGGACTATATACGTAATATTGTTCACTAAAAATCAAAAAAATTTGAAATTTTGACAAATTTCAGTTGATTTCCACTAATAAAGTGGAAAAAACATGTTTGTATTTATAACATATATTTAATAAAGTATACCTACACATAAAATTAATTTTAAATTAAAGTATAATTAAAAAATATTATTTAAACGAAAAAAAATTTAAAGTTAATTATTTTCTATAACTAAACTCGTATTTAAGTATTTGAACTTAAATATTTTAACTTTTATTAATTTATTTTTTTATGTATAATTTATCAAAAAGTATGACGTTCATGAATTTTTAAAAATTATTAATGACAATTAATAGTTCATAGAAATTTTAATATCGTAACACATCATAACAATTATTGTTAAAGGGATTTTAAGATAGGATAACTATTGTAGGTATTTTAAGATTCTGAATAAGGTTTATAAAATGTTTTATGAATTATTGTAAAATTATTCAATAAACTTATTATAAACCATACTATTAAGAACATTTTAAATTTGTCATTTTAACGATTTTTTAAATTACATAGAAGAACAATTCTTATTGGCAAATTTTGAAATGTTGGTAAAAATGCAATTACTTATTTAAAAATTCAATTTAATTACATTCTTTGCAATATTTAATTTTAATAATGATAAACTAAATATTGGTTTAATTTAAATTCATTATCAATAGAGCCAAAAAATATTGTAATTTTATATTTGACAAAATTAAGGACCTTGTCCTGGTCAATATCAAATATTTGATGATTTGATATTTTTCTTGTTTATGATTCATAATTGGACCTGCATCTTTATTCAATGAATAATAGTCAACTACAGTTTTCTATATGGAAAGGAGTTTGATAAATTTAAGTCCTGTCTGCGTCTTTCATTGAGATGTCCAAACACCAGTGTTGTAACAGTTACAATATTTTCAGTATCTAGCTACAGTTACAGTTACTTACCAAAATTTGTAACTAGATACAGATACAGATACATATTTTATTGCAGTAACTAGTTACAGATACAGTTACCTTCAAAAAGTATCTAGATACTTTAAGATACATACAAATTATTTTTTGATTTAAAAAATTTAAAATAGAAATAAAAGGGAATTTTAAAGTGACAACAAAAATTTATATGTTTATTATTTTATTTTTTTATAATATTTAATTTAAAATAACTTATTTCATATGATATTTTTTTTTAATAAATAATAGTCGCAGTTTAATTAAAAATGTATCTTTGTATCTTAGCACACCTAGTTACTTAGAATTTGTAACTAGTTACAATTATAGTTACTAGATTGGGATAAGTAACTAGTTACACAAACAGATACATAAAAAGTATCTAGATACTGTATCTAGTTACTTGTAACTAGATACGTTACAACACTGCCAAACACAAACCTGAAATACCAAATTAAAATCAATTTAAATTGTAAAAGATGATATTAATAATTTTTGAAATAAAATTAATTCATCAATATTTATGCCAATCAATTGCCTAGTCATTTATGTTAAAAATAAAGACCTAAATAGAGATTCCTAGTTAAAATTTTACGAGAAAAAAGGTTTTCCTAACATTGGGGAAACGTTATATTGTATAATTATAATTGAATGTACCGGTTTCTAACGCTCTGTGGCAACGTTAGTGTGTATGTTAAAAAAAAGTTGTAAAAACTATAGGTATTTTCTAAATTCACACGAACGTTAGGTCCCCCCACATAAAAATATACATCTAAATGCATTGTCTGAAAGTGGGAAACGATATTTTGTATCAGGAATACAACAAAAAAATTAATATGAAAATACTTTTCCTTAAAGGTTATTATTGGTTTACGAGCATAAAAATAATTAAATTGTATATTTTTAAAACAAGTGACTTGATGATCATTATGATTTTATTAATTTTTTTTAATTCAAGAATAATATTAAAACTAATAATGGTGGATGGAAATATTTCTGCCTTAAAATAATAATTTAAAACAGAAGTGTGTATATATTATAATATAAAAATATTACTTAGCTTGATTTAACAATAAACGTTTAAATTTTAGTAAAGTTTAGTTTAGTTTAGGCTTTTACATTTTTTATATTTGTATTATAACAAGGATTGAATATTGAATTTACGAATTATTCAAATAGTTTGAATGTTTAGAATATTAGAAATGGTTATCAGGAAATTCAAATTTTACAATAATAATTATTGATATATAATAATAATTGAAGACATGAGCGAATCAAGGTTTATGTTACTGTTTTAATAATAAAGGACAGGGCACATTGGAATTGGAATTTAAAATTTATTTTTAAATAAAAAGTTTAATGTTAATTAACTATAGTTAAACGATTGTTATTGTAATTTATTAACCATTTAAATAATTTAAAATATTTAAATGGTTTCAATTATTTGAACAAATGGAACTATTCGAATAGCTGAAACTATTTAATTAGTTTGTATATTCAATTCTAAATTCAAACTGAATATTACTAATTAATTCAATTCGGAAAACTATTCATACACCCCTAATTGTAAAAAAAATGAATCATATAAAAAAATATTTAAAACACTATTATTAAAAATTTGAGGAAGTCAAATATTCTTGTTTATAATGAAGACAAGTAAAGCTATCCATTATTCTTTATTCTTCATGCTTACTGACGAAGATATCTTGACTGCAGCATTTAAACCTAAAATTAATTATATTAAATTAAAATTTTATTCAAAAATAATTTAATACTTCTGTATTTATAATTATAATGTTTGCTAATGAATTGTTATAGTTATTTATGTGTGTTAAAATGTAAGAAATTTAAATAAAACTTTAACAAATCATGAAAATACTTAATGTAAAAGATTATATTTTCATGACAGTTTAACAGTATTAAATAATTACAATTTTCTTTTTTGAATAGTCAAGGAGTTTACGTTTTTTATATTTATATTATAATGTAAACACTTTTTAAAAGTCTTATAATTACTTTTACTATTTTTTGTGTAGTTTGTCACTTTTGGTCTTGGTCTATGTACCTACACTGCTTCTAATCAAAAACATCTACATGTTGAGTAAAAAAAAACATTAGCAACACATAGCAACTTTGAATAGACTAATTGATAAATTGGAAAAACCGTTTACATCAGACAAGTCCCTTGTCTCTGTTTACATGTTGTGTTTAATATAAACTTTTATGTTACCCCTGCCAGATGTTTTTATTCTGCTTATAGGCCTGTGTTCGTTTTTAATTCCAGTCAACCACAGCCACCAAATTTCTCAGAGCCGGTTTATCAATCTCTGGTTAAGTTCCAGTTAGTCTATCTGCCAGTTAAATTCCATATCGATCATTGTGACCCTCAGGGCCGGTTTATCAATGTTCAGTTAAAGTTGCAGTTAGTTATCTGGTAGATAATTTCCATGGATACCATTGTTCTCTCAACGATCGATATGAAATTTAACCGTCAGATAGACTAACTGGAACTTAACTAGAGATTGATAAACCGGCCCTCAGTCAATTTTAAAACACTAAAAAGGTTAGAAATATTGGGTCAATTAATTTTGTAAAATATTGTGTATAAATGTGCTTAATATTTGTGTTTCGTATTTGAACACTTTTTATGAAGTAGGAATATTGTTGCTAAAAGTAGAAACTAAAAGTTTTTCAGTAACAAGTTTAAATAACACAAATAATTTTAAGTAGAACCTACATATAGGTAGCTATTTATTAAATTAAAAATTTATTTACCTTTTGTGACAAAAAATATTTAATATGTTACCTTTTTGATTTTAATACTAAAATTATACTATAAAACCCTAAGCTTTTCATGTATTTTTTAATATTGTTCCAAAATATTGGATAAGTTCTATTTTGTGAAATTACCACATGGGTTTTAACAATATAAAGTATTTATAAGAGTTTATATTTATGAATGCGTAAGGGTTTTGGAAAATGAAATATCACAAAATAGAGTGTTTAAATCTGAACAAACTGTTTCGCTTCAAGCATAAAGCAAAATTATGATCTATTGTAGGCTTTCCACAGACCATTATCCAGATTATCCATATGGTAATAAACCACTGGGACTTTAGGATAATGGCCACACATATCTGCATTCAACGATAAATCTTGGAAATAACACAATATATTTTTAGGTAACGTAATAAAATAGAGTGGTTACTATCTTTTATTATATATTAGGTAATATTTGTCTAAAAATTGTATTGCCTTGAGGTAATTTGAATTTAATATTATCCTAATAAATATCCTATTCAATATAAACTTTCTATAAGCTATACCTATTAGGGTGGTCGTTGTGTCGGGTAAAAAAAAATTTAACGGGGCCGCCCTTTATATTGACTCTAAATAGGAAAAAAATATTGTGCCAAATTTCAGCCCTATAGGTCTATCCTAGATTACCCCTGTGAACCACTTTTTCACTAAAAATTTAATTATTTAATTAAAAATAATAAAGTAATTTTTAATTTTATATTTATTATAAATAATAATAATTATTGTTATTATTATAATTACGGGAGAAATATTAACTAAATTATGCATACAATACTATACAGGGTGATCCAAATTAAGGGCGCACCATTTCTAACCTTATTGTTGATTCTATGATGTCGGTGAAATTAGCAAACAATCAGTATTTTTTCTGCTGATTATAATCTTCGTATACGAAGGTAAAACGATAAAAATAATTAAACCATAAACTTTAAAGATATACAAAATATCAAATTTTAGAATACAAATGCTTACTTAATTTTGATCACTTTGTATTTGAAAAATTAAAATGGTTTTAATATTGTTTCTTTATTTGCACCTGCGAAGAATTTACGGTATTCAGAGATGAGCTGAGGAGAAAACTGTTTTTGGTTTTCATCTTTCGTTATTAATTGATTAAACTCAGTAAATAAATGAACCCCCCTTTTTTCGCAACATCATTTACAACATTTTACGATTTTTAATGCATTTTTATATCTCTTACTTTCGCTCCAAAGGGGGATCAATATACAAAAGTCTTGACTGATTCCGAACCGAACAAAGAAATTTCGTGTTTGAGGCGTTAAAAAATCATCCATTTCTTTTTTACAGAAAATAACCATATCTTTGTATTATAGTTCAATCCTTTTAGGAATCACATTTTCTATATCTTCAGATTGGTTTATTTCCGTTAGCATGCATCGTTTTGTATTCAGTGATACTGATTCATCAAAAAATAACATCGCAACTGATTCCGAATTAAGTAACCACATTTTACATTGTACATAAAGGTCTGGTTTACGGCGCCGCACAGTGCGTCGAGCTGTGGTAAAAAATTAAAAAAACAAGTAGGCTTTGGATCATTTCTTATAACTGTCATGTCATTAATTATAAATGAAAAATAGGCAATAACCAATTTTAGTTAGCCGAAGTTATTTGTCGTTGAAATACAAGGCATTAAAGTTAAAGGTTGTGAAAAGACGGAATAAGATTAGTTAAATTTAAGGAAAATTGTTTAGTAGTTTGATGAATTCCAATTTATACCCAATATTAGTGTTTTGTTAAACTTTATGATGGAAGTTGATTCTGAAGGTAAGTGCTTATTTATGAATGGCTATTTTTTAGCATATATTTAAATAAGGCCTTTTACATCACATTTTAATAGAAATTGGTGCAAATTTACATTAAAAACTTTAACTTAACTATTTACGAAGATTTTTACTAATTACATTGAAAACCATATGTAGTTTTTTTATACTAATTACAAGGTCCATCCTTCTATTACTTGTTACTGCATTAGTTTTTTGCAGAATCTTGCAGACCTTGATGATATACTTTTTTGCATATTTGGTTACCGGTACTAATGCTGATATATTTGATGCATGGGTAACAAATAAAATACAAAAGATCCAAGCAGTTGCGAGTAAAATAAAATTTTTGTTAAATATAGATGTAAATGAGTGCCCAGAGACTATCGAAGCAGAAATCAATAGAACATCCAAATATTTTTGCCTCACAGTAAAAAATAAATGGAAACAGTGTGCTAGAATGCGTTCGACCTTCCTCAAAAAGAATGAAGTTTGGCTCAAGCAAAGGTTTACTTTTCCAGAAAATATTAAACTCTTTATAACTAAAAACAAAAATTCTACTCCTAAAACAAGTCGAGGTAGACCACACAAAAAATTTGAGGACGGTACCACTCAAACCAAAAAGAGGAGAATAAAAGATTTACTTAAAAACTGGAGTCCAGCTGAAGTTAACTTTGCTGCAAAAATTTCCGCAAACAAAACCTTCAACAAGTCATAAAAAATGTTTGTCTGTGCAACAAGCGTTAGCCCTTTATTTATATCTGTACTTTTCAGAGAATAAATACATTATCCTAAGTAGAACAATAAATCTATTATATCCTGGATTATTTCCGAGTCCCACTAATATCTCGATTAATGAACTTTCATCTGGTCAATAAATAAAGTTTTTTGACTTTATCAATGGAGGGTGTGTCCTCCTAGATTGTTAATAACTGCTCTGCACCTTCGTGTCATACTAAATATTAAATTGTCAATGACATTCTGTTCTATTTGTTTCCGTTCATTTCAAAGGCAATTATTATGTTTTGTTTCACACTGTATACTACTTAGTTTATTTTTAAAAACATTTTTTCATAAAATTAAAAAAAAATATTTTTGATTTGAACCATTTTTTATTAATAAAACCATTTTTTAATAAACCTTAATATATGAGTAAATTAAAACATGCATTTTTCTATCACCCTGTAGATTTTTTAGAGAAAATGTTATTTGCTTGTACAGTATTTATTTATATTAATATTTTAATAGTCAAAAATAATAAAAAAAACATTTAATTAATAAGATATTATTTTTGATTCCCATCTGCATATACTCGACGCACTGTGCGCCGCACGCAAGTATGGCACCTACTCACGACTTGTTTTTAAAAAAATTGCATGAATATAAATCCATTGACGATAAGGTGTCAATGATTACTATTAATAAATTCAAAAACCATCTGTGGTACCTTTATTCGCAATCACTTGCGATGTCATTTTTCGATGATTCAGTATCACTGAATACGAAACGATGCACGGTAACGGAATCAAACCAATCTGACATAACGACCACCCATGTACACGTGGTTCTTTGGAGCTTCAATGTAAAATGTTGTATATTTTTAAACTTGCTAAAAACTTAACTTAATTTAACGTAATATTGGATTAAAGGAAATTTAAGTAAGCACCTATCAGATTTGAATTTTTAGCTTAACAATATTCCAGGATAAAGGAAATACACTTTTATCGCATAAGCTTTCGTAGTATATTTTTAGATTTTAACGGTGCTAAACTACCTAACTTTTAAAATTTGTCTTAGCGTTTTTATTCTTACCTAAAACTATAGTTTTATAATGTTTTATTTAATATCGAGCATATATATTTACCTATTACCTATTACCTATTCAATATATATATATTTACCTTTTACCTATTTAATATCGAGCATATATATTTACCTAAAACTATAGTTTTATAATGTTACCTAAAACTATAGTTTTATAATGTGTACACTATAATGTTTTATTTAATATCGAGCAGGTACTTATTAAGCACTATTATGCACTTACATACTTAATAATAGGTTAAGTTTAATTTAAAAACGTTTAAGTTAATTTTAAAATTGAATTTGGCGCCGAGCCTTTAAAACTAAAAATAATTTTATTTAACTTACAAACTTTTTTAATTTTAACTTAAAAATAAACATAAGATTTAAAAATATATGTTTAACATAGACTCTAGTTCCTTAGCTAACGTTCAAAGTGCGTTATGGCTTTTCTTAATTCCCACAACGCGTAATGGCGGTTTTTAAAAGCGCCACGATGCGAATGATTTAAAGATGCCAGAACGCGTTGGGGTCGTTTATAGTACCTTAAAGAAACCTAAGTTTCGCTAGTAAAGTTTGACTAATAATGTTAACCTTTTGTATTTTATAGTGGTCATTTTTACTGAGGGGTTCAAAATTGTATAACCAAAAGTATGTTTCGAATGAAGGCAAATATATTGCATATATCTGTATCTTAAGATGTAAATGTTTTGATCGTTGAAATAATTCTATTCCCCAAATATACATACGCTAGCACAGCGGCGGATCGTGATTTTTAAGGCCCTGGGCTACGCTTGTTTTTGGGGCCTTATAACACGGAGACTATAGTCTCCGTGAGTCCTATATATTAATATGTAAGGGCTTTGCAACTTTTTTTTCGCCCCATAAAAACAAAATAATTATTAATTTTTTTTATTTTAAAATAAAATCAAACTTAAGTACCAGGTACTGAATAATTTTAATTAGGCAATTGCACAAACAGTTAGTTAGAGGGATACGAATTCATTCTTTTCTACATTTAATTGAGGCATATTATTTAATTATGTATCATATTATGACATGGTCCTTAATAAATCATTTTTAGTTGATATGATTGTCAGGTAGTTTAGTCTTTTATCCAGCATTGCGCTTCGATATTTATTTTTCATGTAGGACATCCTTGAGAAAGCCCTCTCTGCTTCGCAACTCGTAATGGGTAGTGTTAAATATATTTTAAGGATCGAGGACAAATTTGGGAATGTATCCAATAATTTGTGATGTTGTATATGTTTTAGCATTTTTGAGTAGGGAATGTTTTCGGTCTTACCAGAATATATAATTCCAATATATTCTTTAAACTGTACACATTCACACATTTTCTTGGCCGTCTAAAAGCGACATTGAGGAGCTTGCAAATAATTTACAAATAAAGCAAAAAATCGTTTCTTTTGCTTTCGAATAATATAACTAGGATCTATAAACATTCTGACCATTTTTTAATTTCTGCATACTAAATAATTCAGGCCAAAATCCTTAATCGCTATTGTTTTCATTTGTAACGTGATATACTGCCTCCAAATCTGCATTTTAAGTTTCATCTTCTTCAGATTTATCTCTTGACGTTGTTTTACCTTATACTGATACTGATACTATATGTTTATTTCTACTCGAGTTTCCACTATTATTTTCAAGTTTCATCTTATTTATTTACTTTGTGGTTCTGCTACATTTTTATTGTGCTACTCACTTGATGCATTATTTTGCCGAAATAAATCCGTTAATTACCTACATTTTCTAATTTCAGTTTTTCTATTTTCTGTTATTTTAAGCTTTTGACTACCGTTTAAATATGTTCGACTCGACATTTTAAGTTTTCTTGGTGGCAGGATGTAACTTACAGCTAAGAAGATTATAATATTCTTATTTACAGCATTGACACTGACTCGCGTCTAAATCCCAACACTATTGCAGAAACACATATTATGTGTATCGGATTTTATTTTAAATGTTAAACGCCGATATTAATCAGAAAAGTTTAATGGTCAAACATTTAAAAAATGTACAATAACTTCAAGATCTAAGAGAGCTTTGTATCCGCCCTTGGGCACGTCTGTGTTAATATTCCCTCGAATATTCCCAATACGTTAAGTTTTTTAGATTATGTTTATATAAACAGCTTCATATTTTACTTTTATAATGAAAATATTTTATTAAAATATTTAATTTAATTTTCAATTTGAACAGTTATAGACAGCCCGGGTAAAAAATGGGGCCCCCATAACTTGAGGGGCCCTAGGCTGCAGCCTATATAGCCATACGGCAATCCGCCACTGCGCTGGCACCAAGCAACACCGAAAACCCCCTCGGAGATAATATTTACTGTCAGTTTATCGATCTTGCGGAGGACGTCGGTATCTTTTGCGGGAGCGTTTTCCCCTACCTTTATGATGTCCTCAAGTAGTATTTCGATTTCGGGAGGGAAACGCCAAACAGATTATGGTCAGGGAAGTTCCCTTCTATGAACCTCTAATAAGCCCTTTGCACAGATAGGAAAACATAAATTTCAATCAGTCCATTACGAAGGATATCTCCCTAATACAAATTACGTGAATTGCCAAATTGCCAATTTATGATGTGGGTTTACTATGAGGCGCCGTTTGCGTCAAAATTATTTTATGTTTATATAGATAAATATTCCACACATATATGCGAAAATGCAAATATAAAGTTTCTTTTTGGTAAATATATAGAAATGCAAAAGTAAAGGTACAAATATAAAGTTTTGTTTTGGTACATATATAAAAATGCAAAAGTGCAGGTACAAATATAAAGTTTCGTTTTGGTGCATAAATAGAAATGCAAAAGTGCATGTGCAAAGTTTCGTTTTGGTACACATATAGATATGCAAAGATGTGGGTACAAATATAGAATATAATATAATGTTATATAAAGTGTAGCATGGGCCGTTGGTACAAATATAAAAAGTAAGGTTTGGGACGGAGGCGCAAGATGGCGTTTTCAACACTTTTAACCGCGCTTAAACGTACGTCTGTTCTTACTACCGGCATTTAAGTTTCTAGTTTAATGTTTGTTTGTTTTAATTAAAACGAATCGTTTTGTTAAAAAATAGGTAAGAGTAAAAGTAAAACGGCGTTTATAACTTACCTATTTTCAACTAAACTTTTAATTAAAACAAACAAACGTTAAAAGTAGTTAATCTATAATACACAATAGAAAATTTAAATGCCGGTAGTAAGAACAGACGTACGCTTAAGCGCGGTTGAAAGTGTTAAAAACGCCATCTTGTGTCTCCGTCCCAAACCTTACTTTTTATATTTGTACCAACGGCCCATGCTACACTTTATATAACATTATATTATATTCTATATTTGTACCCACATCTTTGCATATCTATATGTGTACCAAAACGAAACCTTGTACATGCACTTTTGCATTTCTATATATGTACCAAAACAAAACTTTATATTTATACCTGCACTTTTGCATTTTTATATATGTACCAAAACAAAACTTTATATTTGTACCTTAACTTTTGCATTTCTATATATGTACCAAAAAAAATTTTTATATTTGCATTTTCGCATGTATGTGTGGAATTTTTTATCTATATAAGCCTAAAATAATTTTGACGCAAACGGCGCCTCATAGTTTACCTCAAACTGTAATTTGCATATTAAAAAATAAAGTATCGAACAATATGAAACAAAGCTTCTGCTTAAAGTTTTTCTTAGGTTTATTAATAGTATTTACTATTATTATTATAAGGATTTTTAAGAAGATATGTACGGATTTAAGTACCTATATAAAAATAAGGTAAAAAGTTAATAAAAATAGTTTTTAGGAAAGATATTAAAGCTTTGGATGCTATTAAGTTTGTTAAAATTTATATAATAGAAGCTGCTTTCATTGCATTTTTTTCTTTATTGCAGTGCAATATTTATGTAGTTTAAAAGCTACACCCTAAATTTATATATTTTTAAATTAAAGCTATGTTACTAAAAATTTAAGAATAAAATAAAAAAAATCTGAGTTTTTTTAATTTGTTATATTTCCTTAGTTATTTTCTCCTGCATCTAGTTGTTGATTCCGGGGCCTATTGAAACTATACAGGGTGTTGGGAAACGCCTCCTAACAAAACCCCCATTATCGTTCATGTTTCCATGACAGTGACCTTTTAAATGCACATTGAAAAGTTGTGGCTTTATGGCGTTTTAGTCACGGGCTAAAGTTAGCAAAAGGTTTTTAGTCACGGGCTGAAGTTAGTGTTAATTTAGTTGACAGTTGTCAAATGTCATACAATCGTTAAAATAAAGTACCTTTCTTGTAAAATAATACTAAATCTGAAAATTATTTTATTATCTCAATACAGTATTAAAGTATTAAATAGTTTCTCAACGCCAATATTTGAAAAGTTGATATTAACATTGTACTGACCGTTTAATTTTAAACTATAACTTAAATTCTGGCTCGGACTCCACTGTAAAGTGCTCATAAAACATTTTCTTTACTTTTACTGTGAAAAACTATACATTTTCAAGGAATACATTTAGATTTATAACCTTTATAATCTGTGTTTATAAAACAGAAAAATTTAACATTTTACGGTGACACAGATTCCCCTATTATTTCATTGATGGCGCTCTATACAAATATTTGATTTAAATCATTTTAACCCTTTCGGAGCCAAATTTAAATTACTGAAAAAAAATTTTTTTTTCCTTATAGTTGCATTCATTGGTATTATTTTGAGACATTTTTGAAAAAAAAAAAATAATTTTCATTATTTTTTGTCATAATATGACATGTCCACTGGAATGGACAAAGTTACTTTAGAGAGGTCAAGTAATTATACTTGACCTCGCTAAAGTATCTTTGTCCATTCCAGTGGAAATGTCATATTATGACAAAAAAATAATGAAAATTATTTTTTTTTTCAAAAATATCTCAAAATAATACCAACTATAACGAATTTTTTTTTTATTTATAGGGTAAAAAAATACTTCTAACATATTTACGAAAAAAACCTATTTATTGTGAAATTTTAAAAAACAATTTCTTCCTCTAACTAAACATAAATGTACATTGCATTTTATGCAAAAGGTATGAACCTTTTTCGTACAGGCCTCAAGCTTACAGCGTCCAGCTTCCCTTTTCTCATCGTATTCAGCAAAATGACCATATCCATCAAATCTCGTTTCCTTTGGAGGTTTATTTTCAGCATGATTTCGATTTTGTGTTACTTCTCCTAACAAGGGACGTCCACGTTTTGGAGGTTCTTTATGTAGAATGAGATGTTCAGCGACTTTTTGTCGAAATCCCAAAAGATCCAGTACATTTTTTTTTGGGATACTCTTAATTTCAGTTTGTTTCCTATACTCAAGCCAGGCATTTACTAAGGCCAAATCGAAAGCATGAGCAATCATTCGTAAAGTCCACTTTCTGGACCTTACATGCGAACGGTACAAACTCAATAAAAAGTCCATTTTATCCACGCCGCCCATGTTATCATTATACATTTTTATACACTCAGGTCGATTTACGTCTATATATTTTTTTTCTGATTTATCCCAACGACGACATTTATCAGAAATACCCTGTCCAATGAAATTAGAGGCAACAATTACTGGCTTATTGTCAAACCATTTGGTCATAACAATTCCATCTTTGCTGACCACAGTTTTAGCAGTACCCCTTCCTTCTTTCTTCATTGCTAAATCAGTTGGAAATGGTGGATTATGGAATCTATTTAGCCTGACAGTTCCTACAGCAAATATGGATTTTTTGTTCAGGTACTGAAATAACTGATAGTTACTGAAGTAATTATCGAAAAAAAGCCTATGGTTTTTAGATTTTATTCTTTGGCAAAGATGCATAATTATCCCAGCACTTGAACCTAGGGTCATTAGTTGTGGCTCAATTTTAGTTGTAGAGCCCTGATATATAATGAAATCATAAAGTTGTCCACTCTGTCCAGCTAAAATAAATATCTTTATGCCCCATTTTTTAGGTTTATTTTTTATATATTGTTTTATGTTTATTTGTCCTTTAAATGGAACCATTTGTTCATCTATACACAAATTAGTCTCTAATGGAAGTTCCAGACATCTATTTCTAATGCAGTTGTAAAGTGGTCTAACTTTCCATAATCTTTCTGAATTACCATCTTCTTTAGCTAAAATATCCACCAAGTGAATGCTTTGCCGTAACTTAGAAAATCTTTTGAGAACCATGTTATTTTTTATTATAGATATTCCCACTGAACTATCCCAATACATTTTTATTCTTGGAAAATTCAGGTTTCCCATAATGATGTGAATTCCTATGAATTTTTTTAGTTCTGTAACATCAGTGGGGGCAAACCTTGAAAACTGTTGTTGATTGGCATATAAATTAGTTTTATTAACCATTTCATCAAATATCGAATTTGGAATATATTTCTCAAAAAACATTATAGGTTCTGGAATATCATGTTCTTCTTGCACAATTGGAATGGCCCATTCAATTTGGCTAGTTTGATAAACAATATCTTTTATCCATTTTACATTCTGTTTATTTGTTAGGCCATATTTTTTGTAAAACTTTTGAGTATCATCTATTTTTGGCTTTTTGGATGGCCCTTGCTCTTCTAATTCCTCTTGTTCAGAATGTTCAATATCTATGGCATCTTTTTCTGGATCTATAAAATAAATACTAAGGTACATAAATCTCTTTTAGAAAATTTACCTTCTAGATCCATCAAAGGCTCTTCAGTTGGTGTGTCTACATTTTCTCTACTTTCCAAATCTACAAAGCACCTTTTTTATTTATAAAAAAAAAAATAAAAAAAAACTATTCTATACATTCTAAATCATCTTCATTTTCAAACACTTTTTCCGGTTCCCAACCGTCATCCTCATCAGATAATATTTCTATATCAGACAAGTTATCATTTTCTAACATTTGCAGTAATTCTTCTTCCGTAAATGTTTTTTTTTCGAAACATACTGAGCTAAAACAAAATTTTAAATATATGCATTTTTTGGACCCTAAGTATTTTTGTCCATCTCAATGGACGTGTAAATAAAAACATTCATAACTATCAAAACATTCTATATTGAATTCTTATTTTCTATAAAATATCTTTACTACAGTTTCTACTTACTTTTGCTGAATAAACAAATCAATATTTAACAATTATATAATATTTATATTTAAAAATAAATACACCTGTTTTCTTAATCGACGCCACCAGAAATCAGCTGTTTAAAGATGGCTCTGTAAAAGTTATAATTCAAAATAATAGATGGCGTAGTCATCTACTGCGTTTTATGTCTAGTCCACTATAATGGACAACATGTTTTTGATACAAAATATTTAATATTTAAAAATATAAATGGTGTTAAAAAAAATGTCCACTCCAGTGGACATTTCGTCCGAAAGGATAATAATAAGTATTTGTCGTAGAAAAAGTATAGTATGCACCTATAGTATTATAGTATACACTCATTAATTTAAGCACTCGCTCGCCTAGCTCGCTCGTGCCTAAATTAAATTCATGTATAAAATGGGGTTTATGATAAACCGTTTATCAAATTTGATACATAATATACTATTATAACCTTAGTTCTAACTTTGTTAGATTTTAACTACACTCATATTACTGTTACTCTATAGATTAACAAATTTGTTCGTGTTGTTATTATAATGATGAGTAATTAACAGGGATAAAGTCGAACAGTATAAGGAAACCTTTTCATGGAACACAATGTGTTCAACACGTATGGTAAGCATAGTTGTTATGTTTCATATATTGCGTAAATATTATATTTGCGAATGTGTTTGTTTGTCTCAGGAAGCAACCAAGCAATGGATCTACGTGATTTTTTGCATATAGATAGTACCTATATATGCAGAAAGTAACATAGACTACTTCTTTCAGTTTATACTTTGACCTTTGATCTTTGCCCTTTTTGAAAAATATATCACATCCTTTAAGGCCCTGAAGTGGCCACCCGGGGTATAGCTACAGCTAATATATTAACAGCTAGTTGTTTATAAAATCTTATACTATGTTGTTCTGCAAGCTGTTTAAAAAGGTGCACTTGGGAAAGAGCTACATTTATACGATCTTGTTTGTGTGTGCATTAATTTTTAAACATGGTGTTGGAAAATATATGATACAAGGGGGTGTTAGGCCACGGCAAAATAAGTATTTTTGGTCTCTGGTACATGTGTCCGGAAACGAAAGCTACATGCGTTAAAAACTTGAGGTTAGGAACCTATCTGTCACTTTTAGTAGAATTAAGGCCACGTATCTGTTACTGACAGTAGAATTGACCATTAAAATTTAACAAAGTTAGAACCAAGGTTATAATAGTATATTATGTTATCATTGATAAAATGAGTTTATAGAAAAGTTTATAAACGAGGTGCATACTATAATTTTTCTACGACAAGTACTTATTATTATCTTAAAATGATTTAAATCAAATATTTGTATCTATGAAACAATAGAGGAATCTGTGTCACCGTCAAATGTCAAATTTTTCTGTTTTATAAACTCAGATTAGGTAATAAATCGAAATGTATTTCTTGAAAATATACAGTTTTTCACAGTGAAAGTAAAGAAAATGTTTTATGAGCACTTTACAGTGAAGTCCGACCCCGAATTTAAGTTACAGTTATAGTAAGGTAGTAGAAAATAGTATATTACACTACAAGGGCCGAAAGTTGAATTTTCGGCCCTGCGCGTCATGACAAATATTTTTTCTTCATACCTTGTTCGAAAGTACTTACTTTCGTCCCTAAAACCAGGGACGAAAGTTTAACATTTACTCCCTGTGCTATTAGGGACGAAAGTAAGTACTTTCGACCGATGTATGAAGACTTCGCCTCGGGCATCATGACGCGCAGGGCCGAAAATTAAACTTTCGTCCCTTGTAGTGTAATATTCTATTTCTACAAAATAAGTAGTGTTGTAAAAAAAACGTTTTTTTTCAGTTGAAAAAAAACACGTGAAAAAAAGTTGTTTTTTTTCATCCCCATGGTAAAAGGGCGCCTCGCTGTCGGCAATGCTGACTTAGCATATCGTATAGTCTATACGGTATTATAATAGAAGAGTTAAGACCTGCGGCTTTATAGGTTGATGCATAGTTGGTAGAAATGCCGAAAAGAGAAGGCTCAGGGCGAAAGCCAACAACGTTAAACAATTTGTTTAAGAATATTACTAATGGTAAGTAAGAAACTATAATTAGTATTTTATATTCTTCTAGTGACAGAATGTGCCAAAAATTCTTTCCTCAGCAGTGACATTTCGAAAATCCTGTCACTTAATATAATTTGAGTATTTTTGACCATTTTTTTGAAAAAAACATTTTTTTTTTTTAAAAAACATTTTTTTTGAAAAAAAACAAGGTCCTCTGTTTTTTTTTCAAAAAAAAACATTTTTTTTTGAAAAAAAACAAGACTGTTTTTTTTCAGTGACAACACTAAAAATAAGTAATCAGAATTAAGTTTTAATTAAAAAAAAAATATTTCAAAGGGAGAAGGGCATTTTAAGTAAATTGTTGTACTTAAAACATCAATGGAGATGGCCGGTATTGAAACTAACATAAAACTTTAATGAATTATTTTTTTTGAAAATAGCCGTTTATTTCAAATTTATTGGTGTAAATATTTTTTTTTTTAATTTTAGAGATGGCCACTTTTGAAACTAGACGACTCATGTCTTAGCTGATAATGGGAAGGGAATGAAAATATATACAGGTGAAGAAATAAGATTTTTCACAGCGGGAAAAATTAATATTAATAATTATTAACAATCGCAAATACAATCGGCGCATTATTAACCACTCGACAAAAAAATTAATTTCTTATACTGTTATATCTCTTCCGAGTCAAAATTTATATCTTAATTTAAACCTAAAAAGTCTGAACAATTTCCGTCTTGAACGGTTTTATTTTTGCCCGAAGATAACCAACTTTAAATCTAAAACAAGGCAGATAAGTCTATTTCCCGATTTACGGTTCTAATTACGTTTAAATTTGAACCAAATTATAACCGTCTAGAACCTACAGTCCAAAAAAGCCTTAGCCACTGCGCATGTCGATTAGTAAAAGCGCGACAATATTTGAATTTAAATATATTTAATATAGCACGATATATATATATATATATATATATATATATATATATATATATATATATATATATATATATATATATATATATATATATATATATATATATATATATATATATATATATATATATATATATATATATATATATATATATATATATATATATACCTTTGCTGCGCCTAAAAAAACATCTAGGTATGTGCGTTTTAACAAATTTTCCGACCAAAAATTTTAGGTTGAGGTTTAAATCGGTTCGATTAATTCGGTTGTTCTAGTGTTGGAGTTAACAGGCTGAACAGATTTTAAATCAGTTTTCGTAGGTCAAAGTAGGTTTAAATTAGGATCTAAATTTTGACTCGGGATTCCTCCAACAATTAAGCACAATAAATGCAAATTTATAATAATTAAAGCTTTGTGTGTATAAAATCAAATTTAATTAAATAAGTAGGTTTAGATAAATTGGATTTTCTTTATTGCATTAATGTGATTAAATTTGAGACGATTTAATTGAGGTTTAGTGTTTGACATATAAGGATAAATCGAAGCCCTTTAAATTAAAAGGTATTAAGTCCAGATAATGAAACAAAACAATTTTCTAATTTGGTACAAAGTATTATTAAAGATCATTGTTTAAAAGTAAAAAATACAAAATATTTATATTTACTTAAATAAAAATTTAACAAAGTTTTTAATTTCCAATTTTTAATTCATTGATCGGAAATAAAAAAAACCTCTCGGTTCAGATTAGGGGTGTCAATCCCGAGCCCATTTTCCAATCCCGGGCTTTTCGGGGCCAAAGGTAACTAATCCCGGGATCCCGGGATCAGTCCCGAAAAAATATATATCATTAATTTTAAAACCAATTTAAAATAAAACAACAAACAAACTAACGAACGATATTTTTCGGACTTCACACTAGTCGGAAGAATGGTTTTCAAGAATTCGTAGGCGCATTGTACCCACGTTTACCCCCATTAACAAATAATTCCATTTCTTTTATCAATCGGGCCTTGGTGATTTCCAATTGGGGCTGTAACTTACATTGAAATTATCAATTTTGTGACATTTTTTCAGGTTTGACGTTTGAAATATGTTATATTATAGGTTATGTACATAAATTTATTCTACAGTGACCTGTAATTTTACATTTTCTTTGCTGATTTTATGCTATAGATGGAACCACTCTTGCTATGTAATTTTAATATATTTTCATTATTGTACGGCGGTGTATAATAATTTGACTTGAACTGAGTAAAAAAATGAAGTGTTTATATATATGCTTATGAGTATTATAATATGAAATATGTCATACGCTTAAAAAAAAGTCTATTTTATTCTTTGTAACTTATTACTAAGATCCCGGGATTGGGACTTTTAATCCCGGGATTTTCGGGATCGGATTTTTTACGGGATCCCGGGACCCCGGGATTTCGGGATCCCGGGATTGACACCCCTAGTTCAGATTAAAGAAAGACAATGGATTTTCTCCCTAAACTTTCCTCCTGATCAAATAACCCCGATTATTCATTTATCTCAATAAAAAGATGAAATACAGGGATAATCGTTAGGATTGCACTAAACTCCAGAAAACATAAAAAACTGAAATATTGTTATTTGAATACAATTCTGGAGTTAGGTGCATTACTTCGCGGAGCTTCGTCTAAAAACTTTTAACTTAACTGAATAATAATTTAAAAAAAAATAAATAAAAAAACGCATGTGCTCTTAAAAATTTTTATTAAATTTATGTTTTTATTTAATCGATAATCATTATGGAAAATTGTTTAGATACCTATCCTTAAATAATTTAATTTAGTGCTAATAATTTTGTATATTTCATTTATTAATATTATTATCACCCATAATATAACTAGTGGTATGATTATCATCGATGATATTTTCGAATTGAAACCGAGCTGCAGATTTCACGAGTCCGCAGGACGAGTGAAATGTGCTGCTTCGGTTTCAATGAGTAAATATCTTCGATTATTAATCATACCACGAGTTATATTTAGTGAGAAAATACAATGAATTAAACTTAATTTAAAAAATTGTCAGATTGACATTTAAAATTAAAATGTGCTTTAAAATATAAAAAGACTATAATAAACCTTATTTATTCAAACTTACCTTAATTTCATTATCGTTTACACCAACCCATCGATCTTTTAGAGTTTATAATTCATTATTTTATTGATATATATCAAACACAGAATTTAAATGACAACAAATGTCAAATCAAAAAAACGTCAAAATTCATAGTAACGTGTAAACAAGATGATAAAAATTATTGCCGCTGTGATAAAATACGTCACTATGGAATACTGGCATTTTATTGGTTCTAATATTAATGAATTGTATTGTCATTAGTATATACTACAGTATATGCGTTTACATTTAACTTTTAGCGAGTGAAATGATATTTTTAAAGTATCTAGCGTAGGTTAATGCGGAGGTTAAAATCTTTAAGATGAAATTGGCCATATTGACACCTGTCATTATTTTACCTTTTTGAGTTGTTAAAAATGACGTAACATATGTAAATTGGGCTATGGCAGATGCAAGTTGTAAGATTAAATGTTTTAAATAAATAAAATTATAAGGGCAGTTTTCAATTATCCAATCTTGTTTGAATTTGGGCAGTTTTCAATAATACAATTTTAATATTTTATAGATAATGGTTATTTATATCATTAGGCTAAAAAGTAAATCGTTTTATGCTAAGCTCTAAGTTTAAATGCAGACGCGTAGCGGAGGAATACAATTGAGCGAAGCACAATTTGTTTTATTTGTTAAACGATACATAAAACATACACTTAAAATAATGTTTGTGTTTATCTGACAGTAGTGGAATTTTGTATTCATCCAAACGGGTACAGCCTAGGTCCTAGGAGGTAAAAAATTCACCCGATTGGTTAAAATTATTTTAACAGCCTTGCGATAATAAATCACTTTAGTACTTTGTCTTGACAATAATAAAAATATTTTTCTTCATAGTATAAACTTTTGTCTAGTCCTATTGCATATTATTGACATTATTTGTGTTTTTTTTCATATAGCCGCAATTATAAACGCTCTGCCTAGCAACGGGAATAATAAACTCATTATTTACGTTGTTAGGCATCAGTGATTGGCAGATTTTAATATTCCCTGTGATTTAAAATAATCGGGTTTTAACCCATTGACGAGGGGTAAACCACTTAAAAATCAGCGAGATCAACTTTCAACGTTATATTCACGTTGTTTTCTGATTTTTCCTTATCATTCGTCATCAATAAGGAAAAATCCTTATCAATAATAAATGTCTCTTAGCGACGCATTGTGCATGACTTCCCTTGTGATTGTATTCCTTAGCCGTTAATTCGTATGCGATTTTTAATTTTAAAAAAATCAGTGGTTACTCTTAGACCCCACAAAAAGAAAGTAGCTTTTTAAGTACCACCGGTGGAACGTCCATATACACTGTGCGACAAATTTTGAACTGGGATGAAATGTGGAAAAATCGAATCTATGCAACCCCCAAAACTAATCTTTAAAGGGGTTTTGCTAGTTTAGCTCGAATAATGGAGATATACAGGGTGTTTCTTTTAACTTGAGACAGCTCAATATCTCGAGAAATACGCATTTCACGGAAAAATGTCTTAAATAAAAGGTTAATGTGACCAAAGGGGACATTATTTGGTGCTACCGCTAGCCACCCCCTACCCCTCCTTAAGGGTTAAACGGGGGGTAACTTTGGAAAGTCAAATGGAATGACCCGATTTTTTTCACAGAGTTTGGTACGACATAAAAAAATGAATAACTTTTAATTGAAAGTTTTTTTCAATATATCAACAGATGGCGCTGTAATTCAAAATTTAAGAAAAAGGGGTTTCCTTGTAAAATGTATTATTTGAAACGTTTGAAAAACAAAAATTAACATTAAATCAACAATAGTCGGCTCTGAAAACAATTTATAACAAATGTTCGAAATGTCGTCCTTCCATTTCGACACCAAGTGGAGCACCAGCGTCCCTGGTCGGTAAACGTTTGGTGCGGTACCTTAAGCGAACGATTAATCGGACCCTTCTTTATTGACGGTGCATTAAATGGCGAAAAGTAACGGAATTTTCTAGAAAACGATCTGACGGACCTTTTGGAGGATGTACCACTAGCACGCCTCCAAAACATGTGGTACCAGCAAGATGGTTGTCCTGCACATTATTCGACAATTGCTCGAGAGGTGTTGGATCGGGAGTTCAATGGCCGGTGCACCGCGGTGGATCGGTAGACGTGGTCCAGTAATTTGGCCTGCTCGATCACCTGATCTTACGCCACCAGACTTCTTCCAGTGGGGTTACTTGAAAGAAAAAGTTTACGCTGCTTTTCCTACAACTTGGGAGGACATGATGGAGCGGATCAGGAACGCCTGTGCGGCGATACCGCCCGATATGTTGGCGCGTTGTGTGCCAGAATTCATTACCCGCATTCAAAAATGTGTTGAAATGGAATGACGACATTTTGAACATGTGTAATAAATTGTTTTCATAGCCGACTATTGTTGTTAATGTTAATTTTTGTTTTTCAAACGTTTCAAATAATACATTTTACAAGGAAACTCATTTTTCTTAAATTTTGAATTACAGCGCCATCTGTTGATAAATTAAAAAAAGTTTTAAATAAAAGTTATTTATTTTTTTATGTACTACCAAACTCTATGAAAAAAATCAGGTCATTTCATTTGACTTTCCAAAGTTACCCCCCGTTTCACCCTTAAGGAGGGGTAGGGGGTGGCTAGCGGTAGCATCAAATAATGTCTCCTTTAGTCACATTAACCTTTTATTTAAGACACTTTTCCGTGAAATCCGTATTTCTCGAGATATTGAGCTGTCTCAAGTTAAAAGAAACACCCTGTACATATATATATGTATATCTCCATTATTCGAGCTAAACTGGTAAAACCCCTTAAAGATTTTTTTTGGGGGTTGCCTAGATTCGATTTTTTCAGATTTGATCCCAGTTCATTTTTTGTGTTGCACAGTGATACCACTTGTGACTTAACACAATAAACTAGTTCGATCTGCGCGTACAAGTGTAAGCATAACAGTCGTTTTATTTGGAGGTTATATTTTCTTGTGCTGTTTTAAGCTGGTTTTCGTAATGCTATAGGTACCTAAGCAGATACTGAAAATTTGCAAAATAAACGGTTTTTATAGTTTTGTTATTTACATATTTCTTTAGTACCCTAATTGAATATGTTACACTGTTAAGCTTATGTGGCTAATGCTAAGTTGTGCTAAATGAGTATTCCAATTTAGGTACTCATCTATATAAAGACCCAACAAGTTTGTGTCAGATGTATACTTAATTTCATTTTTATTTATTTTAACATTGATAGGAGTTTCTATGCGATCTTGTACTTTTTTGAATAATATACAGTAGGTTTTTTCTGGTTTACAATAAGTTTATTCATTTCAAACCAATCATAAAGACATTTTGTTAAACTTTCAGTTTCTGTCAGTTTCTGTAAGAATGGTAATCTGTATTACGGGTCGCAAATGTCAAATTTGTCTGTGTAAATCAAAATTTATTCCTTAAAAATGGACTACCAACCGTTTAAATCCAATATATAATATACAGCTTCTATAGATATACAGTATGTCCCCGAATGGGGTTGCCAAGAGGAGAAACTTTCTTATTTTTCATTTTACGAGAATATTTTTTATGTTCCAAAACGGCTGAATCAGTTTTTACTGTTTCAAATTTCCTTTTCGTTCCAGAGAAACATAAAAATAGGTAGATTTATTTCAACATTAAATTTTGTTAAAGTCCCAAAAATTACATTTTGTTTTCATGGCAACGGTTAACACGACTTTTGTTTATTAGGTTTTATTGACAGTCTAAAACGAAAATTTGTCAAAATTAATGACAATTTATTTAATACAGTGCTATGGTAAAGGTGATAACTCAACCCAACGAGTTATCGAAGAATTTAATCAAAAGTTTACCGATATTTACATCTCAAAATGTGGTGCACAAAAATTAATACAGAAATTCTTAACTACTGGCTCCGTATTGGAGGTAAAAAAAACTAAGGTAAGTCGCAATGAAGATAACGCTGCCACTCTTATCGTAATGGATTCGGTACAAAATAATCCGAAACTTTCTTTACGACGAAGATCGCTTCAATTAGGGATAAGTAAAACACACATTCAAAGAATATTGAAACAATGTAAAATTCATCCTATGATCTGCGGGCTCTAAAGCGTGAATAATCAATACTTTTATCGAGATATTATATTCTCTGATGAAGCCACGTTCTCAACCAACGGTACTGTCTCATCTTAACATGTAAGGTACTGAAGCAATCACAATCCCTATTTCCGAATCGCTCGTAAGCGACAATATTAGGCTAAAGTTAATCTATGGTGTGCAATTTCTTATCATGGTATAATTGGACCATACTTTTTTGAAAATACGGTTAATCAGCATACGTATTTAGATAATATATATTATGTTACAACATTTTCTAAATGAAAGGTTGAACGATCTACCGATTAATTATCGTGCTAGGTGTTACTTTCAACAAGATGTTGTATAATGGTTAAATCAGCAATTTGAAGAGAATTGGATCGGCCGAAATGGTCCTGTTTTATGGCCACCGAGAAGCCCTAATTTGACTATTGCAGATTTTTATCTTTGGGGCTGTTTGAAACAAATAGTTTATGCAAATGATCTTCCTCCGAATGTAGAACGTTTGAAGGAGATAACACTGTGCAACACAAAAAATCAAACCGCACCGAACAATTTTTTTCTGAAAATATGCCTATCCAATAGCAAAACCCTCGCTGGGTTTGTAAAAGTTAGCTCGATTTATTTTTTTATGGCCGTTTGTATTTTCTAGCTTCTACCCCAATTTAGACTTATTAATCGATTTTTTTCGCATATATTCGATTTATATCGTCAAGATTTTTTGTAGAAATGTAGTTACTAAACAAATAAACCCATTTTGTGAACAACCTATATCCCAAAACCCAATTTTAATATTTAAAATTTCTTGAAGTAATTTATAAAATACGCACACAAAACTGAACTTTAATGAGTATGAGTATGGGAACGTATGGCAGGCCCCAAATATATTATCCTCCACTAATCTCCCGGGGTTATTTTACCCCCTTTCCGTTCTCCTCCGTATCCCGCCAAATCACAGCATTACCTGTGTTTGTTGGATCCGAAGTCTTTACGACGGCTGGTAGATCCACCCTGGGAGGTCGTGGATGACAGTGTCAAAGGTTAAGACCGCTTCACGGATTTTTGTCAGCCGGGTCGGGCCATACGTCCAATTTAGAAAGGGTTTTTGGAGGACATTGAACTGACCCAAAACTAAGTAAAATCCGGAATCCTCCTCAACCAGGGCTTTAGTAATAACCCCATTCATTTGGTATTCCTGAATGGGGGTGGGTGGATTAGTATGCTGCTTGCCTTTCCTGTTCGTCGCTGTCTGAGTCGGATTTCGGTTCCTGATAGCCGCTTTAGAATTGTTTGCCCCCCTGTGCGATATTGAGTCTTATCTTCAGAACCGAAGTGTTGCCGGCCGTACCCCGCCGTAATTAGTGCCCTCTGACTATGTGGAAATTCGTTTAACCTACTGAAATTGTCGACCCTCGAATTATTTTTTTCCCACTGTGCGTGATCCCCATTCACTTGGGGTTGGGTCCATCTTTGTGTCTCACTGTGCATTGCGGCAATTACGCTTAGAACGGTTTTTACTTAATTTATGACCCCTTACGTCTTAGTAATCTATAGATGTAAACATAAATAAATAAATTTCTTTAGGATGGTTTCTTTTGCCTAATGTTTATCGTAACTTGAGTGATTAATGGCTTCTTATGTGCCCTTGTGTTTATAGTTTTTTTTACTGTTTCATTTGAATGAGAATATTGGAAATTGTTTGCGACCAATTAATTTTACCTGAAGAATTATTGTTAGTTAAAGGTTGCGTGTTTCGTATTAACTAGTATTAATATTATTGGGTGGTCATGGTCATGCAATTTGGTAGCTACTTATCTAGTTTATGCAGACTTGGACTTCGGGATATTTGCCAGGCAGGTGTGCTGAAATTGATCCTTATCGCATGCCGCCTGCACGTGTGGTAGCCCAGGAACTAATCGTCTCTCTTACACCTTTTAACCAGGTCAAACACTTGAGGACTTAGTCCAGGGGGAGGTACCACACACAATTTGCACTCTTTTGCACTTGGAACCAGTTATCACGTGTAGAATCGATATTGATTTTTTGTTATTTTACGGCGCACTTTTTGCACTTGTTGCACTTTTCGCACTTGTTTGTTTATTTATTTATTTATTACCGATTACCGGTATTTCCGCATACTTAGATTCGCTTTTGATACTTTACTATGTTTGTATCGTATACGCTGCTTAGGAGAGGTTTACTTATTTGCTGGAAAACAATTTTTAAAAAAGATTTTCCAAAATATTCATCTTTTCATACTCAACACCAAATTTTTTGTAGAAATCTTTGGAATATCTGTAGGAAAAAATTGAATAGATAAAATAGAACTGTAGAAAAGTACAGAGAGTTTGGTTTTTTATTTTGTATTAATTTTATTATTAAAAAACTTTTTTATATCAAAACATTGAGTAATCTGATTCATTGCTGGAGAATTCCATCCCTTCCACTTCTTCTCCTTTATTTTCTTGTTCTTCATTTTAATTTTTTGATTTATCACTGAAGAATTCCATCCCTTCATTTTATATATTTTTTATATTCATTTCATTTCAGGCGTTTTAAATGGTCCTGATATTCGGAAATTGCTAAAGTATATAGACTTTGACAGGGCCTTGGTTCACAATGAGATAGTTGCGTGGGCGTCGATAAGAGAAATCATCGTTGGACTTTTAGGCAAACATCGTTCTCCCAATTATGAAGGATCTGTGCGACGAATGTTGGATGTATTTTTTCAAAATTGGAGTCAATATGTCGCTAAAAATTCATTTCCCATTTGGACTACTTCAGTCGACAGTTATCGACACAACCATCAAACTGCGATGCCATTTGAGTCCAGATAAAGAGGAAAACGAGCTCCAGCCTAGCCGAAACATTTTGGTGAAGTAAACATATTTTTGACTACGATCAGGAAGAAAATGAAAATAAAGAACAAGAAAATAAAGGAGAAGAAGTGGAAGGGATGAAATTCTCCAGTGATGAATCAAAAAATTAAAATGAAGAGCTAGGAAATAAAGGAGAAGAAGTGGAAGGGATGGAATTCTTCAGCAATGAATCAGATTACTCAATGTTTTGATATAATAAAATGAATACAAAATAAAAATCAAACTCTCTGTACATTTCTACAATTCTATTTTATCTATTCAATTTTTTCCTACAGATTTTTCGGCAAAATATTTGGTGTTAAGTGTGAAAATATGAATATTTTGGAATATCTTGTTTAAACATCAAATAAGCAAACTTAAAGTTCAGTTTTGTGTGCTTATTTTATAAATTACTTCTTTTAGTATACTTTACAACATTTTTGCCAGAAGAAGTACCAAGAAATTTTAAATATTATCAAAAAAATTTTTTGAATATTTGGTCCCAAAAATTGGGTTTTTGGGATAAAGGTTGTTCACAAAATGGGTTTATTTGTGCTGTAACTATATTTCTACAAAAAATCTTGAAGATATAAATCAAATATATGCGAAAAAAATCGATTTATAGGTCTAAATTGGGGTATATGAAGATCGAAAATACAAACGGCCATAAAAAAAAAATTCGAGCTAACTTTTACAAACCCAGCGAGGGTTTTGCTATTGGATAGGTATATTTTCAGAAAAAAATGGTCCGGTGCGGTTTGATTTCGATGGCCCGAAAATTGTTGCACAGTGTAATCAGAGATGCTGTGGCGTCTTTACCGCTAGAAGATGTTCGAAAAAGGTATAGGGAACTGCGTCAAAGACTTGAGCTATGCTTTCAGGAAGGTGGTGAATGGATCGAGTAAAATTTATTAATTTAATTTTTGAATTGATATAAAAACTTAATAAATGTTATACTAGATCGGCCTATTTTTTATGTTTCTCTGGATCGGAAAGGAAATTTGAAACGGTGAAAACTGATTTAGCCGTTTTGGAACAAGCAAAAACTATTATAAAAAATACAATTTTTTTCGTAAAATGAAAAATAAGAAAGTTTCACCTCTTGGCAACCCCATCCGGGGACATACTGTATATATATCACAGTAAAAGTAAAGACAATGTTTTATGGGCACTCCATGGGGTAGTCTTCACCCGAAATTTTGAATGTTTTATCTGTTAAATCTAGTTTACTGCCGGCCACAGTCTTATAAAACCGTGCTGTCGGCGAAATCAAAAGGTCAGTATAAAAAAACTTTTTAAATATTGGCGTTGAAAAACTAATAAATACTTTTGAGTTTTTGTTTTAGGATAATACAATAATTTTCACATTTAGTAACTATTATTTTACAGAAAGGGCACTTTATTTTAATAATTGTGTGACATTTGACATTAACTTAAAGCTAACTTCAGCCGGTGACTTAAAAGCTGTTGCTAAATTTATCCTGTGACTAAAGAGCCATAAAGCCATAGCTTGTAAATGTGTAATTAACAGATCACTTAGTGTAATGAAAACATTTCAATAATGGGCTTTTTAAAGGTGGAAGTAGATAAAAATAATTTTGACCAATAGGGTAGTTGCAAACAACTTTATAATTCATTATTAACCGTGTTTGGACCAATAATAATAATAATAATTATTATATAAAAACTTCCAAACTAAATTATAGAAATCAAATTATTTGTGTATAGTTAAAAAGACAAATCGTTTAATCCTGTTATGTTGTAAAACAAAATAAGGAACAAGAAAAGTAGAAAAGGCAATCAAAAAAACAAGTGTGCTTTCAATGTTTAATCTTTTTAGCTAAAATAAGCTGTTTTTGTGTTATTTTGTGAATTTAAAATCAATAGCGGAAAAAGGTACTCCCAATAGGGACATATGCGGAAATTGAATTCAACTCTCCACAGGAAACTTTTTTATGTTTACCGGGAATTAAAAAATTCATTGCTAGATGTGTTCCGAACTATACCACAATGCACAATGTATTTCGATGTTCGAAATTAATTGCCTAAGCCTTTATTATGCAAAGGTTGTGGTAAAAAGTTAACTACTAATTGACTTTAAAATTGCTTTTTTCTCCCATTTTATAATTATTACACTAGGTTTTAGCAAAAAATAAAACATAAGTAAATTGTACATTACCCAATTTTACATTGATACATTGTTTTAAAAATGGCAAAAATGGCATGAGATAATGGACCTAATTTAAAGAAATCTGAAGCTAAAATTTAATGGAAATAGGAAATAATAATATATTATTATACGAGAGATAATGCGCATAATCTCGAGTGTAATAATTTACTTTATGCACGATGACATTATAATATGACAATTATAACAAAAATTCTTTGACGTAAACGTCTTTTTATAGCCCGCGGGCGTTATTATGGCCCAGCGGGCTATAATGAAACGTCAAAAATTAAAAACAACAATGTTACACCATTTGATATATTCGAAGTAAGTTTTTTCGTATAAAGATTTTGATTTTTCCGGCAGCAGGCCGCAATTTTTCGCCTTTTCAGCTGCTTCCTCAATTTCATTCATCTTTAAACTTTAAAACTGACTGATGTCAGTTGACATTATAATATGACAATTATTACAAAAATTCTTTGACGTAAACGTCTTTAAAAAACAATAATATATTAAAAATAATAATATATTAATCGTGCATAAAGTTTTGTATGCATTGCTGGCATAACTGGTTTTTATGGTCCTACGACGCTTTTCTAGCCCTCGCGCTAACGCGCTCGGGCTCGAAATAGCGCCTCGGACCATAAAAACCTTATTATGCCCTTAATACATAAATAACTATTATCTACTCCAATGAGTAGATAATTAAATGATTTTCAAAAATAAATAAATAAAATCTGACATCTGTCAAATGGTTACTAACTTTTTACCAAATTTAAATGTAATTATAGTCGTCTTCTCCTAATTTACAACCCGATTGATTCAAATCACAGTGAATATTGAAATCGGCCAATCACTGATGCCCATTATCGTGAATAATGAGTTCATTATTTACGTTGGTAGACAGGGAATTTATAATGTTAATCATTATTTACGAAAAAACCCAATATTATGTGGTAGGAGTAGATAAAGTATTTTAATTATTTTATATTGTTTTACATTCATTTCACATTGCAATTTATTTTATGATAAGAATATACGCATAGCAATTATTATTATTTATTATTTATTTTTAAATATATTAACATAACATTTTTAAATATATTAACATAAGTATTACTAATTTATGTAGTTTGTAGTTAAATAACTAAAAATATGTTTTCTAAAAACATAAAATTTAAAGTTAAAATATTGAATAAAATAAAACATAAAAATTAAAAAATTGATATTCAAAACTTTATTAATTTGTTTTCTACTGCTACGCAATTACCCAACCGGTAACAAACATTGTTCAACATTAAAGTGGTTATATTTTAAAATGTATTAAGAAATTTAATTATTAACTTATTTAAACTATTAGTTCTTTCATATCTGTATATGCTGGATTTCATATAACCCCAAAGAAAAAAAGCATTAGGAGTCAGATCCGGCGATCTCTCTGGCCAGCGAATTCTACCTTCATAATAATATTTTTATAGAAATATTGTATCTAAATAATTATAATTATTTATATTTATTATTTAATTATTATTTATATATATATATATATATATATATATATATACATATTATATATATATATTTATTATTTATATTATTATAATAATTATTGAAAACTCGGGGTCTTGTTGAAACGTTCTAAATATTTCTGTCCAGTTAAATTTCCTTCTATAAAAAAATAAACCTATATTATTAGTAGGTATAGTAGTAATATTAATACATTAAAACATTCAATTTTTTTAATATTGCGTTTAAAAACTTAATTGCCGATGTGCATTTTCAGTGATCAAATACTGATACTGTGTTTACTGTGTAATAGGAACGTAGATTTATCAGTGAATACGATATTTTTAATAAAATGTTTAACTTCGATGGCACGTTTCATTACTACATCACATTTTATTTTTCGATATTGGTAATTTCTGTCTGGATTTATATAAACAATATTTAATTCAAGATTTTGTAAACTTTGCCAACATTCAATCCAGTACCATTGAACATTTTATGGATAATAACTAAGTTTTCTTTAAATCATCATTATTTGCATTTTGTTTCGGTTTGTGGCATTACAACCCAAAATGCACCCATTTGTGAAAATGATAATGTTGAAGAAATTGTGTTTAATACAGATATTTCTCGGCCTGCGTGTATAACAGAAAAAAGGAGCTTGTGTTTGACATAAGGAATTACCCTAAAACAACCAACCAATCAGGTCAAATAATATATTTATATCGATCTATTAAGCATCATCGCGTCGGGCATCATGACGCGCAGGGCCGAAAATTCAACTTTCGGCCCTTGTAGTGTAATATACTATTATTAAATTTATCATAAAACAAACAGATCGCTTCAACAAGCCAGCCGTAAGAAAAAGTAAGCATGGGAAGACCCGTGTCCCAATAACTTTCTAGCAAACGAGCTAAGCTCAGTAGGCATTACAGACTGTATTCCACAGTACCCAACCCACTCATGAAAAATTTAGACACTATAGTCTTCTAAATTTATCATTTTTAATATTTTTTACTTAAATCGTCGAAACCAGTTATACAAAAAATAATATTAATTAACCAAATTTTAACAATTAAAATTAAAATTTGCGATTTAAATGTTCTTTTCCCTACTAATACTAATTTTATTCAAGAAACAAGTCCCCTTTTAAAAAAGTTTGCATGCCATTAATCAGACTCTTAGAAATTTTTAGTCGGTAATGAACGATCGTTAATCTTTTTTTATGTACGGTATCAAAGTTATCAAACAAAAATCTGAATCATTCTAAATTTTAACGTTTTAAAAGCATTTGAACTATGTAGGTACCAAATGATTTATTGTCGATTGAAAAAAATATGAAAAAAGATAGTTAAGTTAATTAAAAAATACACGCGTTGTTTGAATTTTAACTACCAAGCATTTTAAAATTTTAATTCTGTAAAGTTTCTATATAAAATATCCCGATAAAAACTTTACAAGAATATTAAATTTTTGCTTTGATGTTTTCATAATGAAATAAAACTTTATCAAGAGAAGGTAAAGATATCAATAGTAAGTTTTATTTTCAATAAGTCTAGACTTTTTTTTAACTTTGACAATAAAATATAATTGTTATTGTGTTAGTTCAAAACTTTCCACACTCGAAGCTTTTTATGCTTAGGTATAATAACATAAATTAATTTATAATTTATGAGCTCCTTTAAAAGAAAAATAATAAAAAATTTATTGGAATATTTCCATTTGCTCTTAATATTAACATATTATGTTTGTATTTTATACAAAAATACTATTTGGTCCGAATTCCTGAAATCAGCACGAAATATTTTTTATCTTTAGGTGTTCTTTAATTTAAACTTTATTATTGCCAACACTTACTACAAAAGTGATTAATTATAATTATCACCTAGGCTGTAAAAATAATTTTTAACTCCCAGCCTGAACAAAAACCTATATGGATTTGGATTCAGATCGAGTATCAGATCTACCTAATCTTAAGTTGGGCAATGCTTTTGCTTGTATTGTATAAACCTATACATATATATATTTTCACATTTCAAAAAAATGTTCTTTGTAAATTAGGTACAACCAGTGGCGGCTGGTGGATTTTGGGCACACCCATATCTCAGTTCTTAGACATGGGACCCACATAAAATTTATATGAGTTTATAATGACATTATATAGACAAGTTCTGCGCAAGCAGAAATTAAATTAAAGTTTGCGAAAAAAAGTTAGTTTTTAAGTGCAACCCCCAGCCTCCTGCCCCTCCAAATTAAGATAATTCAAATTAAAGTGGTACAATATTTAATTCACTGAAGTTTATCGACAAATTTCAAATTTTATTAAAAAAATTCAAGAATTACAGGTTTTATACCATTTATAATTTTTATTATTTCTTTTACTAAATTTGATGTGGGTCCCATGTCTAATAACTGAGATATGGGTGTGCCAAAATCCACCAGCCGCCACTGGGTACAACATAAACTAAAAAAATAATTAAACTAAAGGTAACAATAAAAAAGACAACTAGCAAAAGTAACTAAGTAGTAAAAAACTGAGTTGTCACTCTCTAAAAATGAATAAGTCAAAAATGACTAGTTACTACAGTTATTAGTGGCTGCTTTTTTACTTATACCATGGTTATCCATGGGAAACCATGGTATCCCCAACATTTAATGGCCAATTATTATGTAAAATTGTCCCCTGAATTCGAAAATATGAAAGTAGAGCAGTTTTTAAAATATAGTCAATTCCAAATTATATTGAAAATTGACTATATCTCAAAAACTGTTCTACTTTTCTAACTTTTGACGACATTTTTGGATTCAGGGGACAATTTTACATGGAAATTGACTGCTAAATATTCAGGATACAAATTGCTATTGACGAGTATTATTGGTGGCTGATTTTTCGCTATGACAATTAGTTATTTTTGGAATGCTTACTAAGAAATATAAGATAATGACATTTTTGTTTATATTTTTTGTATAAATTTTGAAGTTTAGACTATTACCCATTGCATGTAACAGCAAAATTGTCCGCCTTATCTTACATTTCCTTTTTTTAATGATCAAAAAAGTTTATTATTTCAACGTCGTATATTTTTTGCTATTTGTCGTTGGATTCTTTATAAACCGTCAAAAAATTTACCAGAAAAGCATTTTATAATATCCTATAATAAGGTATTTAAAGGAAAAAAACTAGATGAAAAGAAATATAAGATAATGACATTTTTGTTTATATTTTTTGTATAAATTTTGAAGTTTAGACTATTACCCATTGCATGTAACAGCAAAATTGTCCGCCTTATCTTACATTTCCTTTTTTTAATGATCAAAAAAGTTTATTATTTCAACGTCGTATATTTTTTGCTATTTGTCGTTGGATTCTTTATAAACCGTCAAAAAATTTACCAGAAAAGCATTTTATAATATCCTATAATAAGGTATTTAAAGGAAAAAAACTAGATGAAAAGTTTTCGTTAAAAATACAAAAGCATAGGTGTTTAAGGAATTAAGCCTGGTCTACAATTGTCGTAGGGGTCCGATCGCAGAACTTAAGCTTGCGCAAAGCACCCCGCGACGGAGCGATGGAGCAAGGTTCTTTTGCCAGATGGCAGCCGAATTTAAATACGTTCAGCTGGGTAAAAAAAACGAATTGTACCGAAACGTCGCGACGTGTCGTCAGACAAACCAAAAACCGACAACACGGACCAGATCCCGGAAAACCATCAACACATATACATAAATATATATATATTCTGTAACAAGTTTGGAATACGGCATATTCCGCTCGAGTAAAAAGTTTGTCAAGCGAACAGAATGCGAAGGTTTTACGTGTTTCAGACTATCTACGTTTCCAAAAAACCATAGAAAAATAATTTAATTGGGAGAAAGTGAGGTTGGATCGATTTAAAAGTTGTTTATTTTGTCACCCGGTGATACAATAATTTATTCTATCACTTTAAGGAATATAATATATTATGTAATTCCACAATAAAGAGTGATATTAGAACGGTCATAAAAAAAACATTTCTGAAGTTATTCATCTAAATAATTAATTTTACTTAGATACGCCGGCTTATTTATTATTATTTTTTACTCGAAAGTATTCGTATTCAGGTGCATAAATTTAAATATGAAATTCTGGTGGTTTTAATGAATTAGTTTTCATAGCAACTACTGAGTCTACAGAGGTTTGAGTGCGTCGCGAATAGTTGGGACTGTTTTTGCATCCGCCACTTATCTTTAACATTAAATATTTCATATAGACCAACCAAAGTTCGTAAGTCCTGTTTGAAAGGAATCCTGTCTGTGTTTATGCAAAAAGTTGTTGGATACTACATTAATTAGCTTGTAGAACTTATTTCTTGATTGCAAAAACAGGCAAGCACTTCTAACTTGTTTAAGAAGTTATAGCAATTTAATGTTGGTTTTTAGGTGGTTGGCTCCTGAAGTGATTTTATGATACCCTATAACAAACAAAAGCAAACCATTTTTTTAACAAAAAATAGTTTTATTATACAATCTTAACCACACTTTATGTCAAATGGTTTTATTTATATTTATTTTTCTACAATTTTTGGTATTTAACATTCTAAAACTTATTATGTTAGTTTTAGATGCTCAAGCAATTTTGTAATTGGTCAAAATATAAAAAATCAGCGGTTAATTCAAGGTCGAGCAGAAAGTATGGACGTTTTTTAAAACGTTACAAAATTGAGGTTAGGGATCTGTCTCTGACAGTAGAATTTAAATAAGGTATCTGTTACTTTCAGTAGAATTGAAGTTAGGTATCTTTCACTGACAGTAAAATTTTGGTTAGGTTGACAAAGAGTGACGAAAATAAAAAAGAGCCACCTCCAATCCCTCATGCCTGCGCAAGAACACTCTTTATATCATGATTTTGCCTTTGGTGACTGTTATCAAAACTGTTGTAATCGGTTCGACAAAAATAGGAATGTTGCTAGATTTCGAATGCTGTAATTTTAATACAACAACGTTCCGCTCGACAACGGTGGACAATGCATGGCTGATGACTTTACGGTATCAAACTTACAGTGTTTAAACTCAACCATGAACTCGATGAGCTATAATAAGATAACAAATAAAACGTGGGTATAGGAGTAGGATAAGATCCAGCATGTGTGGTTTTATCATAATGGAGCGGCAACCTACACAGCCAGAGCATTAATGGATATTCGCATTTTTTTATAATTCCCTTCGTTTGGTGACATTTACTGGCTTTTTCATTCTCCTGACTTTTCAAGACCCCACACATTTAAAGAACAGAGCGATGTTGGAAAGATGATGATAACTGACACCAGATGCAAGCTGTTTCCACACTAAATTTTGTCAAATGCTTTGTCATTGCGAACTCAAAGTTAAAATTATTAATTTAAAACAAAATTTTATCTTATACATATAGCAAATGTCAAGTGTAATTTTCTTTTTGAATTGTTTTTTAATCTATATTAGATTGGCTTCTTGCTGGAAATAATCCTTTAGGCTCGACATTTAAGTTAAGCCTATAAAATAAATCTCATACGCCATATTGATCATGACAATTGGTTTATATTGAATTATTTATTTGAACTTTTTATCCCTTTAGTCAACGACCAAAACAATAAACTAAACCATTAAAATATAATATGTCTACCAGTTTTTATATAAACTCAACAAAACAAAGTAATTAATGTATTTTATCTATTTCTATTGCATTATATTGTTTTTTTTTTCGCAAATGATGATTATTAGATATTTTAAATTACCTGCCTAACAACGAGAATAATGAACTCATTATTCACGTTGTTAGGCATCAGCGATTGGCCGATTTCAATAATCACTGTGATTTAAACCAATCGGAATGGAAAAGGCGGACTATAATAACATTTAAATTAAATAAAAAGTCAGGATGACATATGTTAGATTTTATTTTATTAAAATCATTTCATTATCTACTTATTGGAGTTGAAAAAGTATAGTATTACACTCGAGATTATGCGCATTATTCACTCGGATAATTTAGGTATATTTCTTTACAGTTTCAGACTGAGACACTTTCTTAATTTATATCCTATAGAAAATGTACAATTTCTTTCATATGATGAGAAAAAAGTATATTAATACCAGTTTAAAAAAGAGTAAAGAAAAAATTATTCAAACTGAGTTGTCAATAATGGAAGTGACGCTGCTTGCCTTTTTTATATAATTCGCATCAACCGCGGAGGGTAATTAGCGATGACACTGGTCAAAATAGACATAAAAGTCACAATTCGTCATTATTCGCATTATTCAATAATGTTCTCATTGGTCCATTTAATTTGGCCAGAAAAACGTTTTGACTATGTCTGAATTGGCAAGATTTGAAATTTGGAGGTCGGGAATCTTAAAATCGAATTAATATTTTGAGAAAACCGCAACAATTTGAAATAATCGAGAGAACGAGAGAGATCGAGAGAACGAGAGAGATCGAGAGAAACGAGAGAGGGCATTCTCTCTTCTCATCTCGAGCCTTTTTTTGAGACGAGACGAGAGGCGAGAATCTCTCGTATCGGCGGCATCACTAATTTTATGTTATTTTTTGGGATCCTAAAGCTTGTGTTATTTGCCAATTCTGAAATACTATCAATTCCCTGCTGGATTTTTGTTTTAAGGGTATTATTGTTTTTACCCATTAAGTATATTATTAAGTCGTCAGCGTATAGCCTAGCTTTTAGGGGAGGCTCTAGGTTTTTTGCTACGCTGTTTATGGATACGCGAAAAAGTGATATGCTAATTATAGAGCCTTGTGGCGAAGTTTTTTAGGAATTGAAAAGGTATGTCATCCGGTCCGGGGCTGGAGACAGATGTGTTTAATAAATCTTTCATTAACTCTTCTAAACATAGTGGTTCATTTAAGGGGTGGTTTGAATCCAAAATAAAAATGTTTCTTTTTCTTGTTCTATCTTATAGTTTAAAAAATCTTTTGTGTATATAGAGTCATTTAAATTTTTTTCATATGTTTCTAAAAAAGGGATATATAATATATAATATATTAATATATTGTATAACATATTATGAATTTATATATGGATCTAATGCCACAAATGTAAAGCCCAGTGTCTTACTGACTGTGCTGGTGTAAAAATAGTGTATTATTTATGGAAATGGTCATTTTTCTCAAGAGTACTACACTATACTTTTCAATTTTATTAACCCTTAGCTAGGCGGGCGGGTTGCCCACGATCCCAGCATATTTTTTTTTAACTGTATCTTGCTTATAAAACCTCATATACGAGTAGGTCCTATGCATTTAAGTATTCCTTTAAAAGTTTGACGGTTTTCTTTTAAAGTAATCAGCCTTTGTCAATTTTTTGTGGTATTTCTTTAAAAAAATTATATGCTCATTTGCACCCCACGCGACCAATTTATTGCAATAGTACAACTCGAAATTGCTATAGTAATTTCTTTTATTTTTATAGTTTCTGTTGTTATAGTGGAACAAGTCAATAAAATATTAAATTTATAATCTTAAAAAATTTAATACATACTAATTTTATATAAATAAACAAAATAATTATAACAATAATTATTACAATAGGCCATCCTCGAGAAATAAACGGAAATGTCAAATTTTTCGATAAAATTGGCTCAAAATCTCGCAATTAAGCATAATATGTCAGAAAAAGTGTATAATTTTTTCCAAGCCACCCTAAACGAAAACTGGATGACAAGAAAACTATAAAAAGTTGTAAAAGTTGTGCAAAGCTCATTTGCGATCTTTACTTTAGCTTTTTTTCTATCGAATGTGGTAAATAATGACCACTGAAAAATATTTCTCTTGTTAATTTTGTAATTGGAAAATCTGTTTTTCTTTGATAAATGTAAAATTAATCTATATTAAGTCATCATATTTTGCAAAAGTATTCCCAAATGTCCAAACAAAGTATTCCTGCAGATGAAATTAAAAAAAAAATACAAATTAATAAACCAGGCCCGTTCCTGAGGTGTCTGGCGCCTTCGTGCAGTATTCTTTGGTGCGCCCCTATTATATTTAAGTATAAATTAAATTAAATATTTTAATTAAAAGCCCTAAAATTTAAAAAATATATATTTTGCGACAAACTGGCATTATGTAATTGAAAATGTAAAAAACTGCTTATTAAACTACCAAACAAACAAAATTACAAAAAAATATTTAGTAATAAAAATACAACAAAAAAACCAATATAATAACTACAACTGGTTTTTAGTGACGTACTCTCTTAAAATGAATTAGTCAAAAATTACTAGTTTTCAAAGTGAAAAAGCAGTCACTAATAACTGTAGTCCAATTTGTATCCCGGACATTTACATTAACAGTTTATTATTATGTAAATTGTCCCCTGAATCCGCAAAGACCTTCAAAAATTATAAAAGTAGAGCAGTTTTTGAAATATATTTAATTCCATATTATATCAAAATTGCCTATATCTCAAAAACTATTCAACTTTTATAACTTTTGACGACATTTTCGGATTAAGCGGACAATTTTACATAGGAGTTGACTGCTAAATGTCCGGGATACAAATTGCTGTTGACGATAATTATTATTCATTTTTAGAGAGTAAGCTCGAAGTCATGCACTGTGTAGACAACTGTTAAATTTTGCTACCGTCAACTGCAACTATCAAACATACGAGGTGTGTTCAGAAAATATCGGGAATTTCTGAATTTCGCGGGTTCGGAGAGTCCGGTTGTCATAAAATCTTTATTATGTTGATATATTTACATGCCCCTGAAGTATGATGAAAACTTTAGCTGTTTTATAGTTTACTTTGTCTGTGGCAGCCGCTAAGGTCAGACTAGTTTTTATGAGCTCGGCGATTTTTGTCCGTTTAAAGAAATGGATCAAAGAATTTGTATCAAATTTTGGGTAAAAAAATGAAGTTAAGTGTAACAAAGTGTGTGAAAAGGCCTATGGTGAGTCTGCTGAGTAAAACAAGAGTTTACTAGTGGTATAAGCGTTTCCAAGATGGCCGTCAAGACGTTGAAGATGACTAACGCCCCGAACGCCCAAGCACATCAACAACCGATAAAAACGTGGACAAAGTGGAAGAAATGGTTATGAACGATCGCCAAATCACAATCAGATAACTCGCTGATGATGTTGGCATACCGACTGACTCAAGCCATGAAATTTTTTTGAATATTTTGGGGATGAAACGCGTGGCTTTTGCACCACGATAATGCACCTGCTCACACTTTATTGCTTGTTCGTGAATTTTTGGCCAAAACAATACTGTAATGATGCCCCCGCCTCCATATTCACCAGGCATGGCTCCGTGTGACTTTTCCTATTACCAAAAATAAAGAGAACCTTAAAGGGCCGTCGTTTTGCAAGCATGGATGACATTAAAAGTGCATCGCTGAAAGAACTAAAGGCTATCCCAAAGATCGAGTTTGAAAAGTATTTTGAGGATTAAAAAAAGCGCTGGCACAAGTGCATAATAACTAATGGGGACTATTTTGAAGGCGACAACAATAATGTAGACGAATAAATAAATATTTTTTTCAAAAAACGAAAATTTTCGTTATTTTCTGAACAAACCTCGTATACTAAAATATTATGACAATTTTGATACTCAAATAAAAAAAATTAAGCCGCCAATATCAAAGCGGCAAAAGGTGCCTTATAGCGGCCGAAAAAAAGAGCGGCATAGGGCCTTAATGCGGCCGATGCAAAGAAAGGCAGTAACCTTTATCCTATGTATGTTTAATTATTTGTTTATTTGCAAGAAAGTTATCGTTACAAAGTACTGATTGACTCTTTGATTTTGCGCCCCCAAAATGTTGCGCCTGCATACGTGCACACACTGCACGCTCGCCAACCTCAACCACAGATTCGATGACAAATGTCAGTGTCAATTAATTTTTAGAATTTAGAATAGAAGATTTTTAAAATAGGAAGGTATTAGCATGACACTGACAGAACATTAACCTTAATTATTTATTACTTAATATTGAAAATAATGGGGTTTTGCTTGGCACAGCGTACGAGTATGATGTGCCACAATCCTGGCGAAAGGTTCGAGTGGTGTTTATCCCCAAGCCAGGACGTTGTAACTACGATACGGCAAAGGACTATAGACCCATCAGTCTATCCTCGTTTCTTTTAAAAACTATGGAGAAACTCGTGGACATATTTATTAGGGACGGGGCACTAAAAATAATTCCCATGCATCCCAATCAACACGCCTACAGGACAGCCATGTCGACGGAGACCGCTCTTCACAGCCTTGTGACAAGACTAGAGAGAGGGACTCGTCCTAAAGAGATGGCTCTGGGCACGTTTCTATATATTGAAGGAGCTTTCAACAACACCTCCTTCGAGTCGATAAATAGAGCTGCAGAAGGCTTTGGCATAGAGAATACCATTGTCAAATGGATTCGTGTCATGCTGGAAAGCAGGATCATTACAAGCTCGATTGGAACTACGGAGATCAGCTCAACCGTAGCCAGAGGCTGCCCGCAAGGAGGGGTACTATCGCCCTTGCTGTGGTGCCTAGTGCTGGATGGGCTACTTCGTATCCTAAACGAGGAAGGTATATACACTCAAGGCTACGCGGACGACCTAGTCATCGTCGTAGCCGGAAGGGTACCAAACACTATTAAAGAGATCATGCAAAGAGCTCTTAATAAGGTCGAAAGGTGGTGCAACGATCACGGACTATCCGTCAATCCGGATAAGACAGAAGTAGTACCATTCACCAACCGAAGAAACATGAACCTTGAGGGTCTCACGCTCTTTGGATCAAGACTGACCCCATCCAAATCAGTCAAGTATCTAGGAGTCATCATTGACTCCAGACTGACCTGGAAGGAACATGTCAACAGGGTCGTCCAGAGGGCCACTCATAGCCTATGGGCATGCAGAAGGACCATTGGACGCACCTGGGGCTTACAACCCCACATAGTGCACTGGCTTTACAAAACAGCCTGACCCAGGCTTTCTCAAACCGGAAGGGCTCATCTGGTACACAGACGGGTCTTTAATGAAGGAAGGTGCAGGAGCTGGTGTATATGGAGAGCGACCTGGGGCGAGAATAAGCCTTGCACTAGGTCGATACCCAACGGTATACCAGACCGAAATCTTTGCCATCCAGATATGCGCCCAAGAGAATCTCCAGAGAGGCTACTCGGGTAAACATATCTACATATGAAGCGACAGTCAAGCAGCACTCCGGGCTCTTCACTCGGAAAAGGTCAACTCGAGACTTACACTGGACTGCATCAAAACCCTCGAACTACTCAGTGTGCTCAACAAGGTTAACCTTATCTGGGTACCGGGTCATCGAGGCATCAGAGGCAACGAGGAAGCAGACCAGCTGGCTCGTGAGGGCAGCAACACGGCCTTCACGGGGCCAGAACCTGTCATAGGGTTCGCCTCCTGTCTGGTAAAAACCAAGATCAGGAACTGGACTAACGACCAGTTCCAGAACAAATGGCGTGAACAACAAGGCCTCAGGCAGTCTAGGGTCTTTATAAAGAGTCCTACTACATGCAAAGAGGCAAAAAGATTCTTGAAACTTAACAGGAACCAGCTGAGAACCATCACAGGAGTCCTAACAGGACACTTGGTAGTCAAATATCACCTACACAAAACCGGACTCAGCAACGAGACGTACTGTAGGTACTGCAGCGAAGTAGACGAAACTACCGAGCATATAGTCTGCGAATGCGACGCTCTAGTCAATAGTAGACTAAGACACCTAGGGGACAGATACTTGGAACCAGAGGAAATAATGCATGCCCGACCAGAGCGGGTCTGCGCTTTTCTTAAAAGCTGCGGGCTCGTAAGGTGTGCCTAAGTGCTGCCTGCAAAGGCTCCCCTTCAAATCAATCAATGATGGGACACTCATTAGAGTAAAAATTTAATTAAAAGTAAAAAAACAATTCGTCTAAGGATTTATTATGAATCTCAATTATATTATTAAGGATATTATTTGCATCTAAACAAAAAGGGGTCCATCTGGGCGGGAGAAGAAAAAACATTTTACTATCAGATAAAACTTTTATAAAAGTATACATTCCTTAATATTATTTAAATATTTAATTAAACTAAAAAATATTAGGAAATACTTTTAACAAAATTATATCTGTGGTAGTGAAATTTCTTTTCCTTTTCCTGTAAAATTTGTTAAAAGTTGGTTACCTTTAGGCGAAAATAAAAGTGTTCAGGACGAAACTTCTTTAGACTTATTAGGTTTAAATTACCATCGAAATTTTGACTCGGGGAACTTTCAGTGACTTCAGTTTCAGTGACCATGTAGTTGATGACTTTTTCGTCTATATTTGTATATAAAATAGTATAATTTAATAAATTATAAATATATGTTCTGCTTTAGGTGTCCACCGGCGTTATATGTATTTGTGGTTTTTCAGGATCTGCTCCGTGTTGTCGGTTTTTGGTTCTTAGAAGAACCGCATGTCTCACGACGTTTCAGTTCAATCTCATGTACCACCTTAACACAAGAGACAATACACAGAGACTAGCAACTGCATGGAAACCAGCTCTTACAACCACCGAAACGCCACGCAAATTAACGAGATCAATGGAGCAGAACATAACACAGGTTCAATCGCAGTCCCAGTTAATGGCTCGGAAAGTTAAGAGGATGTATAAACAACGATCAGCGGCAACGGAGCTCACTCTACGTCTAACTCGCAGCAGAGCAGCAACAGCAGCCCAGCAGATAAATATTTCCATAATAAACATTACATTTGATTTGATCCATGGATTTAACTTAATGTATATTTTACTGAGATATTTCAGAAATTTGAACTGAGGCAAAAACTAATGCCATATTTGAAATCGGGCATCTAATTTATATAAAATCAGCTCTAAATACCCCGGCAAAAAAATAGATATTGGCCTGTGTTTTATGTTAAAAAAAACATCAAAAACAATAAATCGGTGGGTAAAGGGCAGAGCCTAAAACGTATTTGTATTAGTTCAGGAAATATATTTATTGTTAACGGGTATACGCTTTTGCAAGCATATGTATGTCAAATTGTGCTGATAAATTATGCAGATGATAGTAATATTATTATAAATAATGGTACTTTTGAAGGCTTAATTCAAGATAGCAGTGTAGTGTTGGACAGCGTTATGCAATGGTTTAATAAAAATAAACTGATTTTGAATACTGATAAGTCAAATTTTATGCTGTTTAGAACTAACAGATCAAATATTGTCATACCTGAAACCTCTGTGATAAATAATGAAAATGTACCTTTTACACATGATGTTCAATTTCTGGGAATATATATAAATGAATGTTTAAAATGGGATAAACACATCCAATATACATGTGATAAATTGCGAAATTATGTCAATTTAAGTATTTTAAAAATGTTATATCACTCAAACTTTAACTCCATTTTAAGCTATGGAATTAATTTCTGGGGAAGTAACTCTGAGGTGGGTCAGGTTTTTGTGATTTAAAAAAGAATTTTAAGATTAATGTTTGGTTTGTCTAGTAGAACTTCATGTAGGGAAAAATTTCGTCAATTAGGAATTTTAACTGTTGTTGGTGTGTACATATATCAATGTTTAATGTTTTTTTGTAAACATCCTAGGCTTTTTGATAAATTTAAAAAGAAGGTAACTTTTACTCTTATGTTTTTCCAATACACCGACTAACAACAACTGATAAAGATGCTCTATACATGTGTATTAAATGCTACAACTGTCTGCCAAATGAAATAAAATCTGTGATAAACTCAGTTAAAATTCTCTCTTAATTAGTTTGGAACCATACAATATTTTCGAATACCTACAGGAAATTCCCTGATTTTCCTGTGTATTTATAGTTTTTTGTGACACTATTTTTAATAATAATTTGTATTTGTGAAATTATTTTTTAAAATAAAGAGTATTATTATTATTATTATTATACCCACATAAATATTTGTTGATTTGGCGAAATTTCTTGTAGTTTCATTGTTTTGGTTGTTTATACAATTATTTCTTGATTTAATGAATTAATTTATTATTAAAATTTATAAATATTTTATGCCGGTGTAAGTTTCAAAATATGTTATCAGAACAAAAATTGATGGTTTATAAAATCTTGCTTAGTTTATTTGTAATTATAATTGTTCAATTTAGGTAATTATATTTATTAAACATTATAATGTTATATCAAGTCATTTTTACCTTTATTGCTTCATTAACTTTTCATATATAGAAAAAGTTTTATTTTAAGAACCATTTTTAGACAATTTCTTATATATTATAACTATGTTTATAAAATAAAATTCCCTAATGATGTGAAGCTTCAAGATCGTACATGTTTCCATGACACTAAGTGACATTTTCAATACACATTAACTAGTTGTGGCTTTATGGCGTTTTATTCACGTTCGTAAGTTAGCACGGGTTGAAGTTAATTTTAAATTAGTTGTCAAATGTCATACAATCGTTAATAAAGTGCCTTTCTTGTAAAATAATACAAAATGTAGTTTATTGTCTAAATACAAAAATACAAAAGTATAAAAAAGGAATGAGGGCTAAATATACAGTCATTAAAAACATAAAAATATCTAGTATACAAAATTGTAGAACTCATCTTCTTATTAAATATATCAGGTATTTTTTCGATAAAATAAAAAATACTGGCGCGAAACACGAATTCACCCCTTTCAAGATGGCATTTGAGATGGCAGAAAAGCTGCAAGGAGTTGATGGTCAAAAACTATCAAAAAATGTTTTCTTACACAATGAATTCCAAAAATAAAACCTTAATATATTAAATTATTATTTTAAATAGCAATGTATAAATTTCGTTAATTAATTATTATAGAAAAAAGAAGCAATAATTAATTTTAAATTGCTCAATATCTCTACATTTTTTTTATATATTTATGTAATATAAATCATTTCTGCCTTATGTCAATTTCTAATGAATTGTAAACATTAGCTTAATATGTATATTAGCCTGTCAAACGTTTGATTTATACTCATGAGTTTATACTTGGGGTAATTCTGTGAAAATGGTCGTTAAATGTTCTTTTTCTGGAAACAATACCGATGACAATTTATCTTTTTAAGACGGCAAACTTTACTTAATCGACAATTTTTATCCTTTGTATTAGAATGAAAATAATTATTGGTAATTCACATTTCCAATACTTACCAATATTTGTTTTAAGTCGCTTAACGATTCTATGGATATTTTTTCCAAATGTAAAAACTTAAACTAAAAATAAATAACTTAATATATTATGGTTAGTTTTTTTATTTATAATATTAATTTTTTTATTTATAATATTTATTATTTAACTTTTCATATTTTTATTATTTTTTTGTTTTAATTTGAATCGATGAATAAATAAATAACTTGACTAATTGAATAAATAACTTAATATATTATGCTAATATTAATTAAATAAATAACGTTATATATTATGGTAGGTTTTTATATTTTTAATATTATATATTATTTTTTTTTTATATTTTGATGCAAAATTTTTATTTATCGATGTTATTGATGAATAGTAGGTTAAATCATATATACCTACATTACTTAAAATTATAATAAAAAGCTTAAAATTTATAATATTTTTAAATTAGTTTAACAAAATTACTAGATTTTCATCTATTTCAAAATAATATGTAAATAAAAATGCTCTAGAAAAAGTTGATTATTGATTGATTATGTACATTCCTGTATTAATAATTATAATTTTAAATAGTGTTATAAAGAGCTTAATTTAACCCATTATTAATTTCACAGTATTCATATTTACTTTAAATTTAACAATATTTACAAAAGGCATTTAAAACATTAAATTAATTGTTTTTCTATTTTTCTAATATGGCATTTTTCAATGACTTCTAGTTATCGTAACTTTTGCGTCGTCTATTTTTTTACACAAGATTTTTTTGTCTATGATTGCAATTATTAAAATTATAATAATTTTTACGGCCTTTTAAGGATAATACTTAATAATATTAAACAAGACATTATTAAAAATTTAAGGGTTCTATAATTTAACCTTTGTTATAGTCAAGTTGACTAAGTCAACACCTATTAGTAAAGTAATTTAATATCGGGTAAGTTATGCAAGATACTACCAATTTTATCTACACGGTTTTTAGAGTTTTTAAATGGAAAAGTAAAAAAGCCATACTCGATGATAAAATATAATAAAAAATCCAAATTTAGGTTAAATGTTCTAAAAATAAAAGAAATATCCAAAAAAGGAAGGTACGTTCATTCTTTTCCAATATCAGCACATCATATAGGATTATCCTGTAGTACAATAATTATTGTACTATTTACCTTAGTTTTATTTAACAAAATAATACAGATAGAAGCTTGTTAATTTATTTTAATAAAGTTAAATTGGATGAAAAAATACCAACTTATAAATCTTAACCATAATCTTTCAGTAAGGTAACCACTTCATTTTTGTCTGCATAAATGTATAAATTGCCAGTTTTTAAAGCGTCTATCTTGCTGTGATCTGTTGCTCCGTTATATGCCACTGTCGCCGGCTTCTTCATGTACTATGTATTTTTTGTTCGGGATATGATTAAATTTCTTTTGGAGCTTTATTAGTTTGGTTAAAGGATATCACACGATTTTTACTTTTTTGGTGTGTGCTTCATAATTTTTCTTTTTCCAAAGTTCTGATTTATGAGTTTTATGGAACATAACGTTTAAAGGTTTTTCGGTAATTTACTGCTATTATCCTTGATATTTTATTCCTATTTAAGAATTTGGTTTTATTATTTATTTTGTAGTTATACGACTGCATTAAAATATAACGTAGATCTTGGAAATTAAATGTATTAAATTTGTATATCTATATACAAATTTAATACATTTAACTTCCAAGTTTTACATTTGTTTATTTAAAACCATAATTAAAACTTGTATATTTTAAATAGTATGTGGGGCAGTGTGCTCGCACTGAATGCTTTGAAGGATAAACGTAGGTGTAGCATTAATACATCCAATGTTTAGATTTGTTATGTAACCACCCAATATTATTAGTTTATCATATATGTACATAAATTCTCTTTTGATACTATTTAACGATTATAATTATAATAATAATTATTAATTATTAATTTGATGTAACTGTCCATTTCATTATTAATGTACAAAATTTTATGATTGATTGTGAAAGGCAGTAGAATTTTAATTGCATATGAAATAGAAATGCACTTTCATTGTCATTTTTGAGAACTTCTTGTTTGGGCTAAATAACCTTAAAACCATTTATGTTTTTAAGCGCGATTGCCGAATTTCAATTGTACTAAATGTAGAGGCAACAAAAAATTCACTAATAAAAAAATATTTTCACCGATCAGAGTATGTGGAAATAATGTTGAGATTAAGAGAAGGGTCAAGTAACTTGGGATTACCCTAGATGACAAAGCCACATTTACGCCACATATTAACACTCTTAAACACATACTATTTTCGGCAATTGGTTCAGTGTTCCCTCTTATAAACAAGAGGAGTGCACTGAGCCTTGAAAACAAAATTATTTTATATAAAACCCTAATTATACCAATTCTGACTTACGGCTGTCTGGTTTGGTGCTCCATGTCTGAGACCAATTACGCAGAACCAGTCACTCAGACATGTCACCAATTCGGACAGATATACGAGGATCGTTCGCATGCATGACATGACGGGCATACAATAAATCAAAGATTGTGTCATGGCTGTTGCGAGCAAATTTTATGAAATTAACATTCAAAATTCTAGTTTAACTTCACAAATAACACGCATCAGACGCTTTGACGACAATAATATCAGACATGAACTTATTTACAAGAGACTTCCAATTTTTTACCAATAGTCGCGCTTACCTTTAACCTAAATTTATTATTTCACAATGAGGTTTTTCATTAAATTAATTTTCCTCTTTTTCATTCAAAATTAGTTTTTTTTTTAATTTTCCTCTTTCCTCTTTCCTCTTGAACTATCCCCTCTTTCTCCTTTCTTTAAATACAAAAATTCTAAAGGAGGTTTTTTTAATTTGCTTTTCCTTTAAATCATCCAAAATTTTCTTATTCATATCTTTTAATCTAATCTCCCATTATTTTTCTTTATAAACACATACTGAGCACTTTCCCCAAAATCGCCATGCGAGTAAAAGCGGAACAGCACCAAGTAATTACCCAAGTTTTAACCTCCTTGTCAAAACAAAATTCCCCTTAATCACTCCCTTTCCCTCCTATTTGTTCATTTCCTTTGTCACTATTGCTTTCAAAATTTTCAAAATTCCCTTTGTAACCCACACCTTTATAACATAGATACGCTGATTAAAAATTAAAATGTATTATTTATAAATAAATTATTTTGGAATTTGGATTTGGAATTTTGACTACAAACCAAGAGGTCGTGGGTTCGAGTCCCACATTGGTATGGTTGTTTATTTGTGTTTGTACTATTGTGTATTAGTCCTTCGGAGGGGACTTTAAGCCCGCGGTCCGTTACTACCCCTAACCCGCTCAATCCATTCAGTTGGCATCTGGGACTTCTTAGGAAGTAAGGGTGGAAGTAAAAGAGCACTTTTTGTATTTTTGTAATTATTAATATAATAAACATATTGTAAATAAACCTAAAGAATACAGGTGAAAAACCACCTTTGTCAAATTTTGAGAAAAACAAATTTAAAAGTTTTAAGATAAATAAAATAGCATTTTTATTTTATTTCCGATTAATTTTTCACTGCTTAATTGATTGATATTATAAATTATATTGGTCAGTTACATTAAATTTTAAATTATATTACATAAATTATTTTATTAAATTATAATCGGAAAAAAATTAACATTTTAAACTCTACCTAAGTTTGGTTATATAACAAATCTAAACATTTAATTTATTAATCATTGCCTGTATTAATGATGCACCTACGTTTATCCTCCAAAGCATCCAGTGCGAGCACACTGAACTGGTGTGACAAAAGCTTTTATGTAAGCACACAAATGTTAGAGTAGGAACCATCCTACTCGTTCTTAAGAGAAGTTTTATTCTTAATTTAGCAATTAATCTTACTTAAACAATAAATGTTTACTATTTTTTTTTATAATTGTGCATTCGTATTAACTATACAAATAGGTAGCATTTTATAAAAAAATGTCCAAAATGTTCACAATGCAAAAGTTAAACCCTGATGTTTTTCAATTTTAGGGTTTGGTATTGAAAACAAAATGCTCTTTCAGTCTATATATAGGAATCCAAAATTCTAGTAAAACCTTTTAAAGTTATCGTTTTAAGAACAAACCAATCCCATGTATACAAAAAAAACATTCATACGCAAAATATTCCAGCAGCAAAAGCAGTAAGAACGATTGAGGGTCGACGGCCAGTGGCGTAGCGCAGATTTTAAAGTTAAGTAGTCGATAGAACTAGCAAAAATAAAAAGAAAAATGTATAAAAACATTTATGTTTAAACAAACCCCTGGGCTGAATTTAATAAAAAGTTCTCAGGTGTTCCCAATTTCCTAATTTAATATTTAAAAATAAAATTTGGGTAGGCTACTGCTACTGCTACTGCTAAGAGCGAAAACAAATATAATAATCTACTTAAAAAATATAATAAATTAAAAAAGTTAAAAAAAAAAATAAAAAACAAATGAAAAAAAGTGTTATTTTTAATTGCTTAATCTAAATAAATTATTAAACTTAAAAAAATCAGTTACATTACAATGAGTCAAGCCACGTAAAGTGGGACCAGAAAACTTCACGAAATCACCGATTTTGAAAATAATCACATTATTGTGTAGTAGGCATGACTCATATGTCACAGTAAAAAAATTGTTTTAAAATTCGTTTTTTTGGTAATGTTATTAAGGTTGACAATTTTGCCAAACTTTAGAGCACGGTAAAATTGAAAAAATAGAATCTCTGGGACCACTCTGTATAATTGAATTAAATTTTACACACTATTGTAGAATTGTTTAGACTATATAATGATCATTTAATTAAGGTTAATTTGTTTAAATAAAAGAATTTTGCATACATTTATTATAAACAATTGAAATTTTGTATGTGTTCTTCACGCTGAAAAAAAATTAATCTTGTGTCATAATATGCGGCAAACGTTTCCGTTTAATAAAATGTAAAAAATTTGTCTTTCATATGTCATTCCGGAGATATTAATTTTTTTGTCCCGCTGTGCGCTTGATCAGTACGCGGCGCGCTTCGCTGCTATAGCAGCTATAGCTCGTCCGTTCTAACGTTTTAACGGTGTGCCTGAACGAAGTTTAACATAAACACATAAAAATGCCGCCAAAAACTGATTGTAGTTTCTTGTTCGGGACCCTTTGGTGACTTAAAAATGATATTTACCAAAGTTCTAGCTGCTCCTCTTTTCGAAATTGTTCGAAAATTTATGATTTTTTTTTAATTTTTCTTTATCTCTTTGACAGAGTACACATTTGCACACCGATTTTGATAAAATGGGAGTATATTATTTAGGAGACTTAGAGAATACTTTTTAATACTGTTCACATCATTTGATATATACAGGGTTAGCCAAAAATCACTTATTTTTAATAATGCAAAAGAGTAAATTCATGATTTTAGCATAACACGCGAAAAATATTTATTCCCAATTTTTTTTAGATATTTCGACGTCTATCAGGTTACAAAATGGCATTATTATTAAACTTTTACAAGAAAAATAGATTTGTAATAAAATTTAATAAAATAACGCTTAGAGAGTATTTAAAATGTTGTTTAATTTAGGCTTTTTAGTAGTTTTCAATTTTGAACGAAAAATTGGTTAAAGTTTTTTGATGGGCACTCTTTGGTGATTTAAAAAAGATATTTACCAAAATTCTAACTGTTTTTTTTTAGTTTATAAAAAATTCAATTTTTTTTTAAATTAATTGTTTATCGCAAAGTTTACCTTTGCCAGAGTACACATTTGTACACCGATATTGTAAACGAGAGAAACTGTTTTTATATATATCATTAGATTTATACAGGGTTAGACAAAAATCACTTTTTTATTTAGTAAAAAGCATAATGCATAAAAAAGATTTTTCAAAAAATTTCGAAAAGAGGAGCAGCTAGGATTTTGGTAAATATCATTTTTAAGTCACCAAAGGGTCCCGAACAAGAAACTGCGGAATTTTTATGTGACTTAAACTTCGTTCAGACACACCGTGTGCTGACGAGCTAGCAGTGAAGCGCGCCGCGTTCTGATCAAGCGCACAGCGGGACAAAAAATTTAATATCTCCGGAATGACATATGAAGGACAAATTTTTGAGTACATTTTATTAAACGGGAACGTTTGCCGCATATTATGACACAAGATTAATTTTTTTTCAGCGTGAAGAACACATACAAAATTTCAATTGTTTATAATAAATGTATGCAAAATTCTTTTATTTAAACAAATGAACCTTAATTAAATGATCAATATATAGTCTAAACATTTTTATAATAGTGTGTAAAATTTAATTCAATTATACAGAGTGGTCCCAGAGATTCTATTTTTTCAATTTTACCGTGCTCTAAAGTTTGTTAAATGTTATTAAGATTACCAAAAAAACAAATTTTAAAACAATTTTTTTACTGTGACATATGAGTCATGCCTACTACACAATAATGTGATTATTTTCAAAATCGGTGATTTCGTGAAATTTTCTGGTCCCACTTGACGTGGCTTGACTCAATACTTTTTTATAAACTTAAACGCACTGTATCCCGAACACAAAGCTTTAAAACATAAGTTCTAATAAATTTTGTTTTATAAGAACTTTTTTATAATACATATTTGATACATTGTGTTTATGCATTAATTTTAATACAATTAGTACCTACCTATTGTCTGAAATAAATAGGATAATGTAGGTTTAACTTAAAAATTAGCGTATTTAAATGGTATTATTTTGTAAAATCACAAAAATCCTATTATTTAAGAGCTTTAACATTTTTGTTGGATAATTATAATTAAATACACTTCATTTAAATCCAATTATAGATTTGTGTAGATAATCCTGTTATAATTTTAGACTGTGCATAAACCATTTACAAAATTAAGGTGATTTAACAATGTATAAATGCTGTATAAAAATTTTAAAGCTTTAAAAACAAATAAAATATATAAAAATGCTTTTAATTATAGTAAAGTGTAGTATAGGATATTCTGTAACAAGTTTGGAATACATTTTCCGCTCGAGTGAAGAGTTTGTCACACGAGCCGAAGGCGAGTTTGACTGTTTCACCAGAGCGGAATATGCAATTCCAAACGTGTTTCAGACTATACTTTTTCTACGTTTCCAAAAAAATAACATAGAAAAATAATTTAATTGGAAGAAAGTGAGGTTGGATCGGTCTAAAATTTGTTAGATATTAAAAACAGAGATGTCGCCACTAGTGTTTATTCTCTCATCCGATAATAGAATATTTAATTCTGTAACACTTTACGAAATATATGTCATTCCATAGATAAAAGTGTTATTAGAACGGTCAAATTCCGTAATAGGAGTAGAAAAAAAATATACTACTGCAAGTAATTAAAAAATAATCTTAAAATATTAATAAAATATGGGTTCCCTAAGAAACATCCACGATTTTAACGCATAATTTAAACAAAAATTCCTATTTTAAATAAACCTAATATACAAAATTATTTTATCGAAGACCCTTTTTTAGCATTAATTTATTGGTTAAGCCAGAAAATCGTGAAACAAAGTGATTTATATAAACTTTTTTAAAAACCAATTTTAAAGAGTTTTGTCAAAACGAAACCGTTTATCGAAAAGCAACGCGCTCATTGCATACGTGCATTTTAGCAGAACTATATTTATATCGTGACAGAAGCCATATGTATCGCGCTTACCAAAATTTTAAAGCTACAAGATCTACATTAAAAATATAATACTGAATATTTTCACTGTGGATAAAGAAGCATTTTCTAACATCAGATATCAGGATAAAATTATTGTTTTGGTAAATCAAATACAAAAACAAATTTCCTAAAATTTGCTTCTCACCACGACTAAACCCCCGCTCATTTCAATGTGAATTGAAAAACAAAGTTCTTACATGCATGCTTTTTGGACACCCTATATAATGGTATGGCTCATCCTTTTGTATAATTTTTAGAACGAAAACCATTCTTTGATAATGATATTTTTGCAAATTTGGTATCTTGTAATTATACAAAGACTTAAATAAATGTGACAATATTTATTGTAAAAAAACTAATGAACTAAAATAATTATAAGTTTATATGGATTCCCAAATAAATAATTTTTTTTTTGTATTTTTAAACTAACCCTCTATCATTAACTTTTAGAAAAACCAAGCACTTTTTGCTACGTTACTAATTATGGCGATTTTTATTTTAACTGTTCAAAGAACCAACAGGCATTTTATTTCTTCAAAAATATTTTTTTCTTTCTAAATTTTTGCACTGACAAAAAACTGAACCTGGTATCCAGTGGATTTGAAATAAAAGCTAAAAGTATAGTCTCTTCTCACATGAGGATAGATGTTTCGCTTCTTTGTATCCTTGGTACAATAATATTAACTTTACAAAGATATATAATACATAAACTGAAATTATATTCCCAGCAATTTTGGCACTTTCATCAACTAAGCAAAGAATTATAAGGGGCTAGAAATAAAGATTTTAATAGATATAAAGATCAAAACTCGATAAAGTGCAAAGTATTAGATATGTTTAATAACCTCAGATTCTGTAATCTCTGGTAAACACAAACCCAAAAAGAACAAGCCTCAAAATCTTTATTAGCAATGTTAAAAGCCAAACTTTTTAATTGATATAATATGTAGTGACAAAAAAGGTAAAAATATTGACGATGAATTAGCGTGTCAAGAATATCTTTTTTAAGTATTTCTTAAAATATTTCTCTTTACTTGATAAAAGATATATTTAACGTTTAAAACACTAATAAAAATGACCCATTAAAGTAATAAAATATTTTATTTCCTATAAGAGCTAGTCCCATAAATATTTATCATACATAATTTCTTTTAACAACTTTATTTTATTAAATGCCATTCATAAGGGTTATTTGCCCCACTGCGCTTCAGTAATACATATTCCCAAAAATAGTTACTCAATTATTTTATAGATGTTGCTCTATAGAAATATTTAATTTAAATCATTTTTATATAACAATAAGTCGTAGAAAAAGTATGATATGCAACTCGTTTATAAACTTTTCTAGACACTCATTTAATTAAACACTCGCTCGTGCCTAATTACAATTCGTTATCAAAATGGCGTTTATTAATAATATTTATTTACGGTAAATTAAGCCTTATACATAACAGACTATTATTTTTAATTTATTGTAAATAAATTTTAAAACAATATTTTGTATTTTTAAACACTAGTGTGTAAAAGTGTAATAAATAAATAAAAGAAATATTTTTTTTTTATTTTTAAACAATATAGCGCGCTAGTGCTTAAAAGTCATTCAGCAACCAGAATGACATTTAAAAAGTCACTGTAATAAAACGCTGTAGTAAAAATGTTATTAACAAACAGCATACCTACACTTTTTTATACTAAAAAACATACTTTAAAGTTATTAAAATTTTACATTTACATTTTATTTAAACATCCTTTTTAATTAAACAGTTTTAATTTTGATTTTATAACTGATATTTTTGTATTTTTAAATTAATTTTGAACCTAAAATCATTTTTCCTATTATTATATCATATAATTTAAATGTACTTATTAATTCATTAACCTCTGTACAAAAGTACAAAGGAAAAAACGTCCGTATGCTAACATAAGACAGCCCAGCAAAATAAGCAAGGATCGGCATCGGATCGAGTAGAGAAAAAAGCGCTGCTGCAAGCACCAGAAGCCTCGGCGGCCAGTGGCGTAGCGCGATGCCGTCGAAAAGGGCGAAAAGGCAGGCGCGCCGAATTGCGGCGATTCCGTCGTCGAGCGAACCGCGGCTCCGACAGTGATTCAGGTGGCGTGCTGCAGTGAGGACGCGCGTCCTACATCCGTGTTACCCAAGTTCTGATTTTCACTGGCTCTCCGCAGCCAGGTTCCGTCTCTATCCCGCTCTTCGGAGAAGTGTCCCGATACATTATGCATAAACAGATCGCTCGCCGGAGCGTAAACTGATATGCATACACCGATCTATCGCTGACTTGAATACTGGATGCATAGTTAAAAAACAGTGCGCAAAACTACCTTACAACAATTGTGAAAAGTTTGTGAATTCTTTAATAATCTTGGATTAACCATTTACTAAAGGTGTTTGAGTTATTTCTACATGGTGTTTGTTAATATGTGAATACAACTTTAAAACTCACTAAACAAAAACCGCATTTAAACGAGGATATTCCCCAAATAATGATTTAAACAACCGAAAACAAAAAAGTAAGTTGGTAAACAAAACTCAAAAATGGCGAATGCGCCGGGATATTCCAAGTATACACAAATATTTAAATTTATATACCACATACATATTATTATGTGAACAATTTACTTTTAAATCATCGTTAAAAACTTTATAAGAGCGTGATTTGGTTTTTAATAAATAAATAAATAAATAACATGGAATAATAGTTAATGTTAATATAAAATTAACAAGCTGTATATTAACTTTTACAGAAATAATAATTTTACTGGTGAATATTGAACCAGAACTACCAGCGACATCTAACGGATTCATCTGAAACTAAAAGTAATTTTCCAAAAAAAAAATCTTTTAACAACAAAATTAACAATTATAACAGTTATAATTTAATTTAAAAATGCATTTACAAAAAAAAACAAAATAAATTTTAAAAAATCAATCACTTTTATAAAGTTAACTTTTAAAATAAGTACTACAATAAAAAAAATTTCCCTTTATAAAAATTCACTTACATCAATTATTTAATAAAAATTATAAATTCATTAATTTTAAATAGTAATAATACATATTTTGTTATAAATTAAAAACCCAGATTGTATTATGTCGGATTTAAGTTTAATGTATGCAATTTTTCTGCTACCCAACCCAATTACCCAACATTATATTGAAATCCAAAACAGTATTTATAAAAAGTAAAGAATTAAAACAAAAAACAATAAAATTATACAAAACGGTTAGTCATTCTGTAAAGACAAAATTTTAAGTTATTGAAATATGGCTATTTAATTTAATTTAAAAAAATATGGTTTTATACAGATTTGCGTTACTACTAAATTATTATTAAACTGGTCAAATCTATTTTTTAAACATTTGTTTATACTTGTAAATATAGAACGCTTGACAAGGCGTAAAATGATGCGCTGACTTTTATACCAAATGCATAGTTTTATACAGTAGAAAAAAAGTGTGTAATACGACAATCGTGAAAAGTTTGTAAATTGTCTAACAATATATAAAACACATCAAACAAAAAACGCAATCAATTGCGGATATTCCCCAAATAATGATTGTTTACAATTGAAAACCAAAACATAATTTTATGCCAACAATATTCGCAAATATGGCGAATGCGCCGGGATACTCTACTTAAACACAACTATTTCATTTCAAATACGATGTAACAATTTACTGTCCAAACATCGTTAAAAATGTATCAAAAGCATACCTTGGTTAATGATAAATAAATGTTTAACAAGGTAATAGTTACTTTATTGGCTAACTAACGAGCAGTTTATTAACTTTTGCAGTAAATAATAAATTTACTGGTGAATATTGAACCAGAACCACCAGCGACATCTCACGGATAAATCTAAAATTATTTGTTTTACATATTTATTTTAATAACAATATTAGCAATTATAACAGTTTAAAAATACATTTAATAAAACTATTAATTAAATTTTAAATTAAAATTAATATATTGGTAGAATTAAATTTGGGGATTTTATAAAAAATTAAATTTGTTAGAAAATCTACTTATTTTTAGCGTACAATAATTTTTATTATTATATGACTTGTAAGTCTATATAGAAAGACTTTATATTAATACTAGTTCAAAAGTCAAATTACACTAGTAAACAATAAAAAAAGGTCGGTAATAAAAATTTTCCGAAGTCTCGTTTAGACGATATGGGCAGGACCATGATACAAAGAAAAATTGTTAAATAATAACGATAAAAATTAGTAAATAAAAAAGGTCGGTAATAAAAATAGCACACTCCTATAGATTTTGACCTGCTTGACGCAAATCCGGCGACCAAAAAATTTTCCAAAGTCTCGTTTAGACGATACGGGCAGCACCATGATACAAAGAAAAATTGTTAAATAATAACGATAAAAATTAGTAAATAAAAAAGGTCGGTAATAAAAATAGCACAGTCATATAGATTTTTACCTGCTCGACGCAAATCCAGCGACCAAAAAATTTTCCAAAGTCTCGTTTAGACGATACGGGCAGCACCATGATACAAAGAAAAATTGTTAAGTAATAACGATAAAAATAAATAAACAAAATAATTTGAACGATAAAAAACAGTAAACATCAAAAAAACATGCCTTAAATTTTTACAATATGTACAGATATGTTGTTCATGGAATGCTGAAATATAAGTTAAAAGTAACGTCATCCTAAAATTTTCAAATGGTGTATCTATGCAATAAATGGTACCATAATACCGTGCTCCTATTTTTTATTTACGACTTCAGAAAATTTTTTTTAAAACATTTTGGATCTATTTCAGTCATAAACGATCGAAAATATTCTATTTTTAAACAGGACCTTTTTTTAAGTTAAAATTTGTTGCCCAGTGTAATTATTATTAACTTTGTACAGAAATAAACATCATGTCAGTTAAACTTAACCTAAAAATTATGTGACAGAATCTTAAAAAAAATATTTATTTAAATGCTTGAAAAAATAGTATATAAAAACACAGTGGTCGGTGACACAATCTGCTTCCTCTGCTATCGCCTCGACAGTAAAATGTATGCTCGGCGATAATAAGTGCTATCTTTGCCTGGTATATATTGTACTGCTACATAAAATACTTCTTATAAATTATTTTATTACAATTATGTGAATTATAAAAGTATATTAAAAAATATATAATAATTATAAACTCAAATTTATACTTATATTAAACTTTATTTAGACCAATGTTTTCTAGTACGCAATTGAGGTTAACTTATGAAGTAAAATATAATATTAATTTTACAAAATTAACATAGTATCAATAAAAAATAAAAGCGTTTAAAAAGTAAAATATTATATTATTATGTATCAAGTTTTATATATCATTTAATGATATTTTAGTTACTAGTGAAGCTTGCGAGTGATATTTAATAAAAAACGAGTGTCTAGAGAAGTTAATGAACTAGGTGCATACTACACTTTATCTACGACGAACACAAAAAAGAAACTCGCCATTCTTTTAACTTACGTGAAACTACATTTTTTTTAAATTTCAAACAAAACGTCTGAGGTAGGGGGTAGCAGTTTATCTACTTTTTTGCTGGTTCTTTCAAAAATAAGTAAAAAATCAAGTAGTTATTGCTAACTCAATTTAGAAAAGATTATTTAAACAATTTACAAGTTTAAGGTGTCGCGAAACGGGTGTTTAGCAATTTTGACACGCTTGGCGAGCGGGTGTATGCTCCAGAAAAATAACGTATAAATTTATACGTTATTTTTCTGAAGAGATTAAGTAATCTTTAAAAAATATAATTTGGTGTATTCATAGATGTAAAACTAATTTGATCAACGGCAATTAATGTTAATTATACAATATTGAAAATATTTAAGGAAAATATATTTTAACTTTCCTAATTTTCTTTTTGGTTTAGAATTCATTATTTATGTACCAGAAAATTTGGGAAAGTGGATTGCTTCTAAAGTAAAAAATATTTTTTTTTATATATATTTTTACGGGATTTCGTTTCCAAGTAACAGTGTTAAAATTTTTTAAAAACAAACATTTAAACACTAAATTTTATTTATGGCTTTATTTGGTGATGCCCTAGGAATATTAAAAACATTGACTTTGTAGGTTACTTAGTGGGGTGGATATTTCCATAGTTTTTTTTTAAACAAATGTGGTACTTTGAAACACGCTACAAATTTAGCCTAAAATTTTATTTCCGTGTATTCTAGTGTTTAAAATATATTTAAAAAGTATTAAAAAATAGGAAATAATTGTATATACGAATTTCAATTTAAATCTATGAAACTTATATTTTAAATAAATATTTTTGATTTTATTTGATTTGATTTAATCACCAAAGATCTTCGTTTCGAGATTACCGTTGATTAAATTTGTTTAACATGTACAAGTACGTACAAGTTCTATAATATTATTTTTGGAGCTGTGCTTAACGGAGGTTTGACGTTTTTGGAATTAAGAAATTATTTAAGAAAAACATTGAGAAAATCCGATCTATTGTTAACATAAAAAGATGACAGATGACAGTCAAACTATAAACAGTGGGACTGACAGGTAACAGGTGACAGATGACATACTCCTTACTAGTACATTAGATGCAAAACTCGGTTTTTGCAAATTTTTAAAAATATATATTTTATTCTATTTATGTACATTACTGCACTGCCTACAGCATACCTAAGTAAACCAGATGTATAAGTTAGTATTTGTAGAATAAAATACATTTAAAAACTTAACGCAGATGCAAAACTCGGTAATTGATGTTGACTAATCACGTCGCTAGTTATGTGACGACATAACAATTACCTGATTAATTGTTATTTTTTGGTATTTGCATTGTTGCATAGTTACATTTTTTGGTATTTGCACTTTTCACTTGCAAAACTTGGTCTTTGAACGAGGAAGATGCAAAACTATGTTTTTAAATATTTGATTACAATTATTTACTAAAATACCTAATTTTAAAGGACTTTTTTTTACTTTTTTGAATAAAAATGATGCAAAAGCACGTCTATACAATTTTTGTTTTTTTTTTCTAAAATTATCTTATGAGCGGTTTTTCATGTTTTTCTCAAAATCCTGAGTTTTGCACCTAATATTATTGCAAATTTACAAAATCTTCAAAATTGCTCATTTTTTTTTAATGAAGAGAACAAACACACCTGCTTTTTATATTTTACCCTGTAATTGGGCATCAGCCTGTTGGATTTGTACTTTAAATAAATAAATATGGATACAGTATTTACAAAGATTTATTTGGGTATTTTTTTGAAACAAGCACCCGCTCGCCAAGCATGCTAGTGCCCATTTCTCGAGAACAAACGATTTTCTTATGCATATATTGTTTAAACAAAACTTCTTTTGTTTTTTTAAAGTTTATAAAACATAAATTGTAAGTAATTTTATTCTGTTTTATCTTTGCTCTTGTAAGTTTTCACGTGAATTGAAAAAATATATAGAGTAATATATATAATGGCAGTTAGTAATTGTTCTTCGAAACGTTCGTTCTAAGGCTTAAACCGAATTAAAACACACAAACTATGCCCGAAAGCTGATTAAACGATTTATTTGTTTTATCAATTATACATTACAATGAGAATTCGATTTCATTTAAAGATCTGATTAAACGTTCGTTGAGAATAAATTCAGATGAAAAGAGTACCTAGCAAAGAAGCGCAAAAGGAAATGTAATTTATATGTATTTAAATATTTAATATTGTAATGTAGGCAAAATACTTGTAAATATAGAACGCTTGACAAGGCGTAAAATGATGCATACACCGATCTATCGCTGACTTTTATACCAAATGCATAGTTTTAACAGTAGTAATAAAAAGTGTGCAAAACGACAATCGTGAAAAGTTTGTAAATTGTCTAACAATATATAAAACACATCAAACAAAAAACGCAATAAAATGCGAATATTCCCAAAATATTGAGTGTTTACAATTGAAAACCCAAAAATAATTTCTACGCCAACAATATTCGCAAATATGGCGAATGCGCCGGGATACACAACTATTTCATTTTAAATAAACGATTTTTACAAACGATGTAAACAATTTACTGTCCAAACATCGTTAAAAATGTATCAAAAGCATGCCTTGGTTAATGTTAAATAAATGTTTAACAAGGTAATAGTTACTTTATTGGCTAACTAACGAGCAGTTTATTAACTTTTGCAGTAAATAATAGATTGAACCAGAACCACCAGCGACATCTCACGGATAAATCTGAAATTATTTGTTTTACAAAATATTTATATTAATAACAATAATATCAATTATAACACTTTAAAAATGCATTTAATAAAACTATTAATAAAATTTTAAATTAAAATAAATATATTGGTAGAATAAAATTTAGGTATTTTATAAAAAATTAAATTTGTTAGAAAATTTTTATTATTATATGACTCGTAAGTCTATCTAGAAACACTTCATATTAATACTAGTTCAAAAGTCAAATTATTATTATTAACTTCCTATAAAAATAAACATAAAATGTCATCAGTTGAACTTAACCTAAAAATTATGTGACAATCTTAAAAAAATATTTATTTAAATGCTTGAAAAATACCTACTATTATTATTATTATTATTATAAAACACAGTGCTCAGCTCTGCTATCGCCTCGACAGTAAAATGTATGCTCGGCGATAATAAGTGCTATCTTCGCCTGGTCTGTATTGTACTATTACATTAAATACTTCTTATAAATTATTTTATTACAATTGGGTCAGAATTTCTCAAACGGGCCACCCGAGTTACGTCAAAATTAATTTTCGATTGTAGATACATTTTTTCGTATTTTACACTAACTAACACAAATCAAAAGAATTTTGTAAAAAAATTGTTAATTGACATATTGATAATATTAAAAGTCAAAGTTTTTAGTCATTAAAAAATAAAAAAAAATATTATGACTAAACTAATTATCATATTCCAACGATATAACTAGCGTTGGAATCTTGTTTTGACATAGATTCTTTGTTATTTTTTTCAATTGTACAATTTGCATTTAGGTCGATTTTTTTTGTTTTTTTTTATAAGAAATTCTAAAATAATTAGCTTCCGCGCTAGCTATCGAACCGAAAAAAAATATATATACTCAAATCATTTCTCGAAATTATGCTGCTGAGAAAAAAAATGGCCCGCAGCTTGACAAAAACTTATTCGTTCTTTTGTGGGTGCACCGCGGAGTCCGCTCATGCTCCGAACTAGAGATGTGTCGGTCAGATCTGAACCGGCTCAGTGAACCGGGTCTTATAAGTGATCTAGGTGAACCGGTTCACGAAAATTAAACGAACCGGCTCACGCGTCCGAAATTACAAAGCAGAGAACTGAGTTTGGCTAGCGGCCGCGCGCAAGCCGTTCTAAGCTCCGATTCACTGCTTTACCACTCGCTATGCTGCTGCAGTGCATTGCACAGGCCGCGCATGGCGAGACGCTCGAGCCGAGAGCGGCGGGTCGCGAGAGATCTGTACTGGCTCCCTGGAGCTAAGAACGACTCGCGCTCGCAGTACGTTTTGTTTTCTGTGATCCAGATCTGACCAAAACATCTCGATTCTCTAGGCGGCGCCTAGTAGGCGCGGCTCGATCATGACTGTTGTGTATATATATATTTATATAATATAATAAAGGCTCCTAAATATTAAAGTGATAAACATTTTTAACATAAACATAAAGTTTGTGACCCGAATGATTTCATTAAGTGTTAATTTTAATTAATCTGAGATTCAAACGGTTCTGTTGAACCGGTTCGCTGAACCGGTTCACTTATGTGATCCAGATCCAGTGATCCGGTTCAAAAGAGTGACCCGGAACGCCCATCACTACTCCGAACCGTACGCGGCTTGCGACGCGACGTCTTACGGTGGTCTGGAATGTTACTTTTCTAATCAAAATTAATTTTTGACCTTAATAATTGACCTAAAGCTTGTTTTTTTTGTAATAAATTCAGAAATAAATAGGCTTTATATTGGTATAAACAAAAATAATTTTCGCTCATGAGCAATTGTATTTTGTTTTCCAAAAAAATAAATTTCTCTGATTACACATTTAAAAAAATTATTTTGCCCTTACAAATAAACGTAAAGTATTTATTTATTTATAATTTATGTTTGACCTTAAATTTATTTAGAAGGATCAAATTTATCAAAAAATCATAAGAAACCTTTTTTGTAAAGCGTTCAATTCTCTACAAAAATTTGTCAAGAATTTTACAGTACGACCTATTGTTCGTTAAATACAAAAATAAAAAGAAACTAAAATAATTTTTCCTATGTAATTCTTATGGAAAATCGAAAATTGCGATGCGGAGCAAGAAAAAAAAACAAAAAAAAGGTTGTATATTATTATATAGTATAGTATATTGTTCAAAAAAGTACAAGATTGCATAGAAACTCCCAGTAATGTTAAAATAAATAATAATGTAATTCTAGCACAAAGTTCTTGGGCCTTTATATAGATGAGTACCTAAATTGGAATACTCATTTAGCACAACTCAGCCATAAGCTAAACAGTGTAGCATATTCAATTAGGGTACTAAAGAAATATGTTAATAATGAAACTCTAAAAACCATTTACTTTGCAAATGTTCAGTCTCTGCTTAGGTATGGCATTATTTTTTGGGGCAGAAGTAGTAGTGTTTCAGACGTATGGGTAATACAAAAGCGTGTAATTCGGATATTGAGCAATAAATCATTAAGAAATGTATTTTCTGGACCAAATTTCATTCAATATTTGTATTGCATTTTCTTCTGTACGCAAAATTTTTTGAAATAAACATTATTATTATTATTATCAGTTATTTATTTTTAGGATTATAGGTGTATAAAAATTAAATTTTATTTTGTCTGTTTTATTTTTTAAGAATATTTATTTTTATAAAATGTTAAACATAATTAACTTCAAAGTTAAAATTTGTTAACAATAACAGTGATCATAACTTTGTTAAAATTTTGATCAAATAGGCGCTAAAAATAATAACAATAAATTTAAAGAATAAAATATTACAAATAATTATAATATACATTTTTCACTTTTAATTACTCATATAAAATCGTGATGTAGTTATATTTTTATAACAACTTTAGGTGTATGTTTTCTACAAACCAAAATATATATATGCCTTGTTTATTTTGTTTCCATAACAATCCCCCTCAAATGTGTGATATACAGCACAGTAAAAACACAGCGGTGCCAAGTTCTTAAAATTTAAGTGCAAGAACTGCTTTTTGGAAATATGTTGTAATTAAAATAACACCTCCAACGTTGTATATAGTGGGTGCGCTATTTTCGGAGCGCCCTGTTTATTATACACTGAGGAAAAAATATTTAATTGACTTTGAATTAAATTATTTATACATCGAATTTAAATACAAAATGTATATGAATAAGCCCCAATTCGATGTTGTTTAAATTTAAAATCAATTAAACGTAGTTATTTGTTTGCATTTTTTTTTAGTGTAGGCGGCGTGCCACGCACGGTTATTTTGATTAGCTTTTATGCGGTAGATTTGTAAAACCACCTCTTTCCTTTTTATAAAATATATTTGAATACAAATGTAATAATCTGGCTAGCAGCATTTTATAAAATATATTAAAAATGTAAGGTATGCATAAACAATTGGAATATATATTTCAGATATTTCATATAATAATATAATTAAAGATACTGAGACATTTGATTATTATATGGTACCAACATATATGTTGGTACCATATAATAATCAAATGTCTCAGTATCTACTATAGTACCAACAAAAATATTATAAATGATATATGAAAGATTAATTTATACTTTCTTTTGATTATGTACTAAATACGGAGGTTTGTGCTCTATAAAATGGAATTCCTTGGTAACGCCGCAGTTATAACAATTCAACATCAATGATCCATGCAATTAAATATTGGAATTTGCTCGGTCTCGGTCCTTTGTAACATCGTTACTAACCTATTTTATTGGCAGTGGCCGCACCAGCTCACTGACTTCGTAATTTCATTTCTGCCGGTTGCTGTTCCTCGGCTTAATGGTTATCTTTCTGGAAACAAAATCCTTTTTAATGAAAATTATAGGCTTTTGTTTAAAAGATTAAATACGTAGATAAAAAATCCATAGTGGGAAGTTTTTTGTGGTTATTCAAACCGCATGTTCTTTTGTTTTGGCCTAGTATATAACTTCATACATTAAATATTATTTTTTACTTTATTTATTTATTTATTTTTATATTTATTTATTAAATATAACGCTGTATGAGTTCAACACAACAATTTTACAACTTGACAAATTAAAATTAAATTTGAATATTTTCTTAAAAGCATGAGGTGCGAATCGGCATTACATTTGAAGTAAAGCCCCAAGCTTTAAAGATAATAATAAAATTTTATTAAAAGTAATTTCATTTTTTTTGTTCTTCTGTAGATTTACTAACTATTTAACTTTATACAGTAACTATTATCTTTTTCATGCGAAAAGTAACTTTTTACACTTATAAGTGTATACACAATGTACAGTGTATTCCAATATATATAAACCCTACCAACAATGATAATATCGTTTATTGTCGTCAGAAGCTTCTTCAATTTAATTTAATTATTTAATCCAAATTTTTATAGCAGCAAGTTTATTATACACAAAAATACAAATGTTTTATATAATTTTATGAAAACAATACTCTAAAGCTTTGAAGATAAACGCTGAAAAAAAATAAGTATCGTCATTATGATGATCATTATGACGTGTCGTCAATTTTTTATTTATTTAACTCAAATTTATATTGCAGAGAGTTTATTAAAAACATTAATAGGCAGAGAAAGCGCTTATTAAAGCGTTCGCTGCCGAGACGCTTTCGAGGCAGCAGATCTGAGCAAGGCATTAATATGCTTTCTCTGCCGTGTCGTATATACTAATTTTTTTCAGGCGTTTAATAATTCTGTACTTGAAATTCTCAAGTTTGCTACATTTGTCATAGGTTTGACGTAATAATATAGGTTATGTTCGTGAATATATTTTACAGTGACCTGTACTTTTTAGTTCAGCTAAATGCGATAAATAGAACCACTGTTTCAATGTAGTTTCAATTCATTTTTATTACTGTACGGCGGTGTATAATAATTTGACCTTTGAACTGCCTACAAAAATAAAGTCTTTCTATAAAAGCTTAGATATGCTTATAATATGAAAATTGTTAGAGGCTTAAAAAAAACGTAATTATATATCGCAATGCAAATATTACATATAATTCTAAAACACAAAGCTTAAAAAAATCCTTTTCCTTGACGACTTGTCATGACGATATCATTAACCATAAAAGTGGCGTGTCTTAAAGTGTCGGGTGACGGGTCTCGTCGTTTTCTTCATTATTCGTATCGCCATTGTTGGTAGGGAGACTTTTTAATAATGCTAGTTCAAAAGCCAAATTATTATAAACCTCAGTACAAAAATGAAGCTAAAATGTCATATTGTCACTTGAACCTAACCAGGGGCGAATCCACGGGAGGGAAATTGGGAGCCATGCGTTTTTCAAAGGAAAGTCGTAGTTTATAAAAACTCCTGTTTGATTCAAAAATGAGATTTCCATAAAAAAGATTTTTTCTACAAGGTATTCAAAAATTAGGAAAACATAAAATCGATCCAAAAGAGAAATACCTACCTTTATTTTAAATTTTTTTAAAAATTTATATAGGAAAAAGTTGTATGTAATTAAAAATTAAGTCTGAATATAAAAATTACAACGGAAATTAGATGTGGATTTTTCTTTGTTTTTTTTTCCTGGATGAAGTTTAATTAGAAAAGATAAGAGGCATTTTTATTTCTGATTTTTTGAGGAAAAGTCATTCTGGATAAAATGTTTTGATTGTCAAAATACTAACTACCATTTACGTATTAAAATTTGAGATTTTATCTATAGATACAGGGTATTTAAAGATAAACCAAAGAAAAATCGACTTACTAGTTTAAAAGTCAAGTTATTATTAAACTCTGTACAGAAATAAAGCTAAAATGTTATCATGTCAGTTGAACCTAACATAAAAATGATGTGTCAGAATCTTAAGAAATCATTTAATTGCCCCGCAGACAATCTACTGCCTCGGCTATCTAGGAAGTGGAATGAATGCTCGACCAGTATATGATCTTTCTTCGGCTGGTCTATAATGTACTATTGTTTATTTCCAAAGAAAAACAGATAGTGAATCCCTATGATGCTGTATTAATATGAATATCAATGAATATTTGTGTGACCTGGCACTGCTGTGATATTTCTAATTAATGTCATATTTTTGTTTTTTGTTTTGATATTGATGTAATATTTTATCGTAATTTACTATATGTCTTGTGAATTTATTTAATTATGTACCCAATATTGTATTCCATACAATGTATTTTGTCGCAGAAATATAGAGATTATTATTATTATACCTATAATAGGTCATTAATGATATCCAAGAGACCATCCAAAATAAGGCTATTCGGATAGTGTTTACAGCCAATAAATTAAGTCCTGTCGAAAGCTATATGCAATTTCTAATAAACCACCATTAAATCCACGTCATTAATATCTTACTTTATCATATGCAGCAAAACTGGCGTCAAATACTCATTATCTAAATTTCTAAATTTATAAATAAATAATAAATCTCGTAGTACATGATTGATTTAAAATTATTTTCTGGATCTGCCCCTGAACCTTACCTAAAAATAATGTGACAAAATCTTAAAATGATGTTCCAATTAAATGCTTGAAAAAAAAAAGTAAATACAACACAGCGGTGAAAACTTACTAAAGGCCTTGCACACAATCTACTGAAATGTATTCTCGCCTATAATATAATCTTTCTCTGCTTTATAATGTACTATTTAGTTCAATTTTATTTAAAACTTTATTTCTTATTTGATGTATACTATACGTACCCCTTTATACAGTTAGGGATAATAATTACATCCCAGTGCACGGTGGTCAGAAACACTAAAAAAGCTGGCAAAAATTCGAATAGAGAGCGAATTTATTTGAAAATAAATACCTTTATGTTTTTGGGGTCCGAGAATTCTAAATTGAGGTTAAAATAGTAAAAACCAAAATGACCGCCACAAAATGGCGGACGTCACGTTCGAAAAAAAGTAGTAGTAAGGGGTTTTCTGGGTCAAGGACCTTAAATTTGAGGTCAAAATGATTGAGAACAAGATGGTTACTACAAGATGAAAATAACGTTGCATTCGTAAAAATTAGTGTTAGTGTTTTCGGAGGTCAAGATATACAAATTCAAGGTTAAAAAATAAAAAATAAACATTTTATTTATTTATTTAATTTAATTTAATATCAAATTAATTAAATTAATTTTCTCAAATAGAATCTTTTTTTAAAACTACATCGACATCACCCGGATATGCCACATCAAGTTCGTCATCATTGTACAAGATGTGCATGCTGCTAATGCGTCTAAGCACGATCCACGCTTACCTACCTTGTAAGCATCCTTAAAACAAAAATTGGTCGCAGCAAAATTTTTAATATTATGTTAGGTTACTTGTTAACTCGGCCATTCCACGCGTAACGGATGGGACAGTTCCAAGTTTTTATTTACAAATTAATATTGTTCTATTATATTACTAATGGCAAATTTTTATAAATAGTTATAAACAAAAGTTGTTTAACAAGGTTTTTATTTGGCAAAATTAGATATCATGGTTGTCTGTTTAGTTCCTTAAAAATTATTTTTTTTATTCAAAAACAGTACAAGTAGGGTTTTGAATAAAAAAATGTTTAAGGAATTAAACAGTCAACCACGATACCTAATTTTTCCAAATAAAAACCTTGTTAAACAGCTTTTGTTTAGAACTATTTGTAAAAATGTGACATTAGTAATATAATAGAACAATGTTATTTTGTAAATGAAAACTTGAAACTGTCCCATCCGTTACGCGTGGAATGGCCGAAATTTGTATTTTGATAGAAATTATAACGGGGCGGCGCAACGCATTTTTTAAAACATGTTTTAAGTTTTAAGGTCACTAATACATCATGCATGAATAACATAAACCTCGTATTAAAATTTTATCATATGTAACTTCAGCAACTCGCAGCTTACGTCTTTTGTGGAAATTTAAAATTAAATACTCATCAGAACGTTGTGATTTTGCCCAATATATTAATAGCGTTTTTACTAATAACTTTTCCCAACATATTAATAGTTTTTCTATCACTGACTTTTAATCTTAAAACTTAAAAATATTTTTTCTTGTGGTGATGGCCAAATACCCAACTTTCTTATAAACTGACATCTTACTGGATCTAGAATGCCATCCTGATTTAAAGTATGTTTTTAAATAAGATCTAAAAATATTTTGACAGTAAAAAAAATAATGTTACAAAATATTATTAATTTTTAAGGTAAATGTTTAAAATGTTCTCCATTATTTTGAAGACAATAATTTCGATATGTTCTTTTAAGCTGTATACCATTTCGAAAAAATGTTCATACAGAGAGAATAGTGACGAATTGATTTTGTTAAGTGGTAAATCAGATACTTTACCCACCATATGCATGAACCGCAAAATTTTGTTTTATTGAATTGATAAAAACATGGTGACAAAAAATTGCAACATAAACAATACAATGTAATACAAATAACTTGATCACAAATTAAACAATTTTGCCATATTTGATGGTAACACCATAGATTACATGTAATTGCAATGAGGGCAGGTTCACAAAAACGAAATCTTAATTTTTTATACAAAATCATAAATAATTTCTTATGCTTCTTCTTTTTTCTTTTGCTTCTTACCCCTTTAATTACCAGTTGCCCGTTTAAATGCGTTTTTTTAAGAGAAACTTGAAAAAAAAATTACAGAATCGTTAAGAGAATTAAAAGACCTTTCGAACAAGGTAATAGTAGTGCCATTAAAGATTTTGAGGTTACCCCCTCTGGGGTACGTTGAGGTAAATTGAAAAGGGCCCTGTTTTGGTTCTCCCTTCGAACCCTCGAAACAGATTTCTCAAATTTTATTTATCGATTATCCTTTTAAACATATAGGCCATTGACTGTTTTCGGTGGGGCAAACTGTAGGTAATTGAATTTCGTACTTTTTTTACATTTATAAAAAAAGTCAGAAAAATTAGGCAATTTAAAACTCCATATTTCTTAAAAAGTCTTTAATTACTAACTTATCATTGACTAAAAAGGTTTTTGTATACGGCCATAAGTATACCCTTAAACGTGTAGATTTACAAAATATTTGTTTATAAGACATCAAAAATATTATTGAAACACAGTATAAATTTTTTATTATTATTGTTTTATTAATAGTAATAGTAATAAAAAAATAAATTGAAATTTTTAAAATCAAAATACTTTCCATTAAAATAAACATAAATGCTATTGGGTTTGACACATCTTGTACAATTGTCTTTACACACCAACACTGTTCCGCAAACTCGTTACGGTATTTCCAGAAAGTGTTTGACTCCTTTGGGCGATTATGGACAATTCACTGTCCTGAAACTGTGTCTGGATCATTAAACAAAACATCAGTAAACTCCATTTTATTTCTATTATACTGCTCTATTTTACGTGAAATTAACCAAACTAACCTAAATAGCATACCCAGGGCTCGATTTGGAGCGAAACAAAAGTTAACTTAAACAATCAGGAAAGTATGCTTTTATAACTTTATTACAAAACATTTGTGTACCTACTTATTTTGCAAAATAAAATTAGGAATTAAATAAAATAAAAGTATAACCAAACCTTCGGGGAAGGTTACAGTTCTACATTAGGGTGGGCCGAAAAACGTAAAAAAAAAATATTTGAGATATTTATTTTTGGGTAGCAATAAAAAGTTACCTTATGTTAAAAGTAATTTATTAGAAAAAAATGTAGCGTACTAGCCCATTATTTAAGGGTCCCCCGGGGGCCCAAAATATTTTTTTTTGTATGTTTTGACTGGGGTGGGAACAAAAAGTTACCTTATGTTAACAGTAATTCTAGAAAAAAAAATGAGCGTACTAGCCCAATATTTAAGGGTGCCCCAAAGGCCCAAAATATTTATTTTTATCATATTTTAATTGGAGTAACCACAAAAGTTACCTTATATTGCATAGACAAACCAAATGCCTGTATCAGTCTAAGTTTTTTTTATTATTTTAATAAGACGCCTTTTGATGAAAAAAATTAGCAACTCTTAGCTTGATTTTATTAAATTTAAAAAGATTTTGCGTTACTCTAAATTAATTAACACAACCACTATCGAAATAAATAAAGTCTTAAAAGAAGTAAATGCTTGGTCAGTTAATCATAGACTTCAGTTAAATGCCAAAAATAGTCTTGTGTGCCACTTTATGTAAAGTATTTAATAATCTATATTATTGTAATGTTTTACTAAAAAAATAAAGACGATTATTATTATTATTATTATTATTATACGAGCCCTGTCTCAGTGAAGTTGGCCCAACTAACAAAAATAGTTTTCTGAAGATATTTAGAATATTATACGGTAATTAATTAAAAATAACACATTGTTTTAATTAAATAAATAACGTTTATTAAATTTTCTACCGTTAAATTGTATTTTTAAGTACCTAATAAAAAAATATTTAAAATTTTCTTATATTATCCGTAAACCAAAAATTAAGAAAACAATTTTTTTAAATAAATGCATTTTAATTGGAAACTACCACTGCGTAACATCTCCTTTATGGCTTATTACTGCCTGTATACGTCTCGGCATGGTGTCAACCAATTTTTGACAATCATCCGGCGTAAAATTATTCCAAATTTCTTGCAGGCGAGAACGCAACTCTAAGACGGTTCTTGCGGGCTGTTCTCTGAGCTTCTTTTTCATAATATGCCACAAAGTTTCTATAGGCGAAAGATCTGGACTACTAGATGTCCATTTTAAAAGTGAAATATTATTTTCTATCATCCAAGCTTTCACTTTTTTAGCCGTATGACACGCTGCACCATCTTATTGGAAGATGCATTCAATATCATTTAAACGCATTTCTTCAATTTTCGGTTTTAAGTTATTTTTCAGGACGTAAATATATTTATCAGCATTCATAATTCCCTCTACAAAGTGTAATTTACCGATCCCTTTATGTGATATAGATACCCAAATCATCACAGAGGCCGGAAACTTTACTTTTTTCTTAAGACAGTCAATGTGAAAGACTTCTGCTTTAGTTCTAATGACTCGGCTTCGATTATCACCAACGCAAACTTCAAATCTAGCTTCGTCACTCCATATAATTGAATCCCATTGATTTTGACACCAAGTCCTGTGCTCTTTTGCCCAGAGAAGTCTATTTTTCTTCTGTTTTTTTGTCAATAAAGGTTTTTCCTTTGCCTACAGATAGTAAAATTAAAAATAAATAAAAATCGTATACATTATAAGCAAACCTTGTAAGTTTTAAACCCAAGTTTTTGAGCAGCTCTATGACAGGTTGCTCTTGAAAAACATTTACTCGTTGCCTGATTCCACAAAACTTTTAATTCACCGTAATTAGCTCTACGATTTTGAACTATAATTCTTTCTAAAGCCCTTAAATTTTTATCAGAATAGTGAGGACGACTTCCATTTTTTGGTTTCTGCGCCACAGATCCTGCAGTTTTGTGCAGTTTAATAATATTTCCCACTGTATATCGTGACAAATTAACAGTTTCAGCGATTTGTGCAGAGGATTTTCTTTTTAAATGCAAGTGAATTATCACTTTTCTTATTTCTTCAGAAACAGCTTTTCCTCGGGACATTATTATTTGTCAACCACACCGAAAGGATAAATATATACTGGAATGTCACTACCGACTTGCTTACAATTATTTAAATGTCAAATATTATCTTTACTTTTAGCACAGCCGACTTGCATTAAAAAATCTGGCCATCCAAGTTTATGCATTTTTGTCGATTTTATTGTATTGTAACCAAACATCCAACTTAAAACTAAATAATATACATACACATATTTTTTAAAAAAATTTACAACATGAAGATTGACCAAGAATTACATGATAAAAAATTGTTGGCTTTTCATCGCATAAAATTACAAATTTTATATTTTGAGTGGTTGGGCCAACTTCACTGAGACAGGGCTCGTATATGATAAATAAAAAACAATATAATTTTAATACCATACATATAAATAATATAGAAATACCTTAGCAAGAAACAGCAAGAAATCTGGGTGTTATTTTTTATACAAACCTGAACTTTGAAAGCCATGTTACAAGACAACTTAGTTTGTGTTATATGAAGCTGAAATCACTATATTAATTTAAGTATGTTCTAAATTCTAACACCAAGTGCAAAATTGTTTCAACATTAATATACACCCTATTATAGACTATTGCATGCCAGTCTACTACTCATATCATACTGAAACATTTAAAAATAAACTCATATATTAGATTCATATATTTAGTCGGAAAATTTGACCCCATTACTTCAATCTATTTGGAAAACAAGCATTTAAAAATAATTGATCCTTACAAGCATAATTTTGGAAAATTAGTGCAGAAAGTAAATACCTAATAATTGCCTGAATACCTATTTAACAACTTTATTCAAAGATCCAATAAACACAATCTTGATTTAAGACACAATCTTTTTCAAATACCTAGTCACAAATCTTCAAAATCTAAGGATTCGTTTATAGACCTATCTATAGAACTTTTGAACGATAAAACATTCTTTAACAAAATATTTAAATATCCAAACACATTTAATTTAGAGTAGGTACAAAAATTTCTTATTAACTGGTGTGATATGAAATTATAGGATTTAGTTTAATTAATATGTGATATGCAGAATAAAATAGATTTAATTTCTTAGTAGGTGGTACGGAAGAACGTCCTTACGAACGTAGACTTTTGTGTAATTAATTTTGTGTTTTACGCAATAAAGCATTTTTATTATTATTATTATTATTAATTGGATATTTGCTCCTTGAGTTCCATCCGCTCCCTCCCACCCAGTTTTTTTATTATTTGAATAATATTGAGACTTGTTGTCATATAGGCCGGTAAAGATGTCCGCGCATCTATATATATATATATATATATATATATATATATATATATATATATATATATATATGGTTATAACCATTTCTTGCTACCTCACAGCAAATTTTTAATGCAGCTTCTGTTACAAGCTTCACAAACTTTTTCACCGCTTGCGTGTGAAAGGGAAACTTGCCGAACCTTATATAGAAGTCGTCTGCTTGACTTATAATTATTTTTAGTTCTTTTATTTTAAAAAAACATTTCCAAATTTATAAACATTTTTAACCCTAGAATTTGCTAAACCGCCAAATTTTTGGACATTTTTTTGTAAACATATTGTTAACATAAGGTAACTTTTTGTGGCTACCCCAATTAATATATAAAAAAAAAATGTTGGGCCCCCGGGGCACCCTTAAATATTGGGCTAGTACGCTAATTTTTTTTCTACAATTATTGTCAACATAATGTAACTTTTTGTTGCCACCCCAAACAAAATATAAAAAAATAATATTTTGGTCTCCCAGGGGGACCCTTAAATATTGGGCTGTATGCTAATTTTTTTTTTACAAACTACCTTAGAAGAAGGGAAGGCACATGTTGAGGCAATTTGAGGGACAAAGGCTCTATTGTTTCCATAAAAAAATAACAATGGTGTTTCTATTGTTCTATTGTTAAAGTGATTTAGACATGACATTTTGACAAAAGCCGCGCATATATCAGGACGTGTGAGTAATGTTTTCTATTGTCCTGGCTTTATTGTTCTATTGTTAAAGTAATTTAAGTATGACAGGTTTATTGATTAAAAGCTTAGGAGGCATATCTCAGAGCGTGGGAGTCGGTAAAATTTGAAAAAATATGTTAAGAATGTTTTTTATTATTAGGGGGATTAAAAAAAAGCACAGGTGTAACACACGTAAAGCTAGCCGACAGTAATGTGTACTATTGTCAACAATGGTCGTGGATTTTATTATTCTATTTTTAAAGTAACTTAGATATGACAGGTTTTGATTAAAAGCTTGGGAGGCATATCTCAGAGCGTGAGAGTCCCTATATTTGGTAAAATATGTTAACAAAGGTTTTTTTATTATTAGGGATTTAAAAAAGCACAGGTGTAACACACGTAGCCGACAAGACTAGACTCGTTTTATTTAAATATAAATTATATTTTAATTTTATTCAGTCTTTTTAAAACATTTGGTGGTTAAACATAAGAATGGATTTATCTTTTCAGCATCCATTCTGCGCTCTTGTAAGTGGCCCAACATCTTGCGGGAAGACGGTATTTACTTTAAATTTTATAAAAAATATTAAAGAAATGTGCAATGTTTCATTTAAAAGTATAATATGGTATTACGATGAGTGGCAACCCGGCTACGAAAATAAATTAAATATTAAATACACGCAGGGCTTACCAAACATGAGCGATTTTAACGGTTCCGAACCAACTTTAATTATAATAGATGACCTAATGAAAGAAGCGGGTGGTGCAATTGTGGATATATTTACAAAGGGAAGTCATCATAGAAATTTAAGCGTATTTTACATAACACAAAATCTTTTTCATCAAGGAAAAGGTCAGAGAGATATTTCATTAAATGCCCACTATATAATTTACTTTAAAAACCCTAGAGATAAAGCGCAGATTTCACATTTAGCAAGACAAGTATACCCTGAAAATTCCCGATTTATTCAAGACGCATATTATGATGCAACGACTCGAGCTCACGGATATTTAGTACTTGATTTAAAGCAAAATACACCTGAATCTCTTAGAATTAGAACAAATATATTACCCAGTGAATATCCTACAATAGTTTATGTTCCTAAAAAGGGAAGTAAACACGAATCATATGCTGAATATTGTATTAACCCTGTGTAGTTATGTCAACCATCTGTAAACAAGTTAAAACCTGTTACAAATATTTTAATATAAAAGAGAATCGTATAAACTAAAACATCAGTTGTACCTGTAAACTTTAAAAAAAGGTGTGTGCTAAAGTCTTAGCTTAAACATGAATATTGATTTTACCAAAATGCGTAATAAATGGTCCCAAGTGTTTAGTGATACACAAAGGTTTAAAAATAATTTTAATACAAACAAAAAAATTAAACCGAGTAGTGCTAAAATAGATGAGAAATGCAATAATATTCAAAAACACATAGAATATTTAAAGAACATGGATAATAAGGTTGATAAATCTTTAAATAGATTTCCAACAAGACAGGAAATACTACACGATTTTAAAAAGAGGGAAAATATTAAAGAGTGGATTGAATATAAGGAAAATTTGGAAAAATATAGCCGTATTTATGGAGAACATTATGAAGCATGTCCCTGGTCACTAAGCGATGCTGAAGATGGCCCCGATACATGCGGCTGTCATAATTTAAGATCATAATTTTTAAATTTATATATCTGTATTTTATTGTATTAAATGTTTTGTAATTACTTATAAATAAAATTTTGTTTAAAAATATTATGTTTTTTTTTTTTAATTAATAAGCCATTCATTTTAAAAGCAGGTTTACATATAAAAGATGAAGGAGGGGGGTAATATACTATATATATTACAACGTATTTTTTAAAAATAAATCATTTGTATTATAATGTCTGAGAGAGTCATTAAGCACGCGGCAGTTTTAAAGTTTCTAGCAAGGGCTAGTCCTAGACAGAGAAAAGTTATATTAAAAACTGCTGATAAAGGTTTAATACTTTGTTTGTGTGAGTGTGTCCATAATACAATAAAAGGAAAAGTTCCTCTTACTTCAACACAAAAACAAAAACTTAAACCTTATAAAAATACATTAAGAAAAATTGCAAAAAAAAGTGAAATCCTTCAAAAAAAGAAAAAAATTATTATACAAAAAGGAGGTGCACTGCTACCATTAATACTTGTTCCATTAATAAGTGGTGTACTAAGTAGTTTATTTAATTAAAAATGGAGCATGCTAAGAAGATGTTTTTAATAAACCCAGAATCCTTTCAAAAATTGCAGAATTCAAAGGATATTATTAACCCTCAAACGCTTTCCCAATTAGATATGGAAATGAAAGAAGTTTTAAGCTCAAAAATAAAAGATTATGAGAAGTGGTCAAAGTATCAACAAGTTTTACAACGGTTTTTACATTTCTCCAATAATGCTAGAGAAGCAGTTAAAGTACCACTACTTGAAGAAGAAAAAGTTGTAGAGCCCATGCCTACAAGCCCTGTTAAAAATGATTCTTTAACGGTCGAGCAGATTATGGAGACTGTCCCTAAAAATCTGAAAAAAAAGTCAAATATGCTTTTACAACATATAACTAAAAATGGTTTTATGCAATGGGATAAACAGGGCGCAGTTCGAATAGACAATCGTTTGATAGAAGACTCAAATATTATTGATATTGTTAATGATATATTACGCGACCGTCAGCCTAAGGATAAAAAAAATAAAGATTTAATAGTACAGAGTTTAAAACAAATAAATACTCCCATGGAATTTGTGCGCAGTAAAGCATATTTAGATAATTTTATAAACTATACTACACCCACAAAGTCTAGTCGTGATTCTTCGATAAATGGAACCGAAGGGACTATAAGTTTAACTAATCATCGGAAAAAATCTAGTAAACCATCAAAATTGAAACAAGAACAATCATCTAACAAAAAAAGAAGAAAAACAAAGTCATTAGGGGCCAAGTTAGATTGGGAAAAGTGGTAGACGATGAATAACATATATTACAACCCTGAGCACATAGCCGGTTTTTCATCTATTAAGAAAATTAAAGAAGCAAAACCAGACATTAGTGTTAGTGAAATTAAAAAATGGTTACAAAGCCAGGATACATATACTTTACATAAACCTGTTATTAAAAAATTTAAACGAAATAAATATCATGTAACAAATATTGACGATTTAATGGAGGCAGACCTAATTGATTTAAAAAGTTTAAGTAAATTTAACAATGGTATAAAATATATACTAACACTTATTGATGTATTTAGTAAATACGCATGGGTACGAAAGTTAAAAACAAAATGTTCAAAGGATGTAGCTATGGCCTTTGAAGATATATTTAAAAGCTCTAATAGAATACCTATAAATTTGCAGTCAGATAAGGGTGGTGAATTTTTAGGGCCCGATACAAAAAAGTGTTTTAAAAAGTATGGTATAAATCATATACAAGCTGAAAATCCTGATATAAAAGCTAGTGTTATAGAAAGATTTAACAGAACACTTAAAGAAAAAATGTTTAAGTATTTTACATATAATAATACCTATGAATACGTTAATGTAATAGACACTTTAGTCGATACTTACAATAAAACAAAGCATAGCACGATTAAGATGGCACCGACTGAAGTCAACGAAAATAATATATTAGAAGTATACAATAATGCTTTTCGAATAACACTTAAAAACGTAAATAAAAATAAATTTAAACTAAATGATTTTGTTAGAATTTCCAAATATAAACATATTTTTGAAAAAGGTTATGAAGCTAATTGGACTATTGAAATATTTAAAATAGTTAAAATTATAAAAAGGCATCCACATACTGTATATAAACTATGTGATTTACAAAATGAAGATGTAGAAGGAATTTTTTACGAATCAGAATTGCAAAAGGTGACATATTCAGAAGATTCAGCTTTTAAAATAGATAAAATATTAGGAAAGCGGATAAAACGTGGCATACGCGAAGTGTACGTTAGGTGGAAAGGTTATCCAAAAAAATTTGACTCGTGGGTACAACAAGAAAATATTACTCTACCATAAAAAATGCCAAACGATTTTTTTTTGACTCTACTTAGTAATAGTTCTATGGAATATTTTCCAAACAATAAAACAACACAGTTTAATACTCAACTTCCAAATTCTATTCATCTTGAGGGAGAATGGCAAGTTGGTCTAACAGAGTTTCAATATCCATGTTCTCTTCTCACGGTGAGAAAAACCCAAAATATTGTATACTTTAAAGAACTAAAGAATGCAAAAACAAATACATATGTATATGACAAAGTAAGAATAAATACAGGTAGTTACGATAACATAGATGACCTGCTTGCAGTATTAAATTCTAATACTCAAATAATAGGAAGACATATAACTTTTAAGATGGATCAAAAAACTCATAAAGTATATGTAAATATTCCTGAGGACAGCAATGTAATATCTATGACTTTTTCAACTTACATGGCTTTACAATTAGGCTTTGAACCGGATCAAAACATGTTAGACAATCGTCATGCATCGCATCCTTCCAACATAATTTTGGGGCTACCTTCGCAATTTTTTATTTATTGTGATATTATAAGTCCTCAGACTGTAGGAGACACTATGGCTAAATTAATTCGTAACGTAAGCGTTGATAATTCAAAATATGTTTATGGAAGCCATAAAATGAAAGTATTTTCACCGACGCACTACGTTCCTGTTTTAAAACGTGAATTTGAAAATATAGAAATTGATATAAGGACTGAAACCGGTGAATTAGTGCCATTCTTATTTGGGACTGTCAGTGTTAAACTACACTTTAAAAGAATAAAATGACCGTGAAGTGTCTGTATAGCGATTATTACTTAAATCAAGCTGGTTCGGGTGTAGGAGCAGTGTATAAAGGTGCCTATTACCAAAAGGGGCGTGGCATTGGTAGTTTTTTAAAAGGGTTATATAGAACTATATTTCCTCTAGTTAAAAGTGGAATAAAAACAATAGGAGCAGAGGCTGCTCATACTGGTGTTAATTTTCTCAAGGATATTATTCATAGTAAACCACCCAAAGCTGCGTTTAAAGAACGGTTTAATGAGGGTACAAAAAATTTACAAGCTAAAGCAATGAAAAAAGTCGACGAAATGGTGGGGTCAGGAAAGCGTATAAAAAGAAAGAAAGCTATTAAGAGAAATCATAAAGTATTAGCTATTGAAAGTAAGAACACGAGCAAGACTAAAAAACGAAACACGTGCAAGGCTAAAAAACGAAAACTCGAAGATATTTTTGGTTAAATAAAAACTAAAAACAATGTCTTTCATCCATAATCAATCCTGTGAGTGTATTAAAAGTGAACTGGACTTATTCGCCATACCTTCAACGCAGACTAGTGTGGAATCAGGGCAATGGATACATTACAAACCTCTTTCATCTTTAACGGATCAAGCACCTGTTGAATTTGTTATACCTGGTATAGGTGATGAATATCTGGATTTATCCCATACTTTGCTGCATATAGAAGCAAAAATATGTAAACAAGATAATTCAAATTACACAAACGCAACAGAGGGTGAAAAAACGATCGGCCCGGTAAATAATCTCCTGCATTCAATGTTTAGTCAAGTTGATGTTTATTTAAATCAAAAATTAATTTCTCCACCGAACAACACATATGCATATAGATCATATATAGAAACATTACTTAATTACGGTCCGGAGGCATCAAATTCCCATCTCACTTCAAGTCTATGGTATTTAGATACAGCTAAATCAATGGAAGAAATAAATGCTAGTAATATAGGACATACAAAAAGGTGTGAGTTCACCGCATCAGGAAAAAATGTCGATTTGATTGGACGTCTTAGTGGTGACCTATTTAATCAAGAAAAGTTTTTAATGAATGGTCTTGAACTTCGTGTAAAATTAGTTAGATCAAGAGATAATTTTGTTTTAATGGCTCCTAATAATGAAGAACCAAAACTAAAAATCATAGATGCAACCCTTTTAGTAAGAAGAATGAAAATTAATCCTTCTGTGTTGTTAGCACATGCTAAAGCCTTACAACTAGCACCTGTTAAATACCCCATAACTAGGGTTGACGTTAAAGTTTTAACTATACCAGCAGGCATTCAAGGAAAATCATTGGATAATATATTTTTGGGTCAGCTACCAAAAAGGTGTGTTATGGGCTTTGTTTCAAATAGAGCATTCAACGGAGATTATACGAAAAACCCGTTTAATTTTAAACACTACGATGTCAACTTTTTATCACTGTATATTGATGGTCAACAAATTCCTTCTAAACCGCTTCAACCCGATTTTGATAATAATAATTATATAAGATCATATAATACTTTATTTTCTGGGACTGGTATGCACTTTTCAAACAATGGGCTCTGTATTGATAGAATTAATTATAAAGACGGATTCTGCTTAACAGCGTTTGATTTAACTCCCGATTTATCGGCAAACACAATGACTCACTGGAATCTTATTCGAAATGGCAGTCTACGCGTGGAAGTACGTTTTAAAGAAGCACTTTTGGAAACAGTTAATTGTATTATTTACGCTGAATTCGATAATATTATTGAAATAGATAAGAATAGAAATGTAGTGGTTGATTACAGTAGTTAGATATATCATATGTATTAATTAGCCTTATATTAAGTATAAAAAAATTTGAAATAAATGCTACTTAAATTTTATTTATTTTCTTTAAAAGCACCTGTACCTTAAATATTTTAATCATAACTGTATGATCGTTCAATGCACAAACGTTAAAGGTGTGGAATGTATTCATCAGAAGTTATAAAATATTTACGTAGATTTTTACCGATACATGTGCATACAGGGGTTTACCCTATAAATCAAATACCCACTTATATTAGTAAGCCGTTGGCAATAGTGATTAATGAAGATCCTCATTATATGCCTGGAAGCCATTGGTGTGCTGTGTTTATTGATAATAAAGGTGATGGGTGCTATTTTGACAGCTTTGGAAGACGTCCTAAATATGCTATACAGAAATTTTTAAATAAAAATTCCAAAAAGTGGATATACAACTCCAATGTAATTCAAAGTTTGTTTTCGACCGTGTGTGGTCAATATTGCATTTTATGTTTAGTGTGTTTAAGTAAAAAATATAGCTTAAATAATTTTTTAGATATGTTTTCATCTAATACATACAAAAATGATGTAACTATAAGAAAAATGTTTCGTAAATTAAATAAAAAACAAATATCTTAAATATTTTTTTATTTTTTCTCAAATAAACTTTCACATGGGTAAGTAAAAAATTAAATACAAAATAAATATATATATATATATACATATAATTAATTAATAAATATAAATAATTTAGTAAACTATAAATTAGTATAAACAAATAAAAAAAATACCTACATGACTAATTATACAACAAAATTAAAATACAAAAAATATAAATAAATTAAAATATACATAATTACATAGCAAGTTCTAAATATAAACATTTGTTTATTATTATTAATATTATTATAATGATTATTCACAACGTCCACCCGTCCATATAAAAAGGAATGTCTCCTTCTTCTTCGCTGTATTCATCATCATCTTTTGCAGTATTATCGTTAACTTTCATGTCCAACTAAAAAAATAAAAAAAATAATTAAAAAAAAAAGTTATTACATGGTTTTAAAGTTAAATAAAGTTTTATATAAAGTTTTTTCCTACCTCCATGTGCTCTCCATTTACACGATCATAACCAACCTCTTCTTCTTCTTCTAGATACCCATACGGAACGGTATCATAATTGTTATCTATTCTTCGCCGTTTGTTATAACCGATTCTATAAATTTTTGATTCAGGTCGCGATATTATTTCGTAATTTGGCGTTATACAAATTTTACGAGTGTTGTGGATATATGTCGGCTCCGCATTATTGCATACCATGGCTTTTAATGTTTCAAAATTAACGTTTTTACAACTTTTTGAATTAATAGTTATACCCTTTACTTTGCATACAGTATCAAATTCTTGCTTATCCGCGATATAAATTTTGTAGGCGTAATTTTTAGGCCCTCCGCTTACAAATTCCGTAATTTTACTACCAGGACCGTATTCAATTACTTCGTCTGTTAACATACCCAAATAATCGCCTACTTCTGGTAACCATTCACCCTCTCTATACGTGAATATAACACTATCGGTATCAAAGTAAAGTACTCGTCTACCTAGTTTCTCTAAATAAGAGTAAAGTTCTAGTCGTGCCATAGCCGTGGTATACGCTGCTATAGCGACATTAACAGTTGATAATGATGAAACTGCTTCTTCGTGTTTTTTCCAACTGACAAGAAGCATTTCATCACTAATAATCACCATATTGTTAACAATAACAGAAGGGTCAGTTAATATGTTAAATAGTTCCAGGGGTTCACTAATTACAGATGTTTGCATTAAGTTTTCTCTCTGCCCGAATTTACCCCAAAAACTATTTAACATTAATTTAGCAATAAACCGCATGCCCGGATTATAACAAATTTTTGATTTATCTAATTTTATACCCTCATGGTCAAAATATGCTTGAATATACGCATCTTTAGATTCTTCCGTAGTGCACCAACTGGGCCATCCACTACACTCTTGCTTTATTTTTAAAAAAGTGTCGACATATTTTGAGAATAGGCCTCCAGACTTGGTTTCACGGTTGAATTGAGTAACTTTATATTCCCATACCTCGTAAATTTCCAAGATTTTATAATTTAAAGAAATAGCTTTTCTTAATTCATCGGCTACAAAGGTACCGGTAAACTTACGCTCCCCCTCTGCATGCTGACATTGTCCCTGGTGCAATGACTCTACACAAGCTTTACATAGGGGGAACATTAGTTTATTGTTACATTTATACGGTAGAACTGGGTGGTATAAATTTCTAGGTGGAAGAACCGAGCATTTAATAATACCTTCTATCGTATCCATGGGCAATTTCCGGCACGCTTCGTCGCCAATATGAGTCTTAGGGCGCCCAAGGGGATATTTTTTATATTTATTTATAAACGGGTATAAACTACAGACGTCAAAATAACAAATTTTTTCCTTCTCATCGGATATTTTATGGTACAATTTTACTGCATTTGTACGACCACCGAAAAAGCTTTCGCGAGGGTTTAATGGTGCCTCTACATATTTTTTAAAGTTATTATTAGCACAAGCTCTTATGTTTTCATCAGCTTTTAACAACTTTTTAAATTCACACTCCCAAATATTTTTTAAATTATACCCGGCATCTTTAATTTTTTTGTGCTTGGCTTTAGTCTTTTCGAGTCTTAAAAACATTAGCATATTTTTATCTGTGGAATTTTGAAAAGAGGTGGTCTGCTGAGGAAAACATTTCTCACAACCATGAAAATAGCAGCCATCAAACTCGAATACAGTGTTAGTGGTCGCACAAAAACCGTCAACTAAGAGATTCTCTTTAAGTCTTATTTCCTGTCCATTACCAGCGTGTTTAATACCCGGAAAAAGTGATTCTTGCCAGCACAGCCACTTAAGCGATATTTCGGAAAAATTATCTTTCATTCTATAACCCTTAGGCGGTATGATACCTATGGTATTAGGTTGAAGAAAATTTCTCCTAAATACTTTACTACAAACGCTCGCTATTGTAGTCGCTTCTTGGAAAGGATCAATATTTGTAGCTTCAATAAAACATTCGCGGAATTTAATACATGATTTCCGTAAAATATCAACATCTAAGATACAATATTTAATTATTTCTTCTTTAAAATTAAACACAACATTATTTGATATTTCCTTATTATACCATTTAAAAAATTTACTACGCGCATCTAAAGTCATTGAATCTGGCATATAAAAAGAGGCATCAGGTAATGGACCTACATAATTACTATTTTCGGATCTATTAAATAAATGAGGGAAATACCCTTTGACTTCTTCAAATTTAAAAGCACTTGGAAGTTTGTTTAAAGGTAGTGGCATATAATTTAAACTATCAATAAATTTAATATTATTACAAGTTATCGAGACAAATTTGCAACCATTTCTTATGATCTTAGGGTTCCATCTATTTACATGTTTTAAAATATGCTTCGTGATAAAACAGCCATCATATCCTTTCATATTGTGGGCCAGAGCAAAAACATTAAATTTTTTCTTTTCGAATTCGTGTAGGTAATTCAGTAGTGAGGCAACAGGGTCTTTTGAAAAAATATGCTTTCGCTTACCACATTTGCGGCAATCTAGATCTATATTATCTTTCGAAATACACTCAGAGCATACTTGCTGTACTACACACAAATTTGGTTCATGTAAAAATATATTACTGGACACTTCTTTTTCTTGCATGCATTCAAAGTCGTAAAAGGCAAACAAAAAATCGTTCTCGAGGGACTGTTTAGCTTTATCACTTATACGATTTGGCTGCATGTAACAATCGTGCCTAGTATCTTTTAAGCATGAACACGTACGACAGTATTTTTCGCCGCATTTATGCTTATCCTTAGTCCAATAGCTATTTAAACATGTCAAACATCTATGCAGTTTTGAACAAAGTTTCTCCTTGTGTATATTTAAACACCTAATACCTCTGAATGTTCGTTTACAATCTTTACACGTTATTTCCTCTGCGTCGGAAACACAAGGGGGTGAACTATGACAATTAGGGCAAGTATAAGGACATTTAACATGCTTATCTCTACTAGCATAACGTTTTTGGCATGATTCGCAAAAATAACTTGTTGAAAACGCTGATGTTAAACTAATTATGAGATTATAATGGTTATTTTCTAAAATTAAATTTATTGTTTTACGTGTGTCTTTTGGCTCCCCCTTAAAATATGTATCGCTACCCGTTCTATTATTGTACACAACAATCGTAAAATCTTTTTTTAAATAATCTTGAAAACATTTAATGTCTTCAAGACTCCCTCCATTTGAGAGATCCACGTTAGCAGCCCTAGATAATTCTCTACCGCGTTGTTTTAAAAGATTAGGTTTTGATTTAAGTTTTTTAAAATCGGTAATATCGCTACGATGGGCTATTCCCAACGCTAATGCATAGGCTAAACAATAATTATCATCATTATTAACAGTTACGATACCGTATTTTCTCCTGCAGAATTCGCTGTAAGTTGCTCCTTTTAGAGGTTGTCTTCCATGGCCTGTTGGAAGCTGCACCCTGTCGATAGCCATAGTAAGCTTGTTGTTGGTAAAAAAACTGGAGTTGCTCTGTAGCACCAGCCCCAGAGTATTGAGAATGACGGCTACAGTCATTTGACTTCTATTTCTTAAAGATATCGCCAATGGCCTGTCCGGAAACTCCGTGTTTGTAAAAACAATTCCAACTTTATCATTATCATTGAATCCACTCATTCCATGTGTAATCAAAGAATCCAAACCGTCCTAAAAAATTTAATATAAATTAAAAAAAAAATACAAAATTATCGGAAAAATAAAAAAAATTGTAGTAAATATATACACTCATCAACTTTTATACTGCATCACCCTGTATTTTTAATTTAGAACTGTATAATTCATGTTTATACTTTTAGTTCAAACTGTAGTTAAAAAAGAACAAAAAACATTGTCAATTAATAACCTTGAGATACTTTTCTGTTAAAAGTAAAATTATTATTTAGTCAGTAGTATCGTTTGAATTTTGGGTGAGGCAATATAAATGTTGATGAGTGTATATATATATTATTGGAAAATAATTTAGAGCAATTAACTAAAAATGCTTTAAGTAATCACTAATTGTACTTAAAACAAAATATTTTAATATAAATTTTAAAAAATAATAAAATTGAGAAAATTATTGATAATAATTTCAAACAAAAATGCTTTAAGACATTTTAATATAAATTTAAAAATAATAAAAATTGTAGAAAATACAAAATTATCGGAAAAATAAAAAATGTAGTAAAATATATAAAGTATTAGAAATAATTTAAAACAATTAACAAATGTGCTTAAAGACCTTTTAATATAAATTTAAAAATTGTGTTTGGAAAATAATTTAGAGCAATTAAGTAAAAATGCTTAAAGTAAGCAATAATTGTACTTAAAAACAAAATATTTTAATATAAATTCTAAAAAATAAAATTGAGAAAAATTATTGGAAATAATTTAAACAAATAACAAAAATGCTTTAAGACATTTTAATATAAATTTAAAAATAATAAAAATTGTAGAAAATACAAAATTATCGGAAAAATAAAAAATGTAGTAAAATATATAAAGTATTTGAAATAATTTAAAACAATTAACAAATGTGCTTAAAGACCTTTTTTTTTCATATAAATTTAAAAATAATAAAAATTGTGTTTGGAAAATAATTTAGAGCAATTAAGTAAAATGCTTACAGTAGCAATAATTGCAATAGCAATAATTGTACTTAAAAACAAAATATTTTAATATAAATTTTAAAAAATAATAAAATTGAGAAAATTATTGATAATAATTTCAAACAAAAATGCTTTAAGACATTTTAATATAAATTTAAAAATAATAAAAATTGTAGAAAATACAAAATTATCGGAAAAATAAAAAATGTAGTAAAATATATAAAGTATTAGAAATAATTTAAAACAATTAACAAATGTGCTTAAAGACCTTTTAATATAAATTTAAAAATTGTGTTTGGAAAATAATTTAGAGCAATTAAGTAAAAATGCTTAAAGTAAGCAATAATTGTACTTAAAAACAAAATATTTTAATATAAATTCTAAAAAATAAAATTGAGAAAAATTATTGGAAATAATTTAAACAAATAACAAAAATGCTTTAAGACATTTTAATATAAATTTAAAAATAATAAAAATTGTAGAAAATACAAAATTATCGGAAAAATAAAAAATGTAGTAAAATATTTAAAGTATTAGAAATAATTTAAAACAATTAACAAATGTGCTTAAAGACCTTTTAATATAAATTTAAAAATTGTGTTTGGAAAATAATTTAGAGCAATTAAGTAAAAATGCTTAAAGTAAGCAATAATTGTACTTAAAAACAAAGTATTTTAATATAAATTCTAAAAAATAAAATTGAGAAAATTATTGGAAATAATTTAAACAAATAACAAAAATGCTTTAAGACATTTTAATATAAATTTAAAAAATAATAAAAATGTGGCAAAAATATAAAGTATTGGAAATAATTTAAAACAATTAACAAATGTGCTTAAAGACCTTTTAATATAAATTTAAAAATTGTGTTTGGAAAATAATTTAGAGCAATTAACTAAAATGCTTAAAGTAAGCACTAATTGTACTTAAAAACAAAATATTTTAATATAAATTTAAAAATAATAAAAATTGTGTAAAATATAAATTATTGAAAATAAAAAGTTACTTACCGCAAGCCAATCAAGTGGACTTTGATTATTGGAATCAAAATCTCTAAATTTGAATATCATTCTCCTTGCTGTTAAATTAAAACGTGGAATTAAATGTTCGTATTCGTTCTCCAAAATGATATTGTTGAACTGTTGAGAAGCCATCACTGCACTGCACTAGTCAAACAACACAAATAATACACGAATAGTAGTACTACTACTACCAAGAGCTTTTTGTAAACTGTATAGCATCAAATGATTTTTCGATACCTGTGCGCTCTGACGACACCCCCGCCTACTAGTCCGAAATAATTTTGGAGGTGGGGCTTCTTTTTCAGGTATAAAATAAGTATTTGGAAGACTTTATGAAATTATTGATTATATTCAACTTGAATAAAAAGTGCCTTTTTTTAAAAAATTGTTCAAAAAAAAAAAAAACCAAAAAATCATCATGGACAGAGTATGGGAAGAAATTAATATGGATTCTCCCAGGTATTGTGAGAGACTGGGGAACGTATTTACACCAAAATCTCTCAAAGTTCTCTGCAGACAGGTTGTAAATTCCAAATTAACTATGGCCAAAATAGTAAGCGGAAAATTACCGGCGATTCTTAATGGTGAAGTGATCCAGAACAGAATTGTCGATTTCATAACTGGGCATGAAATTGACAACTCATTAGTGCGCAGACGAAGTCTAAGAAATATGCAGGTTAACGCTAGATGGACTAAAAAAGCAGTAGAGCAGTTATGGAGTCGTAGGTTTAGCATACATGCTATTCGCCCCATAATAGAACTGCTTATCCCATATAGGGAATATTACTGTACGATTAATAAATTTTATTCCACTACATACGGGCATATGTGCAACAGCTGCTGGGATGACAGCTATGCTCTGAAAAATTTTAATTTACATAATTACAACGCAGAGCATAGACACTACTTGGAGTTCGAGGAACTTTTGAACTTATATTTATGGCCCGAAAATTGGTGTAATTTTTGCAATCGTCGGGTTCTATTCGACGTGGTGCGATCTGGAACATGCCATTTTCCCAGCATTGAGTCTGGTGAAATAACAGATATAGGCGAAAGCGGCGATAGCGATGATACTGACACTGAGCATATATAAAGTGTTTTTTATTTAGATTATTTAATTAATTTTTGTATAATTTTTTAATATATATTTAGGTTTAATTTTATTTTAATTTAATATTTAATTTAATTTTAATTATATATTTTGTTTTTTTTATTTTTGTATATTATTTATTAATTTTTCTTAAATATAATTAAAAATTTAATACCTTTTTTCTTGCATAGGATTATTATAGGATATAATTAAACAAATTCTTAAGCCCTAATTCATTTTTATTTAGGTATAATTAAACATAAAATCTCTTTGCATTTTTAAGTAATTTTTTACCTACCATAGAAGAAGATAATATAAAAATACTGATTAGGTATAATTAAACATATTATTCATATGCATATAAAGTAACATTTAATTTACTTTTGTCCTGATTATTTTTCCATAATTTGGGACTAGCAATAAAAAAAGGTATATTACTTTATCTCTGTCAACCCCCACTAGAGTATCATACATTTGGTAGAGAAATTATTTTAACCTTCCCTTTCTCCAGCACGTATCCGCCCCCTACATGTATTTGATATACTTTTAGATGTGCGGAAAAAAGCTATAAAAGCTTTTTTTTAAAAAAACATTTACCATTTTATATTTTACACCACAGACTTTTTTTATTACCATGGATCTAGTTTGGGCGTCTTTGAGTCGTGATACGAGAAAATCTAGTGTAGTTATAGACAATACGTACCAGCCCAAAACTTTAAAAACAATGTGCAGAGAGGTTATTAATTCTAATATGAACACAAGTGAAGTGATTGAAGCTCATCTTAGTGAGACAGTGGTTGGCGAGGTCTTTCAAAACCGAGTTCAAGACTTCGCCATGAGCTTTAATTTGGACAATTCGGTGTTGTATAGAAATATATTTGGTCCCATAACCGACTGTTGGGGTGAAGAAGCATTGAGTCGGTTTTGGGGGTTTAGGACAGATGGGGGTATGATAGAATCCATTTTAAGAGCAATATTACCGGCCGCAGAGCAATTCTGCATTATAGATAAGTTTTACCATACGACGTATGGTAGAGTATGCGAACTTTGCGTGCAGCAGAATTGCCTGCATAGTGTTCCGGAATTTCGCATTAAAATGTTTAGCCGGAATCATATCCCCATGCTGTTGAGTGAAATAAGTGATTTGGTTCTTCACCCCGACAGCTGGTGTAATTTTTGCACCAGGCGGCTCCTCGTCGACATCGTACCTTCGAGTAGGTGCCACATGCCATACGTGGTAGACGGGGACCCTGACCCCTGCGAAGAAATCTACCCAGCTGAAGTGGCCGAAGTCGTCCATGAAGGCCTTTTCGACCCAGATGACTTTTTTTTCGACCCTGAAGCTGATGATGGTTTTGTAGATGGGGAGGAGGACCAGGCAGAAGAACCCGAAGAAGACCACGGGGGCCATAATATCAATGATGATTTGATAGAATGGCCATAGTGTAAAAATATTTATTAGGTTTAATTTTAATTTAGGTTTAATTTTAATTTAGGTTTAATTTTAATTTAGGTTTAATTTTAATTTAGGTTTAATTATATTTTAGAGTAAATTATATATATATATATATATATATTAATGTTTAATTTTTATTTAGGTTAAATTTATTTATTTTTTGTATATTTAGAATATTTTACACATTTTTCCTTAAATATAATTAATGTCTGTATAATTTGTAATATATATTTTAGGTTAAATTATTTATTTTGTCTTTTTTATTTTTGTATATTATTTTTAATTTTCTTAAATATAATTAAAATTTTTTTACCTTTATCTTGCATAATTTTTTTACCTACCATAGAAGAAGATAATAAAAAAAATACTGAAATTAGTAAGTATATATATATATATATAGGATTATTATAGGATATAATTAAACAAAATCTTAAGCTTAAATACAATTTTATTTATTTAGGTATAATTAAACATAATACCGATTTGCATTTAATGTTACATTCAATTTACGACCTATATTACTATATACAAAAAAATCAAATTTATTCAATAATTCTAACCAAATCATGTAATTATTATATCTAGGGCGAGCTTCTATAAAACATTTAAACATATTATTATCATAGTAATGCTGATCATCACGTAAAATTTCCACAATAAGGTCTTGTAAAATCGAATTAAACGTCTCCGACAGGCGTAGTTTTTCATACTCTTCAGTTATATATTCGTGAAATGATCTTATTTTGAGTAATTTTTCTAAAGTAAATTTTTGGAAAATATCATATTTTCCTGATGATTTTTCCATAATTTTCACCAAGGTCCTGTTGTCTGTTAGAATTGTGATGAGATGGGTTGATAACTCATATTCATCTCGCTGATTCTTGTCATCCAAAATATCTGGTATATTCCGAATAATTTCATTAAATGCTGTACAAGTAAAAGTTAGTGCATCGTATTCTTTGTTTTGTTTACATAACTTTACTGTAATTGAAAAATCATTATAAGGGTTTATTCCAATAATGTAGAAGCGACTATTTGATAATGTAATAGGTACTCTCGTTTCGTTTAATAAATTTTTTTTTTCATATTGCATAATTTTTGCATTTTTCTCAAATTCCGTGTTCGTGCGATCAGCCATTTTTTATCCAGTTGTTTTATTTTACTAAAATAATAAAAATATTGTTAAAAATATATGTATATGTTTTTAATACGCATTAAAATATACAACAAATGATTTAAAATTATTTAAACAAATATCTACTCACTTTTTTTTAATAAAAAACAATTTCGATGTCTTCTTGAATATGCTTGGGGTTCAAATTTTTAAACTCAACTGAGGTTTGTTATTTAACGTGTTCTTTTATATTAAAAAAAAGCTACAGACAAGTTATGACTTGTTGATCAGCTATGCATATGTTACATATTATGTTCTAGTCATTTTTATGTATTTTTATTAATATTTTTAATAATTTCCTTAAAATATTTTTATTATTAAACATCTGTCATAAAGTGTAAATACCAAAGATATCTTAAAATCTACCTGTTTTATTCTCTAAAATAAAATTCAAAGCCTATAAAAATTTCTTTGAACCAACCATATTGAAATTCTCGCAATGCCAAACAAAACTTTTGTTCACCTTCCTGTTATCTACCTGTATTTTCTCATTTTAGATTTTATATGCCTTTGGCTATTTCACGTACTTTGTAAATCCCTATAATGAAAATAAATTTTAAAAGAAATGCATTGTTGAATAATCCCCCTTTTGTTCGGCAGTGTAAAATCTAATACTCGACTAGTTTATGCACCTTTACCTATATTGTATACAAAGTGTTTTTTTGTTAAGCTGTAGGAATGCCTGAAAATAAATGTATACAAAGAACGTTTTTTCTTTTGCTAGATGCGTTTTTATGTTTAACGACCAAATCTTTTTTTGAAAATACCGACAACCTGTTTACTTTTCATACTACCCAAAAATCTAAAGAAATAAAAACTAAATTCTTGCTACGTATGGTACACCTGTGCTTTTTTAAATCCCTAATAATAAAAAAACCTTTGTTAACATATTTTTACCAAATATAGGGACTCTCACGCTCTGAGATATGCCTCCCAAGCTTTTAATCAAAACCTGTCATATCTAAGTTACTTTAAAAATAGAATAATAAAATCCACGACCATTGTTGACAATAGTACACATTACTGTCGGCTAGCTTTACGTGTGTTACACCTGTGCTTTTTTTTAATCCCCCTAATAATAAAAAACATTCTTAACATATTTTTTCAAATTTTACCGACTCCCACGCTCTGAGATATGCCTCCTAAGCTTTTAATCAATAAACCTGTCATACTTAAATTACTTTAACAATAGAACAATAAAGCCAGGACAATAGAAAACATTACTCACACGTCCTGATATATGCGCGGCTTTTGTCAAAATGTCATGTCTAAATCACTTTAACAATAGAACAATAGAAACACCATTGTTATTTTTTTATGAAAACAATAGAGCCTTTGTCCCTCAAATTGCCTCAACATGTGCCTTCCCTTCTTCTATTGTAGTTCTTCAGCATGACCAACACCTACATTGTAAAAATTAATAATAATTGTATATAAAAACATTAAATGATAATTTTAACCTGGTAGATTTCCATCATAAATTTGTCCCAATTTTCCCTCATAAGAAAATACGTAGTAATAAACAGGAACATATTGAGACTGGAGTCTCACAGTTTCCGATATGGGTCGGTTAAATTGGTCATCACTAAGGAACTTTAATTCGAATTACTTTTATAATTTCTAAAAATATGATAAATATACCTACCTGAGTAAGACTATTGGAGTCCTGCACCACTACATTTAATCCAAAATAATGGTATTTAATTGTTATTCCAACAAATAAAGATTCAATTGGGTTTTTAATGTTCATATCAATGGGTGTAAAGTTTTCTCTATTTGCAGTAAAATGACCAAGCAATAATTTAACAAGTACTAAAACAATGTATAGTATTAATTAAAATTATGTACCTATGCATAACATTTGTCATTACTTGGAAGATCTCCAGCTACAAGAGCTTCCTGCGAAGTATGTCCAATTATTAAGGGGACACGATTAAACATACCCTTGGAAAGCATCTCATAACTTTTGCCAGAAAAAACAGCCCCTTCGTGATTAGGTTCCATTACCGGTCCAATTGGTAATCCATTTCGTATGTTTATTTGGGCAAAATTCTGGATAAAAAATATTTTTAATATTTAAACTTTTAAGTTTTAATTTATATATAATATTCTTACCAAATTATAAATAAACTTTGTTTTAAAATGAAGATCAGATGCTTTAACTTTTTTTAATTCATCTACCAAGTTTGATGAATTAGAAGTATATATATTAAGATTTTTTCCAACATCAAATGCTAGTTTTCTTGCATATCTAGTTAAACTCCAAAGACATAAAGTTGTTCCACTTTGCATAATAGCTCGATGATATAACCCCTTAGTTAAATCACTTTGTACCAAATATGATACTGAAGCAGCTCCGGCACTTTCTCCAAAAATTGTAACACTTTTGGGATTTCCACCAAAATGTGCAATATTTTTTTGCACCCATTTCAAGGCCAATATTTGATCCTTCAAACCGGTATTACCTGGTGCAGCCATATCACCGGTGCTTAAAAACCCAAAAATTCCCAGACGATAATTTATATTAACAACAACAACATCTTCTTCTAATAAATACTCAGGATTATAAAGTTCTTTTGAACCATCACCACTAACAAAAGCTCCACCGTATATCCAAACCATAACAGGCAAATTTTGAGTTAGATTAGGAGTATAAACGTTTAGATATAAACAATCCTCAGATCCATCGTCATTATATTGTATACAGCTACTTTTATTTGTTTTTGCCAAAAGGGTTCCATTCCATTTTTCATTTGGTTCAGGTGGCTAAAAGTTTATTTTTAGATTAATATTTAAATGAGTTTTTATAAAAAACCTCAAATCTTAGTAATCCCAATGGCGGTTTAGCAAAAGGAATACCCTCAAATGAATGGTAGGTTTTATTTGAAAGTGTTCTTTCATTTTTTCCCAATATTTTTCCATCTTCCAGTGTAACTAGGGGGTCAGCCGAACTAGCTCTATTCTAAAATAAATTATAATATTTTTTTATTTAATTAATTATATACTTATAAAATATCCTGATATAATTTATTATATAATATTTATATAATATAATTTTTTAATTATTTTAAATCCATAAACAAATACTAAAAACGAAATAAAAATATTAAAATTATTACCTTATGTTTAGCTATAACTTCTGATTTTAAGAAAAATATAATAAAGCAAATTTTTATTAGCACCATCTTTAGTTTGCAACTAAGTCCTTTTCAAGGTTTAAATGTAAAAAAGATATTGTTAAATTTATATAAAAAAATTATATATATTCGTGGAAGTTGAATAAATTATGGGGCACTATTTAGATAATAGAAATAATATATCACCAATAAAGTAGATAAAAAGAAATAGCAAACATTGTTTTATTTATTTATTTACAATATCTAGCAGTTAAACCGTAAAAAACAATTTAAGTTAAAAGGGTTTTTCCAATTAGGTTACCTTGTATCGAACACTAATGGCCGTATGAAAAAATATTTTTAGTCATATTGCAAAACTGTAGGTAAGTATGTGCAATTTTAAATCGATTAAAGTTAGTTAATAAATGGTATTTTTAGGAATTATTTTTGTTTAAATTAATATTTATCTACCGTACAAATATTACTTGAATTGTATACAATAAATATATATGTTACATTGTTACCGCCAATATCTGAAAACAGTAATTATGAAAAATAAAATATAATTTCTTCTGGTACTAAGCAAAGTTATAAAGGATGCAATTGTAGTAAGTTTTGAATACAGTACTTGTCGTCATAAAAAATAAGCGATTATGGAATAGTAAGTGCCACAAAGGACCTTCTTGTTTAAATAAATAAATCGTTTATTGTAAGTAAGTAACTTTTTGCAAAATCAAGAAAATCAATATATATATATATATATATATATATATATATATACATATACATATATAGTAAAAATGGCGGCGGGTAACAAGTCAAGTGAAAGTGGTCTAAATAAACCCTGCAAAAGGTGTAAAAGTATTGTCCAAAAAGGATTTGAATGTATCAAGTGTAAATCAGTTAGTCATCATAGCTGTGTAAATTACCTAAAAGGGGTCGTAACAATTGACGAAAAGCAAATAATTTGCTGCAATCAAATAGAAGAAGATGACCTTGATGTCTCCTTGTCAAGTTCAAGTTTAAGTGAAACTGTAATTGAAATGGATAGGACTAATACAGAAAAAATTGAAATAAGGTACTTAAATAAATTGCTTGACCAAAAAGACATTATAATTAGCTACCTGGAAGAAAAAATAAAATTACTATATCAACAAATCGATCTAATGAATAAACTTTACGTGCCATCTATAAACTTAAATTCCAATGAAAACACTGAAAATGATACTCATGCACCATCTGTGAACAAAAATAAAAACAAATTCCAACTAAACAAAACAACGAAGCAAACCGAGGATATAAACAAAAAACAACAAATAATAAAAACTATAAACAAGAGTCTTACGAGTGCCACAGTGGCACTGCCACTGCATCGCCGAAAATTTTAGAGAATAAAATAACTAGTTCTCAGGTGTCCAAAGCTATACTACAAACACAAACTGCAAAAATGAATGAAATAATTAACCTACCAAAAGATTATACAGATAATCCACGGAAAAAAATAATTGGATCAAATAGTAGTGAAAATGTTGCTGCTAGCAAAAAATCATGGTTATATGTCTCCAAATATAAAACATCTTACACCACGGAGGATTTAAACAAATATCTACAAAAGAAATTTCCGGATAACACATTTATATGTAAACAGGTTAAAAATTGGGGTGTGTTTAATTCATTTAAAGTGGCTGTTGACATCGACCTCAAAGAAAGTTTACTAGACCCCAATCAATGGCCTACTGGAATTGAAGTGTCTGAATATATTTTTCAAGTCGGAAACAATAAGTATACAAAATATAAATTCGATACAAAACACACGAAATATAAATACGATACAAAATTCAAAAACCGAAAACAACAGAATTAATCCAAGCCAAATCACAAAAAAAACATTCTCCATACTAAATCTAAATATTAGAAGTCTTCGCAACAAAGTGGACTCTTTAAATGTTATGCTGGCAGAGCAGTGCTTCCCAGAAGTTGTGTGTCTGAGTGAGTCGTGGCTATTGGAAGAAGAAGTTATGTGTATCAAGGTAGAAAACTATTCAGTGTCATCTTACTTCTGTAGAAAAATAACCAAAGGAGGTGGTGTCATCATTTTAGTGAGGTCGGATATTAATTTTAATCATATTAATTTTAAAAACACTATCTTTATTGAAGGCCTTTTTGAAGCATCTCTAGTCTCACTTCAATTTGAAAATGTTAAAATTATAATATGTTGTCTATATCATCCCCCAGGTTCAAATAAGAAAATTTTTTGCAATCTAATGGAAGAATTATTAATTAAATTAACAAACTTTAAAGGATATAAGGTAATCTGCGGCGATTTTAATTTTAACTTTAACCTAATAAATGAAAACTCCATGGTGGCTAATTTAAATAAAATTTTTAAAAGTTATGGGTTAAAGCAGTGCTTTTTTAATTATTCAAGAAAACTTAATAAGTCTATGACCCTTTTAGATAATTTTTTTACCGACTATGATTTAAATAACATTACGTTAAAATCATTTGATTGCACTTTATCTGACCATGATGCTCAAGTTTTAGTTTTTAAATTTGACAGCTGTAGAATATCCAAAAATTATGAACATAAAAGAGTTTTTTCGACAAATAATATAAAAAGATTTAAAGATTTGCTTACTCATGAGGATTGGTGGAATGTATATAATGCCCCGGATCATGTATCGTCCTTTGACAATTTTTTTGACAATTTCTATGAAATATTTAATTATTCATTTCCTGTTGTTAAAAATAAAAAAACAAAAGTTAAGAGAAATCAGTGGATTACACAAACTTTAATAAATGAAGGCAAATTTTTAAGAGAACTCTTTAAAATTTATAAAAATACTAATGATGTAAACTTTAAAACTAGATATAGAATAATTAAAAAAAATCATGAGAGTAAAATTAAAAAACAAAAAAAGAGCTTTTTTGACAATAAACTGAAAAACAGTAATAATATATCGAAATCAGTTTGGGAAGTAATAAACTATAATATAAACCACAAATCTAAAATAAATAAATACCCAGATACTATGTTTGACATTGAAAATAGACCCTTACAAAATAAAGAGGATATTGCTAATTCTTTTAATAATTATTTTATAGACTCGGTAAAATCTTTGACAAATGGATCAATAGATGAACATTTTTCTGACGTTTTTATACAAAATAGCCTTTTCTTAGAACCATATAATTACATGGAAACAATAAAAATAATTGTATCAACTACAAATAAAAAATCTTCTGGTCATGATGAAGTACCCTGTAATATTTTAAAACATATTGCAGAAATTATTGCCCCTTGTTTAACTTTTTTAATAAATCTATCCTTTGAAAAAGGCTATTTTCCTCGACAAGCAAAAAAAGCCATAATAATACCTATCTTTAAAAAAGAAAACAAATCTAATTTGCTAAATTATAGACCAGTTTCCCTCTTGAGTATCTTTTCAAAAATTTTTGAAAAGGCCTTTTATGATAGGGTTACTTCATTTACTTACAAGTACAATTTAATAACTGAAAGGCAGTATGGATTTACCCGAGGACAGTCAACACAAACAGCTATGATTTCGGTATACAACAACATTTTGAATTCATTCAATAACAAACTTAAAACTTGTGGAATATTTTTTGATTTTACAAAAGCGTTTGATACTGTAAATCATAAGCTACTCCTAAATAAATTAAGTTCCTATGGTATTCGGGGAAAAGCTGGTCTCTGGGTAAATTCATACCTATCAGATAGGGTTCAGGAGGTTCATATAAAATATGATAAACATGTTTTTAAATCAAAATGTTTGAGCATACCAAGCGGAGTTCCTCAGGGAAGTATACTTGGATCACTACTATTCCTTTTTTACATTAATGATCTTGTAAGTAATATAAATCAGGCTTTTATTACAATGTATGCTGATGACACATCGGGTGTGGTAACGGGTGATAGCATACAATCTCTGAGTGGCTCGGCAAATAAATGTGTAAATAAAATGAACTCTTGGTGCAATAAAAATGGCCTTATTCTAAATCCTAAAAAAACACAACTAATAATGTTTCATCCCAAGCAAACTTCCATAAACTACAGTATCTGGGTAAAATGTAATGGTGGTGCACTACGCCAAATTTCGAATGTTAAGTTTTTGGGGTTAACTTTTGATGAAAATCTTTCTTGGGAGCTGCATATAAGTGATCTTGCTAATAAACTATCTTCAAAAAACTATTGCATGTTCCAATTAAGAGAAGTGGTGAATTTACCCACATTAAAGACCTTTTATTATGGAAGTGTCCAATCGATTCTTTCTTATGGAATATTGTGTTGGGGTAATAGCTCCTCTAGTAATAGAATTTTCATAGCACAAAAACGTATTTTAAGGTCTATGTTAAACTTACCCTATAATAGTCATTGTAAAACCTATTTTAAATGTAATCAAATTTTAACCGTCCCATGTATTTATATCAGGGTTGTGAACCGGTCCAAGAACCGCTTGTTTGTTACGGACCGGTCCGTACCCAAAATAAACAAGTTATAATTCTGGACCGGTCCATGGACCGTCCCGTTTTTAAAATTACTTGGACCGGTACAAATTTTGGACCGAACCGTTTTCAAGTGTTTTGGAGCGGTACTGGACCGGTTTAAACACTTTGAACCGGTCCAAACATTTGTATTATTAGATTATTTCCACTCCTATTTCATATTATTGACATTATTATTATTACTGTGATTTCAACCAATCGGGTTTTAAATTGGAAAAAGTGAGATTGGAACTAACAGATGTCAGATTTTTTTTATATATTATATGGGTCATTCCACCAAATAAAGTTTTTTTTTGTTGTCCCTCGCGGATTTTTAACTTTAAACGCGCGCAAAGGGATAACTGCTCTAAACCCAATTTTCATATAATAATATACATATAATAATTTCGTAATAGGTACACACTACGTGCTGGTATAAGTATATATAAATGGCGTCCACGCCAGGTCGGGTTGTCCTCCGTGACATTGTTCTTTCTTAAATAGGACACTTTAAATTCTAAAATTTGGCGAAATGGCTTTTAGCAACGTTGCCAGGATTTTTGATAGACGTCCAAGACAGTTTTTTTGTCAGGGACCGTGCATATTAAACAGTATTACATACATATTTAAATTTTAATTAATCATTATGTATTCGCATTATTGCGCAGTGTGTACCAGATGTTTTTTTATGCGCAGTAGGTACCAGATGGTTGGGTCCATGCGCAGTAAGCACCAGGTGGTTTTATGTGTGCGCACTGTGTACCAAATGATTTGATCTATGCGCAGTGGGTACGAGATTATTACGTCTATGCGCAGTAGGTACCAGGTGGTGGTTTCCATGCGTAGTTGGTACCAGGTGGTTTATTTTTATGCGCAGTAGGTACCAGATGGTTGGATCCATGCGCAGTAAGTACCAGGTGGTTTTATGTGTGCGCACTGTGTACCAAATGATTTGATCTATGCGCAGTGGGTACGAGATTATTGTGACTATGCGCAGAAGGTACCAGGTGATAGTTTTTATGCGTAGTGGGTACCAGGTGGTGGTTTCCATGCGCATTAGATACCAGTTGGTTTTATGTGGGTGCAGTGGGTACCAAATTAAAAAAACAAATATCGTCAAAATTCGAAAAATAATTACTATAGTTAATATTAACAGCTCAAATCTTCAGTGAGTCATTATTATAATGTAGAGAATAATTCCACAAAATTTTAAAAGAATTCTGAAGGGGTCCCCCAAAAAAAATTATTTGTTGAACTGACCCATTTATTATATAAGAAGAAGCATATTACACACGAGATAATATACTATTTTACTAACAAATTACTACACATTAATACCACTTTTTATTTTGAATTGTTAATTGACTATATTGAAAAGTAATATTTTAGAATATTCAGTACGTAGGTATCAAACATATAACACCTTTTGACGTTTACTTAAAAACTCGAAACGTCAAAGCTAAACAAAAAGCTCGCGATCGCAGCCAACTTTAAAATTTAGTCTAAATACTGTCTATAGCGAACCTTTAATTTAAGATCCACGTGTCATTTTTTCTATAGAAATGTTTAATGAATAATTATTAAAAAAAACTAAATACTATCAATATAATAAGTTATTTACGAGAAAGCGATTTTCCGAAAATTTTAATTATTTTCTGAAAATTTTTTGTAATTGGTAAAATAAATATAAAAATCTAACGTGGAATGATAAATCCAACATTATTTCTAGGGGGACAAATTTTAATGTACGTTTCATGAAAAAATTAAGTAAATTAAGTGAAAAGCAATATTGTTTTTTTTACAATTATTGTAAATCAACGAGAAATACGCTCAAAGTAATTCTCTCGATCTTCCGTTGTTCACAATGGCAACTGTCAAAATGACAGGTGTCAAAATAAAGGCTGTCAAAATGGCGGGTGCGGAAATAACAGCTATAAAAATTAGTGATGATAAAATGACAGGTGCCCAAATGACAGCTGTCAAAATAAGTTGTAAAAATAACTGGTGATAAAATGACAGGGGCCCAAATAACAGCTATCAAAATGACAGGAGCCCAAATAAAAACTGTCAAAATGACAGGTGCCGAAGTGAGCTGTCAAAATGACCGTTTGCTAAAAAAACGTTATCCGAGCAAAGCCGCAAGTATACAGCTATTGAATAAATCACCTTTAGCTAGTGAATCACCATTTATAAGATTTGGAGCAATCCTAATCCACATTTGCTCCATGATGTACAATAAAATGTCTCCCTTTACAAATAAAAATTGACGTGCCACATTCACCCTTTAAAACGTTTGGGAGGATACGTTTTCGTTCGTTCGGACCGGTCCATGGACCGTGGACCGGACCGTTTTTGGCGGTCCACACTGTCAATGTTCCAAAACGGACCGGTTCAGTCGAACCTATTTTTGCTGGACCGGTCCAACACAAACTGTCCGGTTACATGGACCTTTTTTGGAACTGAACCGCTGGCGAACCGGTCCATGGACCGAAATTTTGTTACGGTTCACAACCCTGATTTATATACTAGAATGTATAGTGTATGTCCGTCTTAATATTAAAGAGTTCAAAAAGTGCGGTGATATAAACAAATACGAAACAAGGAATACAAACAAACTCTATGTCCCCACACACAATTTAACGCAAGTATACAAAGGCCCAATAATAACAGCGATAAAATTGTATAACAAGTTACCTAGTAATATTATAAAATTAAATAACTTTCGTAAATTTAAAAATGCTGTATCTTCGTATCTAAAAGAAAGAAGTTTTTATTCTATTGAAGAATATTTTGAACAATAACTACAATTTTATCCTGTTATGCTAAAATATGTTTTTTTAACAATATGTAAATGTTTACAATTCTATATGTATTTTATATTAAGTTATCCTGTTATGCTAAAATATGTTTTTTTAACAATATGTAAATGTTTACAATTCTATATGTATTTTATATTACTTATATTTTAGACGTTTTCCTATACAATTTTGTGAATTGTCGTTTTTGGAAATAAATATTATTATTATTATTATTATTATTATTGTTAAAATAAATATTATTTTATTGTATTACTAATTACATTTTAAAATATATTTCTTTTATTGTATTGTTAATATTTTATAGGACTTATTAAAGTTTTGTTTAAGTAAATGGATTTGTTCTACTACTATTGCATAATATTGGCTTATTTGTTTTTTTATCCTATATAATAATAACCATTAGAACCGCCCCGCCTAACCGGGAATAATAAACTCATTATCAGTGATTGGCCAATTTCATTATTTACTGTAATTTGGACCGATCAGGTGGTTGCAGTTCCAAAAACATCATATGATGATCTAACCACTTTTTAATTTCTCCTTTATTTATTTTTATTCCTTCCAATAAAAACTTTGCCATAGGATCCCAGGAGTAGACAAAGCATCTTACACTCTAGATAATGCGCATTATTCACTCGAATGATTTACATCTTTCGCCTGGCAGATCAAGACTTAAACTTATCCTCGCCTGCATTTTTTTGTTTACTATTCGACTATCTTTCTTGTATTTTACCAACATCACCGCTGATAACTATGACGTTATTGCAAAATAGGCATGTTGGCCAGGACCGTAGCCAGAAATTTGGTTTGGGGGGGGCCCAAAACGTAGTAATAATTTTTTGGGTGGTAGGGGGGCGGAAATGGTTGATGGATAAATACCAGTAAAGCGTGAAGTTGTCATAAAAAATATGGCTTGTAATCGATAGACATATTTTTAAAACATGATTCACATATTTAGGAAAATTTTAGGATTCACGGAATTTCAAGGGGGGCCGGGCCCGTCGGGCCCTACGGCTGGCTACGGGCCTGATGATGGCTAAATGTTTCAGGTTATATCATAATTCCTGAGCTACTAATTGTATTGTTAAGTTTAGTTTCTTATTTATATTTTAAAATAATACAACGTGGCAATATTTTTTTTAATTAAGAAGTGGCATCAATGTATTGCAATGGACTGATTCGCCCAGGCGACTATGGATGGATATTAACTGACACATCTAGTTGTTATGCATAATAACGCAGAAAACTGTGACTTGCAGAAGACCATTGTTTCCTTTATTTAATTTAAATGCATGAATTTAATAGCTTACGAAACAGTTAATTACTAGATTAGTTAATAAATTTTAATTAAATTAGATTTAAATTTTTTAGTTAATTTTATTTTGTGCCAAAACTCACTTGAAATTAAATAACCAAAATTCTACTATTTAAATTAATACCAGCATTTTTTACTAATAAAATAGTCGTTTTTATTTTTAAATAGCTATTTCTTACTGCTTAAATAGTTTGACTAATTTAAGATAAGTCACCATCTTTGACTACTTCTGGAAGTAAAAAGTAATTTCTTTAATCGTTTTTAATTCTTGCAGCCAACAACAAATTATTGTTAGCGTTAAATACATGTTGGCCCAAAATAAAAACGAACAAAGATGCAAAAAGTTTTGCTCACCAGGAATGATATCAGACCTTTACCATCAAAATTAAGAGCAATCGAAGAAGCTCCTTAATCTCAAAATATCACCAAGTTCAGATCTTTTCTAGGGGTGCGTTTTACCGAAAATTCGTATCAATGTCATGAGATATCCTGAAACCGTTAAACGAATTAGAATAGAAAGACAAACCATTCATTTATTCACTGAAATGTCAAAATGCTTTTGACTTAAGCTAACAAGGTTTATTGAAGGGTTGTTAAAATGTTAACTTATTATAATCCAGAACTACCCATCATAGTTACAACTGATGCAAGCTTGTATGCATGTGGGGCAATTTTGAGTCACATAGTAAATGGCGAATAACGACCTTTTTGCGTCATCAACATTTTATCTGAATAAACAAAATTATGCACAGATACAGCGTGAGGCGTTGGCCATCAAATTTGCTCTGAAGAAATTTCTCAAAAACTTATTAGGCAGAAATTTTACGGTGGTTTGTAACCATAAACCTTTTTAAGTCATATTTGAAGAGAAAATCAAGATACCAATATTGGCGGCCACTAGAATTCATCTATGGCCTATAATAGGCCAATAATTGTGCTATCACCGTAGATATACGAAATACGATACATATAGGAAAAAAAACAGAGATTTCAAATGCTGATGCTCTGTCAGGCTTGCCTTTACCAGACGAAACTGTAATTAAAGAGGCGAATAGTATTTTTTAATTTGAGGAGTTCCCTATTACAGTGTATAATGTCATTAAATCCACACGTCATGATATTGTTTTGAACAAAGTTTACAAAAAGAGGTTGGACTATGATAATGGCCTTCAGCCATATTTCAACAAACGACTTGAATTGTCATTTAAGAATGAATATGTCCTTTGGGGTATGAAATTAATAATTTCGTTTTAATTAAGATGCTACATTTCAAAAATGCGATATCAAAAATGCTGTAGGGAGTTGTGCATTATTACAACTAAGAGCTCAAGCAAGTTAAGATCAGCATTTAGCACATTTGGTATACCAGACGAACTAGTTTCGGATAATGATCCGCCATTTTGTGCTGCAAATGGTACTAATCGTACATCCGAGAAACAGGTGAATACTGTAAAGAAGAGCCGAAAGAAACAGTTATTGGATTTGGGGAGTGGGTACCTACTACAACAAATGGAAACCAGTAACGCACCCTTAAAACATCGTATAACACCGAACTCTGCAACAGGAATAAGTCCCTCAGAATTTTAACTGAAAACAGTACCAAAAACAAAACCTACAGAGTTTAGAGGAAAGAATAATATGAAAAATGAATGAAAGAAAATAGAAAACGTGGAGTCAGAGAACATTTATTTAAGTTCAGAAATTACCTGTTTATAATAAAAAGAAATGGGGAAAACAAATGTATACATGAAAAAATTGCAAAGGTAATTACTAATTTAACTAATTAAGTTTTCTTTAATGGAGAAGTACGTTTTGATCATGCTGAGGATATGAAATTAGATTTTACGGAAGAATTATTATTATTTAGGCCATATCATGTGGTTCATATACCAACCACACCTGCAAATGCTGGGGAAACGAAAAAAAACAAATATTTTTATTATTTTATTTACAATGCCATGAAGCGCAAGTTTCCCTGAAATTATTCCGTTTCAGTCTCCCATTCCTACCTCCACCATACGCTTAACAATACCTAATGTTATAAATGTAAGTCGTTCAAAAAGAAATGTTGTGCCTTCTAGGCATGTAGACTTGTAATAATTATTCAATTCAATTCTTTCAATTCTTTATTTTTCTATTTTAAACAACATACAATAAATAATTAACAATTTATGTATTAATCCGCCTAAATTATAATGGTTATAACCATTTGTGTGCGGATTTCTTAGCTTGATATATATATTATTATTATATATTATGTATACAAAAGTATAAACAAATAATAACAAAAATAAACAATATGTATATTATAATTAGGAGAGAGCGAGAGAGAGAGGGCGAGAGAGAGAGAGAGCGAGAGAGATCGAGATCGGGCAAAAGAGAGAGAGAGAGGGAGAAATAGCTATAAGAAACAATGAAAGGACATTTTATATTTAATTATAATAACAATTACCATTTGGAAGACCTAAACAATAATAATTTCATTTATTAAAAAACTTAAGATCTTGTTTAAAACATAACATATTTTTTAGAGCTTTAATTTCATAAGGAATCTAATTAATATAACATTATTCTAAAATGTATTGGGAAAGAAATATATTTGTAGTAATGTATTTCAATGATTTACTCCTTTACATCGGCAACATAACTGTTTTTATTGTAGTGTACTAAATAAACCGGATATTGTTATTAAAATCACGAGCTATTATTTAATTAATTCATGAACCCTAAGAAACAACACGTACCGGCATATTACCTATAGGTATTTATAAAACTTTTTTCTATTCGTGTCTTTTTTCTATTAATCCTTTAGAAACTGCATAAAAATAAATGCAAAAACGCTGAAATCGTTAATGGAAAAATTATTAAATTAATAAAAAGTATTTACTAATATTGTGATTCATACAATGCAATAAAATTATATTAAGACTTGCTCAAGATTAAGACTTGAGTCTTGATTAAGAATCTTGGTCAAGCCGTGGCAAGTTTTGACCAAGATTTTGGCCAACATTCTGGCATAGAATCTTGCTCAAGCCTATGCCAAGACTACTACGCTTACTTGCCCACCTCATGCCCAATACTCTTGACTGCATCTGGTTCAACTCTTTTTCTATAAATAGAAATACAAATTTGTATACCATAATAAGCACAGTACAATCAGCATTTGCGTGGCAATAGTACGATACGCAAATATACCTAATTCATAATTCGAATTTGTCTTAAAATTTTGACAAATAGAAAAAATTAATATAAATAACTTATAGAAATAATTAATATAAATAACTTATGTCATAAGATATTTTTTTGCACTAGTCCATAACAAAACCCGCTCCTTTGTCGCTCGTTTTGTAAATTGTCCTCCTACGAAAAATTGACGACTGACGACATTACGTCACCTGAGAATTATAGTGTTCTAGTCGCGGCCAAATCTGTATGGGTGCACGTCATCAACGGCATATGACGTCAGCGTTAAGGTCTATTCATACGTGCCCAGACACAATCTAACGCTCGTATATTGTTGACTGTTTATAGCGGTGGGGGCTGTTATTAAGATGGAATTATAACGTCCTTGTTATAATCTTCTGCACTAACTAATTAGGAGTTTGTTACAGGCAAATTTTTATTAAATGTGTTTAAAGAGAAAACAAACGGAGTTTATTACATTTTTATTACATATGCACATAACAAAAAAATACTAAATTATCAGAAACACAAAAATATTAAATTACCAGTCGTCCTTGTCATCAGAGCAAACCAGGTCAGAATTGAAGTCTGATTATTTCCCCAAATTTATTATTAAGGGCGCAATGTCTTCGAAATCTAATAACGGCTAGTTGCCAACAAGCCTTATATCATTGTTTGCACAATCCAGGGATAGAATCTTATAAACATAATGTATAATATTATTTATAATAATTTGCAACAAACGATGCTTCCGGACGAAATGTCACAATTACAAAAATACGTCAAATATAAAATGACAGCGACCCATCAATAATATTGAACGGTGCGCGCCAGCCTTAAGCTATTATCAACTGGCACACACAAAAATTACTAAGTGAATGGTTTTATTTTGATAATTTCGTGAAAAAACGTTTTAAAACAAGGAAATTTTTACAGTTCTTGGTAAACAATACGCAAATGAATGATTTCTTTTTAATAACACATCAGAATTACGCCTTAAAAAAGCAAATTTAACGGCAGTAACTTTACAATTCAAAGTTGGTAATGCTGACGTCATTATATCTCATTGATGACGTGCACCCATATAGATTTGGCCGTGACTTATATCTGCATTTTCTTTTTTTTATTCAGGTTAGTCTTGTTTTAAGTATTAAAGATGCATATTGTTCTATCTATATATAATTGGGGTAGAAATTGTACAGTTTAAACCTTAAACTTTACAATTTCTACCCCAATTATATATAGATAGATCAATATCATCTTTAAGACTTAAAACAAGACTAACCTGAACAAAAAAAAGAAAATGCAGATAGAACACTATAATTCTCAGGTGACGATTAGTTATTTAATAAACTATTTTTAATTTTTTACAGTTAATTGTCTAACTCTCCCACAATAAAATATATGGGACTTTACTTTTGTCAAATAAATAAAATACCTACTTATTTTATTATAAGGAATTAAACAATTGAATACAAAAATAGTATAAATAATTTACATACATGTATTTTCGGATGACAAAATAGCTAATTTTTATTAATGTTTTAAGATAATAAATTCTAGAATTACAAATATTTTTTATTAGGTCATATATGACAATAATAACAAATATTATATGGATAACTAGGGAAAATTAATTTAATAATAAACTGATAAATTATTATAAAACACATTTAACATTTAACTACGAGGTACTTAAGAGTATATTATGGATTTGATTTGTTTAATAAACGCCATTTTAATCATGAATTTTAATTAGGTACTAACGAGCTTGCGAGCAAGTGTTTATTAAAATGAGTGCCTAGAAAAGTTTGCAAACTATACTTTTTCTAATTAAACATGACATGTCAAAATAAGCAACGATCCATTATGTAATTTTTTCATCAGTACCCTAGTAGTACTTCTATATCCAAAACGGGAAATTCTAAAGAAGTCTTTTTATAATGCTTAATAGCGAAGTCAAAGAAAATGGTTCCTCAAGAGTTCTTTTTTGAGAAGTCTTGATTAGTTCAATAGGTGGCGCATTCGAAGTCTTAAGAACTTCTGAAAAACTTCTTTCTGATGTTGTATTTGACGTCCATGACGTTATTGTAATAGTAAGTTTTTTTTTAAATATGTTAAGCTTTTTCTTAGTCGGTTAAAAATTTTTAATTTCCAAATAGAAGTTATTGCTAAACCATCGACGATATTTTAATTTGATTGTTTTGATTTCGCGTGGACTGCCCCATATATTATAATATAACTGATAATTATCAATTAATGAGAACATTCTGTTAAATTTTGAAGAAATTTCGCATTTTATATTTTAATCAATATTTATAATTACTTTAAATAAAAATATACATCTAATCAAATTTTCATAGCCTACTATATAATTTCAATGGTAGAAAATTTACATTTTCAGTTAAAAGAAGCGTAAATTTAGCACTAAAAAAACTGCATTTGTAAAAAATTTATATAATTTTAGGCATATATTTAAAAAGTCCATTGTTTTATGGTTAAAACAAAATATTACGCGATACTAAGATATAAAGGGTTTTCTTAGACACCGATTTGGTAATTTTTATGCATACCGGTCAACATGGCCCTGCCTACTTTCTCAGGGTGTTTAAATAAAAAAATATTATTGTGGTTTTTGTTCATCTTAAGCATTGGTCTTCACACACTGAAAGTTTTAAGAAAATCCAATAGGGTCAGCTTTCGATTTTTGTCAAATTTGGTGAAAAATGATAGAATGACTCTATCGGAGTCACATTGCTGACCACCAAAAACTCTCTAACGATAGTTCTCGACCCTAGACTGAAGAAATGGTTCCGCAGAGTGGGGCAAACAATTTGCGCGCAGCAGTTTCCGAATTTGCAGCGCAAACGAACAGGTGGTACTACAAGACCAGCAAGGATAGGTACAAGCAGCGAACTAACCAACCAAACCCCATTCATGGTATATGGGAATTCCGAAATGTTCTTAGTTTTGGGTCAATGTCCCCCAAAAACCAAAATGTTTTCCCTCCTTGTCCCACACTCCACTAGCCTAAATCGGGCGTATGGCCTGGCCCGGCGATAAAATTCAGGGAGTGACCTTAACCATTGAAACTGTAATCCGAGACCACCTAAGAGAGATTTACCAGCCGGGGTAAAAATTCGTATCCACCAAATACAGGTAATGCTGTGCAGTTGCGGGATACTTATGAGAACTGAAAGATAGTCAAAATAACTCTGGGAGATCAGTGTAAGGCGATACGTTCTCATACTCATATAAAATATTATAATAAAATTATATTATAATCTTATTTACGACTGGTAAAGGTAAACATTGGTTTAAAAAGTTTGGCGTTGACAGATGCACACAATAATAAAGGTTAAAAAAATACCTGCTTTATATTTGCAAAGGATAGAAGGGGAGATGCGCAGAACTTAATTTTGCGTTCTCGATCATCTTCGTGCGACGATCTTATTGACCCCCACTCCGAATCTATATGCAGTTTAAACTCTTGAATATAATCTTAGGAAGGTAAATATTGGTTTAACACGTTTGACGCTCAATATTGCGTTCTCCGTCATCGTACACTTGCGACCCCAAATATGAATCTCAAATTTATATGGAGTTAAAGCTCCTGAATATAATCTTCTTGGTTTATCTTTACCAATGTCGTAAATAAGAAATTATAGTCTATTTCATTTCATTTAATCTATTTTACTCCATTTAGAATATTATTATGTTACAAAAAATATGGACAAATCATATCAACCCTGTATTGTATTATTTTCAGAAAATAGGGCGAAATTAACATTATATTGAGAAATACAATTATTCGACTGCATTCCTTATATCAGTGGAATTTTTGATGTGGAACATAATTAGTACATATTTTAATGTTTTAACAAATGTTTATGATTTTATTATATAAAAATTTAATTATTAACAAATAGACTGAGTTTTATTAAAAATGTAAGAAAAAATACTTGTAGTTGCGCCAGCTGCTTGGTTTCAACCAAAACTATTTCAAAGTATAAAATAAAAGTTTAAAATTGGCGCGTCGGTCGCCACTGATGCTATCTGGGTTGCATCTGCGGCTTTCGCTCAAATGTCATTAAATTTAAAGTTAATTATAAAATCGTTAGAATATCTATAGATCAATTTTTTGTGAATTAATTTTGGAGGGGGGAATTGATCTATTCGGACGAAATTCATCGTATAATTATGATCAAACATCACGTAAGGTAAGTTTGTTTCATCGTTTAATTATACTTTCGGGTCTCGTCCTCTAGATCAATTACACTTAGTTATTCAAATAAAACGATTTTTAAATCTTTTACTAATAGTAAATTACTATATATTTATTAATATAAAAGTTTTAACGCAAGTTAAGATTGCTTAGAGAAAAATTTTGAGTCAAGAGCCAAAAGGCGATTATAATTCCGAGCAAACATTTCGGATGAATTTGCCCGATCTCCTTATTTCTTCGATGCTGATGCCCTGTCTCGCAGCTGCTGAAGTTGCTGCGGGGCTATAAGGTTTGAAGATTTCTGTGTCGATCCCAGCCCTGAAGAGTACTTCTCTTATCTATCTGCTTATGGTTTGGGCTGAGCAGGGATGATGTGGAGACTTACATGTTAAGATTATCACTTTTAAATCTGGGCTTCTAAGAGGCTCAGTCCTTTCTATGTAATCTCGAAGGGTTGAGGCGACGTAGATTGTCTTACCGGTCGGAAAGAAGGGTAGGACAAAATAGGATTGTTTCCGTCCTGGGGCTGATGTTTTAATTGTTGCCGGCTTGGAAATTGAAGAATACGTTGGCTGTGGTAAGGGATAGTAGTTACGAGCTTTAATAATAATAATAATATGTTTATTGTCCAACAGATATAAAATCCATTTACAGAACCATTACATACAAGAAATTAAAATAAGTCCTAATATTATTAAAAAATATATATATACAAAAAGAGGTATAACAAGATTAGACTAAAAATTTTTTACATAAGCTATCAATTATAAAACCAATACTATTGAAATTTTTGCACATAAAATAAATTGGTGACTTAAGAATAATATTCGACCTAGCGTTGGGGCAGTAAAATGTAAGGTTGGTACGAGTATTTCTTGGTATTAAATAATTTATTTGGTTTAATAGTAGGGGAGCGTCAGGTTTGTTATGTACCAAATTGTACAAAAATTTTACACTTAACGTGGCTCTCCTTAACTGCAGGGAACTAAACCCGAATTCATTCAAAAGAGTTAAGTGATCATAACCCTGATCTGGATATGCACCGTTTTGTTTAAACGAGAGGAATTTTAAAAACCGTCGTTGAATTTTCTCCAAGTTACTTATATTAGTAGAGTATATTGGATTCCAAATTAGAAAACCATACTCAAGCTTAGAGCTTACAAATGAATAATAAATAGTTTTAAACGCCATTTGACATTTAAAGTTTTTGGTATTTCTAATTATAAAACCAAGGGTTCTGTTGGCAGATGTAATTATGTTATTAATGTGGTTAAGAAAATTTAATTCGCTATCAAATAATACTCCCAGGTCTTTAATGGCGGTGACAAGGAAAAGTAAACTTAGGTTTAGGGTGTAATCAAAGAATGTTTTTTCTTTTTTTTAGTATATGTGACTACTTTACACTTGTTTGCATTAAGACCCAACGGGTTTTTCCTGCACCAGTCTTCAATCTTACACAAATCATTTTGAAGGGCCTTACAGTCATTAACACTGCCTATTTCTTTAAATATTTTCAAATCATCGGCAAACAAAAGTCTTTCACAAACAATATCGTCGCCTATGTCATTTATGAAAATTGTAAAAGAAGAGGACCTAGATTAGAGCCTTGTGGTACACCAGAAGTTGATAAAAACTTTAATCTCTTAAAACCACTATATATATATATATACATGCACGGCTATCAATACGAAGCCCGGTGCATTACACTGGCTAGTCGAAGCCCGGTAATGCGGGACGGGGCGGTTAACTGTTCGTTGGTGCATAAACAACAAGAGACACACTTCGCTGTTTATCAGAAGCCCTGCGGTGTTGCCAATGTCTAAATTTATAATTATAGGCAAATTTGATTTAAAATACCTAGACTATACCTAAACTTAACCTATATTTTTAAATAATGACGTAGGTATACTTAAATATTTAATAATATTGTTGAATTATAATTTTTATAATAAAAATTATTATAATAATAATTATTATTAAATTAATTATAAGTCATTATTTAAAAATATTGTCTAAATTTATAATTATAGGCAAATTTGATTTAAAATACCTAGACGATACTTAAACTTAACAATATTCTTAAATAATGACGTAGGTATACTAAAATATTTAATAATATTGTTGAATTATAATTATTATAATAATAATTATCGTTAAATTATAATTATTTATATTATAATAATTTAAAAGTATTGTTGAATTTAGGTACCTATAGGTATAAACATTTCATTTATTTTGTTTATACATCATAATTTTGAAAAGGTTTAAATATCTTATACAGGGTGCTCTACAAGCTCTATGGCAAACTTTGTCAGATGATAGCTGGGTTAATTATAAACATTTTTTCTTAAATGACATGGATGCGATTCGTTTTTGTTTAAAAGTTAAGCCTTTAAAAATATATTTCCATATGTTAATAAAAAATATATCTACAAATATATCAATAATTATAATTATTATAAGAATTATTGTTGAGGTTAGGTAATTTTGTGTAAAACTTAAATGGGAATCAAAACAAGTGAAACTGACTGAATATTTTTTTCATGAATTATAAAGACATCTAGTTTTTTTTTAATTATTAGATTTAAATACACCAAAAATTCTAAAAAATCTAAATAATGACGTATACTTTAATACACTGCCCGACAAAATTATCGCATAATAAATATAAAAAAATTAACTCTAAAACGCCTTTACCAATCTTTATGAAATTTTTGATAAAAATACTTCAACTTATATCTCAATTTACGTGTTAGAGGGTTTTTCGAGAAAATATGTTTAAAGCCTTTTTTATTTAATAATGAAAAAATGTTCGAAATATAACTTTTAGGGAATTTTTTAAATAAATAAAAAATATGCTGTTAAAGAGCGTATTTTTTTAGTACACCCTAAAAATTTTGTACAAATCAAACGAACATTAACGAAGATACAGCGCTTCAAAGTCGGTAAAAATGACGCCTTTTTGATTATTTTGCTGAAAAGTGGTCATTTTTCACGACTTTGAAGCGCTGTATCTTCGTTACTGTTCGCTTGATTTGTACAAAATTTTCAGGGTATACTAAAAAAATACGCTCTTTAAGAGCATATTTTTTATTTATTTAAAAAAGTAGTGATTTTTCGAACTTATTTTCATTATTAAATAAAAAGGCTTTAAACATATTTTCTCGAAAAACCCTTGAACACGTAAATTGAGATATAAGTTGAAGTATTTTTATCCAAAATTTCATAAAGATTAGTAAAGGCGTTTTAGAGTTATTTTTTTTTATTTATTATGCAATAATTTTGTAGGGCAGTGTATTTAAAAATAGTGTGATTTATAATTATTTTAATAAAAACTATTATATTATTGAATGAATTATAAGTCATTATTTAAAAATATTGTCTAAATTTATAATTATAGGCAAATTTGATTTAAAAGACCTAGACCATAGTTGAGGAGCATCCGTGGAAAACCGGCTATATCCATTTTAATAAATGTTGGGAAAATTTAGAAAAACTAAACCAAATTAAAAGTTGAAAAATAAAAAAAATAAGTGGGGAAAATTGCTATTTAGTTTAGCATCCTATAAACAAGAAAAATGTATTACAAACCAAATATTGTTTTATAGCTACATTATAAAGTAAAGCTGCCTTTTATCCAATAAAAATCGTAGATAAAATATTACTTTAACCAAAACGGTTGATAAAATAATATTGTAATGGTAAGTATAAATGGACAATCCTTATCTAAAAGGAACCAAGCGCCAAAAACTATTTTTGGACTTAACAACATTTTTTGTAAAATAACTCATTTTTAATAATGCTCAAAAAGTTTCTCATTATTTAGAACTTCTTTTAAATTATTGAGAGGACTTTCAAATTATAATTAAGTTTTTGAGCAGCATTAAAAATGAGTTAAGTATATACAAATAAGTTTGTTAAGCTCCGAACAAGTTTTTGGTTCCTTTTAGATAAGCACTATCCAAATAAAGAACCCAATTTCTTATTGTTGTTTGGTCGTTTGGTCGTTGTTTGCCATGTATAAATAAATTGACCAGTTGTGAATGTTAATTGACAAATTGCCATGAGAAGCTATCTGTCAAAAAGCAGTTTTTGCAATTCAATGTTACATTAAAATGATATTTAATAAAAATAATTTTTAATTTATTTCATACCGCTATTGGAAAATTTTAAAATAATTAAAAATTATTTTTATTAAAATTGGAACAGTTTCAAATAAATTAAAAATTATTTTTATTTAAATTATTTAAATGTAACATTGAATAATAATAATAATAATATATACAAATCCCCTTGTTTCCCCAATTAAAACTATGTAAAATATCTGGACAACTTGTAAAACCGCCCCAAAGAAAAATGCACTCCAAATAATATTTCAAAAATAAATATTTCTTTAAAATTAAGTGTATTACGAAAGTATTTAACAAAACATTGCCTTTTAATCCACGCCATGTAGTGAACAAAACATAATTTTGGGAATATAACATTTGTTTTGAAAATCAGTAGATACAAATTTAAGAATCCCGCATTATTTTCCCCGCCCTTGTGGAAATTTTTCTCTGAGAAAGTCTTACTTTCTCTGAAAAAGTCTGAATAATACTTATTAAGTCGGAAAAAGTCAGAATAAGACTTATTAAGTCGGAAAAAGTCTGAATAAGTCTTATTAAGTCGGACTAATAGCAAGATTTGGGAGTCTTCTGGAAGAGTTAATAAGACTTTTTAAGACTTAATAAGACTTTTAGTAGAGAAATGGTAGGTACCCATGGCGATAAAAATAAATATCCGAAATAATTCATAGAGGTTGTATTTGGTTATCGTAAAATAAAACACATAGACAAGTATTTATTAACATTTTTGCTGTTGTTATAAGCCAAGTTTATTGCATAATTACCTATATAAAGGGTGATTTTTTAAGTATGTCCGAACTTCTGACAAGTGTCTCGGTCAAACAAACTGTCAATTTTCATGCATCTAGAAACTAAGTTACTCAGTATAGTCTGACAAATCATCATGGAACGTTTAACGCTTGCAAATTGTCGAAATTTACCATCAAAACCATTGTTTTGTGCGCCAAACTTATCGTGCTCTTCGTGAATTTTATGGTATACATACGCCCAATCGAGCGATGTATTCGCCGAATCATCAAGAAATTCCGAAAGAATTTTACGCTGTTAGATATTAAAATAAAGACAAGAACAAAAACAGTGCGTTTCCAAGAAAATATCATCGCTGTTGCCGACAGTGATGAGAAAGACCCAAATTTGTCAATTCGTCGACATTCGCAGAAAGTTGGGCTTTGTTATTGGTCTACGTGGGAAATTTTGCGGAAATATCTTTATTTTCTTTGTGGTAATGTTTAATCTTTGGTAAATGTAAATAAACCAGCAACTATTCATAACTCGGACAATTGCGTAAATAAGACCTAAATTGCTTGATAAAATGGTCGGAAATTGGATTAATAGAATTCGCTTTGTTACAAGTAGCCGCGGAGGACATTTGACCGAAATTATTTTTAAACAATAATGTCATTGAATGTTATTTCATATAAAATAAATATTTTTAAGATATTTAATTTGGTTGTTATTTAATTTGAATTTAAAGTTCGGACACTCTAAAAAAATCACCCTTTACTAACATAGGTAAGGTGTAATAATTATAACAATTATAATTTTATACATACGATGCGCTTAACATGCTTTCATTGTTTCCAACATAGAAAAAGGAGTTAATATTAATTGATATTAAGTCTATAGACATGATATTTTCGATAGACTCATAAGACAAATATGGTTGATCTTCGTGTTTCATTCATCTTTGTATCATGGTTGATCTTCGTGTTTACGTACAGTGTTGCCATAAAAGTTCCTGACCATAAATCACAAAATACTAAAATAATAATAAAAATTTAACAAGATAGAATAAAATAATTGTGCATATTTAGTAAATATACAATATTATTTACTGAAAATTTCTTTTATTAATATTTTGATAGAAATTTGCAAATCACCCGCAAATATTATGAAAATACCCGATTTTCGAGTAAAATACTTGCAAACGGCAACACTGTGTCCCACTGACAGGTCAGCTGTGCTCTAATTGGTCAGCTAGCTAAGCTGGTCTCTCGATATTACGTCTTACCATGATACAACATGTTGTATCATGACGTCTTACGTCTATTGTTTGTAACAATGTTTAGATAGGTAAATATTTGCGTGTTTCAAAAGAAACTAATAAAATAAAACGTACAGTGGCAACTCCTTTTTCTATGGTGGAAGCATGCATGTCAAGCGCATCGTATGTATAAAATTATAATTGTTATACCTAATTATTACATCTTACCTATGTTATTATATAGGTAATTATGCAATAAACTTGGCTTATAACAACAGCAAAAATGTTAATAAATACTTTTCTATGTGTTTTATTTTACGATAACCAAATACAACCTCTATGAATTATTTCGGATATTTATTTTTATCTCCGTAGGTACCTACCATTTCTCTACTAAAAGTCTTATTAAGTCTTAAAAAGTCTTATTAACTCTTCCAGAAGACTCCCAAATCTTGCTATTAGTCTGACTTAATAAGACTTATTCAGACTTTTTCCGACTTAATAAGTCTTATTCTGACTTTTTCCGACTTAATAAGTATTATTCAGACTTTTTCAGAGAAAGTAAGACTTTCTCAGAGAAAAATTTCCACAAGGGCGCCTTCCTATCAAAAAGTCATCGAGCGTATAGTCCCCATTGTTGCCAGATGTACGGGCTTCGTATACTGCGTAATACTTATACAAAGCTGTATATAATCTCGTTTGACTCGTGTGCCCCCTACCGCCAAAGCATTGGAACTAAGGGTGTATATTTTGATAGGTTTGAATGGCATTAGGAAGCCCACCACTTTTTCGCCATTGAAACAAGGGGGCATCACTTAATTCTAAAACAAATTTATACACGCTAATTTTAGGAAGCCCGATTTCGGGCTTCGTAAAAACCGAGTGGGCTTCGTTTATACTGTAGAATGTAACGTTTCGGGCTTGGTAATATAGGATTGCATATCTATATATATATATATATATATATATATATATTTGTAGTGGGGATTTAATAATTACAGTGTTGCCTAGTATTATGTATACATATGACACCTGCAACACAAGTAAGTAAGCGTTGAAAGGCTGTTTTCTGGTCACAAATTTTTACTTCCCCAACAAGATTCAACATAAAAGAAAAAAATTTAGAGGAACAATTATTTGTGAGAACCAATAGAATTTTTGGAGAAAAAGAAGAACAATTTATATAACTTATTTTAAATGTGAATTTTCCAGTTTTTCAATCGCAAGATCAGAAGATAAAGTTAGCAAGCCGATCAAGAATAGAAGTAAAGAAAAAGAGAATGAAGAGCCTAAAATTGAAGAACTTAATTTGAAAAAAAGAATAGACAAAGTAACTGCCAAAACAAATTTACAAAAAAAAAATTTTTCATTTTATAATTTTACTTACCTATATAAATAGGGTATAAACCCTAAATGGTAAAAAAATTGGAACCGAAAAAAAACGTATGAACCGAAAAGATTGGTCAGAACCAGACAGAAATATTTTTTTGGGAACCGTAATTGAACCCGAATCGAAATTTTTTGTTTCTCTCAGAACCGGAACCGGACGGAACTGTTATTTCATTTGGGTCCGGGTCCCTGTAGGAAACACGAAATTTAAACATCTAGCATTAGTAGCAGACATTGAAGATGAAGTTATTGTAGGCATGGATATAATGAACATAATGAAATAAAGGATTTGAAGTGAACTTTCAACAAGGAATATTAAGGGTAAATGGAGAAGAAGTCGTGTTACATCGATCGAAAGAAAAGTATATTCGTGTAATGTTAACAGAAAATGCTTTGATACCGGAACATAGCTACATGATATTTAAAGCTTCTTGGCCCATATTGCTGGCGTCCGTGTTCAAAATAAATCTACCATCCTGAAGAGGATAACTTAGGACTGGTGAGCGGTTTTGTTGCAGATTCAAGAAGGAAAAGAGAAAGTTATTGGATACTTTAGTAAAACTCAATCCAAACCAGAACGAAATTACTATGTTACTGGACGCGAGCTTTTGGCAGTGGTCAAATCAGTCGAACACTTTTACAATTAGCTGTATGGAAGAAAATTCTTGCTGCCCTAAAATGGCTTTTGCAATTCAAGTATCCTGAAGGAAAGGAAGCAAGATGGATTGAGAGACTACAGGAGTTTGACTTTGACACAGAACATCGGGCTACAACTATCCATAGAAATGCTGACGCCTTGTCAAGAAGACCGTGCCCGAAAGACTGTAAACATTGTCTCAGGGTCGAAGAAAAGGATGTGGTTATTCTCAGGACTACACTTGTGGATGATCATTGGCAGTCCGATAAGGTTCAACAAAACCAGGGAGGGGATGCAGATTTGAAGCCCGTCATCGACTGGAAGAATAACGACCGCAAACCAATGGGGCAGGAAGTCGCCCAATATTCACCGAATGTGAAATCGTACTGGGTCCAATGGAATTCCATCATCTTTATTGACGGACTTCTAAAGCGCGTTCTTGAGACTCCAGAAGTGGGGGGGAAGACCGGAAGCAGTTAATAATCCCCAACAGGATACCAGAAGTGCTACAGGAAATCCATAATGGAACTACTGGAGGGCATCTTGGGGTGACGAGGACGCTTGGAAGACTTAGGGAGCGGTTTTATTGGGTCAATTGTCATCGAGATGTAAAGGAATGGTGCACGAAGTGCGCCGTTTACGTGGCTAGCAATGGACCCCAGAAGCGCCCAAAAGCTCCAATGCGACAGTACAATGTGGGCAGCCCATTTGAGAGAATTGCAATCGACGTGGCGGGTCCATTTCCGGAAATAGAATCTGGAAATAAATACATCGTCGTTGTAATGTACTACTTTAGCAAGTGAGCGAAAGCATACGCCTTACCAAACCAGGAGGCTGCCAGAGTCGCCGATGCCCTTATTAAGGAGTGGATTTGTCGTTTTGGTGTGCCAATGGAGATGCATTCAGACCAAGGCAGGAACTTTGAATCTATATTGTTCCAGAATGTCTGTAAGATTCTTAACATTCGGAAGACGAGGACAACCGCATTACATCCGCAGTCTGATGAAATGTTGGAATGAATGAATCGAACGATGAACCGGTACCTCGAAGGTAGTCTCTGATCACCAAAGAGACTGGGACCGCTTCCTCCATCTGCTCCTGTTGGCGTACCGTTCTTCTATCCACGATACAACCGGCCAGACACCCGCTAGCATTGGACGTGAGCTTCGTGTACCTTGTGACCTGAGGTTTCGTTGCCTACCAGGGGAATATATTGCTGGAGAAGATTACGTCAGCAATTTACGTAGAAAAATGAGCGACATTCACAGTTCGTTTAAATATCCAGAATGCCAGTAATAGAATGAAAGAGGCATACGATATCAAAGCGGAGAATGGAGGATTTCAACCTGGAAACCTAGTTTGGTTATACAACCTTTAGCGCCGTCGTGGTTATTCACAGAAGCTGCAGACTTCTTGGGAAGGAAAATACGAAGTCATGGATCGAATAAATGACATCATCTACAGGATCAGGAAACAACCAAGAGGAAAGCCGAAATTGATCCATTTCGACCGATTGGCGCCTTAAGCTGGAAACAATGATCAAATAGACGGTGCTAGAGCAAGGAGAGTTGCCTTTTGAAGACTTCATGTATTTATATTCAAGCGGTAAAAAAGCTCGGTATGGTGTCACTCTAGAATAACAAAAAGATGTGTTCTATTGAGGGATACCCTTTTGTCCAAGGATATCATGAACCTGGCGATACCGATGATTGCTTGTGGACTTGACGGTTTAGACTGAAGAATAATTAGTAGTATGTTGGAAGTTATCTTCAGATTTAGTGGCATACACATCCTTGTCTGTTGCCACAACCCCAAAAGAACAATCGGAAAGAAGACCGTAGACTGCTACTATAGGACGTCATAATGCAAGTTTGGATCCTCATGCAAATATCGCCATGGAGCTGAGGACCATGTCACGCTTCAGACTTTTCGGGAATGTTTTAAGAAGGGGGCAATGTGACGGGTGCCGCTCTGAATCTCGAAATGATGACTCATCACCGAAGAGTCATCGCCGGTGAGTCGGCGCTTAAGCGATCAAGAGCGGTGTGGAGATCGCTTGAATGTTCGGGAAGGTGCTTGCGTGACGTGGGTCACGAACGCACTTAATATATAAGTCAGAGCGAAGCGTCGTAGAGGCAGTCAAGCTTTGGTACTCGAGACGAAATAAATTAAATAAACCTGCAAATAAATAGACTCTTGTACAGTAGTGATATATAAATAATTAGTAGTTAAGTGATCAGTTAGTTTCATAGTTTCCTAGTGTTTTAATCGTTATTAAGTTATAAAATAAATCGTTTAGGTCGTTATTAAACCAGTGCGTATTTTATTCACACTACGAACCGATAAAAACGTTACATTATTTTCGGTCTCAATAGGGAAAATACACTTAAATGTAAAAATTAGTTTTTCTCCCATAGGACCCTATAGGTTTTAACAAAATTTTGTCAAATGCTTTATGGTTGCTCTATAGGGATATTCCTATAATATACATTTTCCCTATTGAGACCGACAGCTAATAACTCAATAAAGTATATATTATATACTTTATTGAGTTATTAGCTGTCGGTCTCAATAGGGAAAATGTAAAAGTTATAGTTTGCTATAAATTTTCTATCGGGCCGTATCCGGAAAAAACTATGGACAAATGCATGATTATTTTTATGGGTCTCTGTGGAGTATTTTAAGCAGGGTGGTGGTTGAAGAGCGACAAAGGAGAGAAATTACTGATGGACGACGTCGAAACGGACGAAGATTCTGATGACCTTGCTGACTTCGAATGGCGGCGTAAACGATTACGTTTTTAGAAGGAACGTCTTGCAAGCCATTATTCCTCGTCATGTGATCGGAAATTGCATTTGCTAATTAAAAAAGAGACACTAAAACCACTAATGAATAATATATTCATTCGTCAAATTACAATCAGCGGTAAAATGTGGCACACTTTCGTTGATTGGATTTTGAAAATCTGCTTACGTGATCATCAAATGAGCTCCGTATTTGTGCTTGCTGTAAACCATTTAAATATGAATATGGCGGCGAATTATATTGAGGACGCAAAATCATTGAAGCTATTGGCTTCTGTATCTGTATTCGTAGTTGTGTTCTACTCCAAGAGAACGGCAACACACTAAACAATATGCACAAACTGGAGTCGCAAGTACGAAACAATTTAAAAGACAATATTAATCGCTGCACGGCTCTCGATTGTTCAGGATTATGATTTGGGCCATCGGATGTTTTGTAATGTTCATTTATTGATTATGTTGGCTACTATACAGTTACTCTTTATTAATATATTACCGAGTCATCTCCCTGCTGCTTGTATTTTGGCTGCACTTACAAAAATGATGGTGCCATAAGAACATCAGTGTTTCTGGCGCTTTACATGGAAAAGTTTGAAATTGTGGACGCACCAACCAAAAGAGTTCATGGATACCAATGAGCGCCTCAATAACATGGTCAAATCGCTAGCAGAATCCAAGTATTCGAATCGCCCCAATAGAATTGCACACAATTTACGACGAAATTGATTTTTTTGTTTTGTTGTGTTTGATTTCAAGCCCCCATTCATTTATTACGCTATGTAATTAACTAATAAAGACAATTATAATATTTTATTTACTTACAAGATATTATTTTTTTCATATTTATTTCCTAAACGGCTAATTATGTCTTTTCTTCTTCTTCTCTTTTTTGGCTTTTCCCTTCCGGGATTTGGCCAGCTGACACCTTTGTCTGTAGCTGGGGAGGGGCGAGTCTAGGCGTTCCTATTGCGGCTCCCTTCTATTGGAAAAACTCTGTGTTGATATTTATTAATTTTACCAATATTCCTCAATTTTGTAATTTTGTCCCCTTTTCTTCTTTTTCTTATTTTTTTTTATTTTACATTTAAAAAAATCATTTCGATAGGTACTTGTTATTTTTCATTTTTTTTTTCCTTATTTTTTTTTCTTTTTTCTTTTTTTATAAATTGTTTTATATTTTATATACGACTTCCGCTGCTAACTATTTCGCGATTTTATTTCGGTTGATAAAACTAGAATTTAATCGGTAATTGTTTTATTCGTCTTTTGTAAGACGGTGGCCATGTTGAAGGGCCTTTCAATTCCCGCTTTGTGCAGTTGCAAGTACAGATCTGAGTTTCCCCCCGCGTTAATTGGACATCCCAGAAATATGTGGTCTAGGTCCCCATATTCCCCACATTCGCAAAAAGGGTCATCTCTTACCCCCACCCTGAATAGGTGAGAGAATGATTGGCAATGCCCGGTTCGCATTCTTATAATGGTTGTTATATGTCTACGATTAGTAAAATTAGGTTTTTTAAAGATTGGTACCTCTGGGAACCCAGCTTGTACCTTTTCGTAAAATTTACCAGGGACTAGGAGTAGTATTTAAACTCATTTTTAGTTTCGATCCCTGAGCGAGTTAAATTCGGTTAAACCAGTTTGAATCAATCGGTGATGCAAACAGTCCAGACGGCATGCCGCGGCAGCGAGATTTAATCTGAGCGATATTTAAACGCCTTAGAATAATTTCGATCTGCTCACGAGTTATATTCTTCGATGTATAGAAAGTTTTGATACTTTAGTGATTAAATCATACCAGATGATATTGGGATTAAATCCCAACGAGATCGGTAAGGATTTAATCTTTTTAAGAGTTTTAACTTAAAACTTTTAAGTTTACGCTTGGGCTTGGTTTTGGTACAAAATAGTTTTACTTTTTTAATTAGACTAATTATTAGAGAACATTAATTTAAAAATTTAAAGTAAAAAAAATTTAACAAAGAAATTTTAAAATTAACAATATAATATAATTTTTTTTCAAGCGGCCATGATATACAACCTTATATGCATGTATAGAGATAGTTAAAGTGCGTCTTTTTCATTAGCGGCAGACAAAAAACTCAAAAAAGCCTAGGGATAGAAGTAAATCCATAGGTGACTCAATAGACGTCAAATAATAAAATTAATTTAGAATTTCATACAAAGCAATCACGATGTATTAATTATATTAATTATAATCGCACGGAATATTAAGTGATTATTTATTAAATTTTAATTGAACGAAATAAAGAACAACTAGTTAATTAGTATAATATTATGATGATAGACGAGTCGCCAATGTCGGAACTCCAAACAAATGTCAGTACGTCAAAATTAATTCAAGCGCAGCATTTTGACAGAGCAGTGTTCATTTTTAGTTTAGGATATTTATCGGCATTGTAAGTAAGGGTTGTACGTTTTTTTTTAGTTTTTATCAATAATTTCTAATGCTTTTAGCCAAAATTTTATACCAGATGAGTTATGAGTAAATAAAATAATTCTATTGCTTATCCTATTTATATTACGCCCTTAAAAAAAAAATTGTATATGTTATTTGGAGTTGAAGCTCTTTTTGTGCTTCGTACAGTTGCCTGCCTCAGCCACGCTTCGTCCGTCAATTTTTGTACTCACCACAAAAAGAGTCACTTCTACTCCTTATGACATAATCTACTATTTTTTTCAAGCGGCCATGATATACAACCTTATATGCCTGTATAGAGATAGTTGAAGTGCGTCTTTTTCATTAGCGGCAGACAAAAAACTCAAAAAAGCCTAGGGATAGAAGTAAATCCATAGGTGTTTCAATAGACGTCAAATAATAAAATTAATTTAGCATTTCATACAAAGCAATCACGTTGTATTAATTATATTAATTATAATCGCACGGAATATTTAGTGATTATTTATTAAATTTTAATTAAACGAAATAAAGAACAACTAGTTTATTAGTATAATATTATGATGATAGACGAGTTGCCAATGTCGGAACTCCAAACAAATGTCAGTACGTCAAAATTAATTCAAGCGCAGCATTTTGACAGAGCAGGGTTTATTTTTAGTTTAGGATATTTATCGGCATTGTAAGTAAGGGTTATAAGTTTTTTTTAGTTTTTATCAATAATTTCTAATGCTTTTAGCCAAAATTTTATACCACATGAGTTAAGAGTAAATAAAATAATTCCATTGCTTATCCTATTTATATTAGGCCCTTGAAAAAAAAATTGTATATGTTATTTGGAGTAGAAGCTCTTTTTGTGCTTCGTACAGTTGCCTGCCTCAGCTACGCTTCGGCCGTCAATCTCTGTACTCACCACAAAAAGAGTCGCTTCTACTCCTTATGACATAATCTACTATTTTTTACTAAAAAGATATTAATAATTGGTAATTAATAATTACTTATTATTAATAATTATTGATTAATATTAACTTTTTAGAAAAACATTTTTATAGATTGTTCGATATTTTTATATTGTTAATTAATAAACATGGCAAGATGGGTATCTATAAAAAGGTCTTAAAATTTTCAATTTAAAAAAAATTATATTGCAAAATTAATCTGACAACATTGGTAATTACAAAAATGTCTTAATAATAATAATTTAAAAAATATTATTAATCCTCCCCCTAATTTTTAAAATTTTTACGTTGCAAAATTAACATTTCAAGATGGGTATCTATAAAAAGGTCTTGATAATTGCAATTAAAAAAATATATTAATTACCCCCTCCCTCCCCCTAATTTTAATAAATTTTATATTTATAAATTAACATAACAAGATGGGTAGCTATAAAAAGGTCTTGATAATTGCAATTAAAAAAAATATATTAATTACCCGCTCCCTCCCCTAATTTTAATAAATTTTATATAGCAATTAAAAAAAAATTATATTATTTACCCCCTCTCTTCCCCCCAGTTTATTAGGTTTCTATATTTCAAAATTAACATGTCAAGATGAATATCTATAAAGAGGTCTCACAATTTTCAATTAAAAAAAATAAATAACCCCCTGCCTGTCCCCCTATTAAAAAAATGTATATTGCAAAATTAACCTGGCCACATTCGTAATTAAAAAAGGTCTTAATAATTACAATTTAAAAAATATTATTAATTACCCCCTCCCTCCCCCTAAGTCTTAAAAATTTTGTATTGCAAAATTATCATGGCAAGATGGGTATCTATAAAAAGGTGTTGATAATTTGCAATTTAATAATGTAATAAATTAGGGGGCAGAAGGGGGTAATTAATATAATTTTTTAAATTGTAATTTTTAAGACCTCTTTATATGTAGGTACCCATCAGGCCATGTTAACTTTGCAATATAGAAATATAATAAATTAGGGGGCAGAAGGGGGGTAGTTAATATAATTTTTTTTAATTGTAATTTTTAACAACATTTTATAGATACCCATCTTGCCACGTCAATTCTTCAATAAAAAAGTTTAATAAATAAGGGGGGAAGGAGGGGTTAATTATTAAAATTAAAAAAAATGTAAATATTAACACCTTTTTATAGATACCCATCATACCATGTTAATTTTGCAATTTAATAATGTAATAAATTAGGGGGCAGAAGGGGGGTAATTAATATAATTTTTTAAATTGTAATTTTTAAGACCTTTTTATAGATACCCATCATGCCATGTCAACATTGGAAAATAAAAATGTAATAACTTAGGGTGCAGAAGGGGGGGGGGAGTTCTTATAAATTTTTTAATTGTAATTTTTAACACCATTTCATAGATACCCATCTTGCCACGTTAATTCTTCAGAATAAAAGTTTAATAAATAAGGGGGGAAGGAGGGGGTAATTAATATAATTTTTTAAATTGTAATTATTAAGACCTTTTTATAGATACCCATCATGCTATGTTAACTTTGCAATATAAAAATGTAATAAATTAGGGGATAGAAGGGGGGTTATTAATATATTTTTTTAAATTGTAATTTTTAACACCATTTCATAGATACCCATCTTGCCACGTTAATTCTTCAGAAAAAAAGTTTAATAAATTATCGGGGATGAAGGGGGTATTTAATATTATTTTTTAAATTGGAATTATTAAGACCTTTTTATAGATAACCATCTTGCAAGGTTTATTTGCAATAATAAAATTAATAAATAGGGTGGCAATTATTTTGTTTTTAAATTGTTATTATTAAATCATTTTAATGATACCATCTACTTATGTTAGTTTTGTAATGAATGTTACCATAATATTAATATAGTTTAACCATAGAGAAATGCAATGTATAATGTAACATTTTTATCAAATTTGATAATAGTTATTTATGTATTAAGGGCATAATAAGGTTTTTATGGTCCGAGGCGCTATTTCGAGCCCGAACGCGTTAGCGCGAGGGCTAGAAAAGCGTCGTAGGACCATAAAAACCAGTTATGCCAGCAATGCATACAAAACTTTATGCACGATTATTATATTAATATTTTTAATATATTAATGTTTTTAAAGACGTTTACGTCAAAGAATTTTTGTTATAATAATTATTATTATTGTCATATTATAATGTCAACTGACATCAGTCAGTTTTAAAGTTTAAAGATGAATGAAATTGAGGAAGCAGCTGAAAAGGCGAAAAATTGCGGCCTGCTGCCGGAAAAATCAAAATGGTTATTATTTAGAATATAAATCTTTTAGGTATTTAATCTTTAAAAGAGTAGAAGTGTTTTGATACTTTTGGGGTTGAATCCTTAATGTATCGAATCACTACGAGAGCGGTATAATTTAACTCATCTGGAGAGTAATACTTCGCAGATCGAAATAGGTTTCGATCGCGAGTGAGTTGAGAGCTATTCAAAATCAGTGATTTAATCCTAGTTCCTAAAATTTACCCTTTGACTTAGATATTTCTCTCCATTCAATTTCCCATTTTTGTTTAATATCCCGTTTAATGACGAGAAGTTAATTAACCCAGGGAACACCCACTGTTGCCACGTTTCTCCGCGTCATCATCACCCAAACTCAACAACACAACCCAACCGACCCCGCCCCATTGGGCCCCCCCGCCCCATTGAGCAAAAAACCCAACTAAAATGGGCAAATTTATGTTACGATAAAATAAATGAAATAAAAGGAGTTCGACAACTTCTAGTAGATTTTATGTTACGATAAAACTAAAACAAACCAACCAACCCAACCCAACCGAACACTGTTTAACAAAGAAACAACAAATTTATGAAATAAAAAAAGTTCGACAGCTTCTTAGTATCGAACCCGGGACCTCTCGCATGCCAAGCGACCGCAAAAAAAATCAAAATCAATATATTTCTCAATTAAATAATTACAGATCATAAAAAGGGTAAATAATAAAGGCCGCAATGTGGTGATGTAGTTGGCTGTAAAGAGGCGCGTGGAAGTGTGGTTCCACCTCTTGAGCCTCCCTGCGGTGAAGATGCGTGGTACGGGTGATAGCAGCGCAGTCTTCCGACGGTCTTTGTCCCTTGTACTAAGCCCTTTTTATTAGCATGGAGTTTGTCTGGCCTTTTCTCGCAGAGCGACCGCCCTACCATCTGAGCATAGATAATAATAATAATAATGACATTTCGTATAAGAAATTAGGTTAAAAATTTGTTTACGTTTAATAGTTTTGTTTGACAGATGACGCGGAGAAACGTGGCAACAGTGGGTGTTCCCTGGGTTAATTAGCTTCTCGTCGTTTAATAATGGGTAGGAATTCATATGTCCCCATTTTAGTATCTACTGGGTTGTTAAGGGTAGACCCTAGTTTGGCATATTGATCCACGATCTCATTACCCTTAATTCCATTGTGCCCTGGGATCCAGGCCAACCTGAACCCAGCCTTATCGAACAATAACTTTTTGGTAGTTAAGCTGAAGGCGTCGCATTTAGCGTTATAGTTATAGTCAGGGCCGCATCAAGTGTTTTTGCCGCCGGGTGCAATTAAAAGCTTGCCGCCCCTTAAAGGAAAAAAAATCTTAAAGGCCCTATTTTAACTTAATAAAATTATTATGTATGTATTAGTAGTTTTTCGGGATCTGCTCCGTGTTGTCGGTTTTTGGTTCTTAGAAGAACTGTATGTCTGACGACGTTTTGGTACAATCTCATGTAACATCTTCAGGTCTTATCTGCTGGGCTGCTGTTGCTGCTCTGCTGCGAGTTAGGCGTGTAACGTGTAACATTACAAAATAATTTACTAGAACTACCCCTAAAAGCTAGGTTTTGCTTAGCTAAAAATTTAACAACCGATATAATTCTTTCTAAAACAGAACACCATCTTTTCTGTTTACTGTTAATTAGTTTTTCCTGTAAATAATCTATTGTTATAAATGTTGCCAATCTCGAAATCCATCTAGCCCCAAAGAACTACATAGATGCATTTCCAAATAACTTACATGGGAAACAAAACACAGAGTATATTTTTTAGAATATCCAAGTGCGTTGAACGGATTCACCATTTGGTAAACATTTAAATATTTATTTCAATAACTTCTAGTGCTATCGTCTTTGGGATAAGTTGTTTTCTTATTTACCCTTTTCTACTAGCATTAACCTTATTTTGTCAGATAAAGGTGTAGAATCAATTACAATATTAAAAAGTTTACCGTCACTTTCTGTACAAATATTTTCTAAAATGCCGCCCTTCGATAGTTGCCGCCCGGGCGCAGTGCACCCTTTGCACCCTGGGTTGGCTCGGCCCTGGTTATAGTTTGTAAGTTTGTAGATTTTTATTTTATTTATTTATTTATTTAGTACATACAGAGAAAATCCAAGTAGTACAAAAAAAGATACAGTAAGAATACTTATATCAAAACAAAAAGAGAAGAAAAAATATATAATACACAAACATATAATTAACTATTATTAATAAGGTACTTTTTAAAAGAAAACAAGCTTACATTAAAAATATCGATATTACAGGAATTCAGATTACGTGCCAATCTGGGCACACAACTGAATTGCCTGTAATTAGTTCTACACAATGGAATATGTATTAATGCACTATTTCGAGTATTGATGGAGGTACACGTAAAGAAAATAGTTTGAGTATTTTAGAACAGTTAATCAAATTATTAAATATCTTAAACATACAAATTTTATCAAAGTTTAAATATGCTCAAAGAAAACTCTAACCTCTCGGTAGGCCTCCACCAGGCACAAAGTTTTGCTGAAGTGAGGATTGTTATCTAATAGGCGACTTATTCTATCCAGGATATCGAACAGTGGGTGAGACGCGTAGCCAGCCAATTTAAAAGTGAATTTAGACGCTAGCCACCTTCTGCGATATAACAAATGCAACTACGAACACTAAGCCAGAAGCGCGTTTGTGGGGGTCGACCTCATACATCCAGTGATAATTCTCAATGCTTGGTATTGAGCCTTATCAAGTTTGCATAGTTGTGCTTTATTAGTGTTAGATATTAAAATGCTACCAAAATCCAGATGGGATTTGGCAAAGGCTCGGAGAAGGTTGCAGCCACTTTGAGCTTTATTTAATGTCTGATTAATATGGTGGTTCCATTTAAGAAGACTATCAAAAATTACTCCCAGGTACCTTACTTTATTTTTTAGCATAATATTTTTGTTATTTATCTTAATTGTCGGGGGTGTGGTTCTTTTGGGTCCCTTTGAAAACCAAATAGCCTCGCATTTTTCAGTCGATAATGTTAGTTTGTGTCTGGTAAGCCACTTATGTATATTGTCCAGTACCCTATTTATCTTTTCTGTCATAATGTTGATATCACTTTCCCTAACAGAAACCAAGAGGTCATCTGCAAAAGCTAGGAGTCGTGACATCCCCTTCCACGCAATCAAAAATGGATTTTAAATAAAAGAAGAGGGCTCAAGGGTGATTCTTGTCCCAGACCATAGTTGATACGTTCCCTACCATTGATATTTCCCTGTTTATCCCTTACTGAAATAATCCTATTGGTTATGATGTTGTATATTAGGTTGCAGTAATGTAATGGAATTTTTAGTTCCTTGCAGTAATTGTACAGAATTGACGGATCGACATTATCATACGCGGCCTTGATGTCCAGCAGGACCGCTAGGAATGATTGGTTCTTAGCGAATGCCAAGTGGACTTGAGCGGTAAGAAAGGCCGTATTATTGAGTGTTCCCACGTTTTTCCTGAAACCGGTTTGAAAAGGGCTAACAGTTTTTTTGTTTTCTAGAAACCATTCTATTTTTATTTTAATAAGACCTTCCAGGAGCCTTAGAGGTACTGGAGTAAGGGTTATGGGTCTGTAGTTTTTATAATTGTTAGCTGTTTTATTGCGTTTGAGTATAGGCAATACCACGAGATCCAGCCATCTATCTGGGACTTTTTGTTTAGATATACAGTCATTAAATATGTTAACCAGGTTTGATAAACGCGTTTCTGGAAGGTTTTTGATCATGGAGAACGAGATCTCATCTCTGCAGGGCGCTGTGTCTTTCTTTTTGTTATGGAGGATTATTTTTAGTTCATTAATAGTAACCCTAGTAGGATTTTCATTTGTTAGAGTTATTTTAAAGTGTGGGTTCAGATTAATGCGGGCTATATTAGACAAAATCCGGAGCGCCATAGCAGTATCATGGATTGCATTATTCATAGATATGGTTGTATTGGAAAACTTTTTAATAACATTCCAAACATAGGACGTGTTTGTTTCTCTGTTGAGGGAGGCACAGAAGTTTTTAAAACTATTTCTTTTAATTTTATTTAAATCCCGTTTGGGTTTTGCAATTATTTTTTTAGCTTCAATGAAGTTTACTAGATTGTTGTATGAATTTTTTTATGGTGTTTTTTCTGGTCTGAATCAAACGTGTACAATCCTAATCCCAACATGGCAACCCTGGTTTCCTATTATTACTGTTTTTTTGGGATATGAATGTCCGCGGCAGTTTGGATGATGCTCTCCATATATATATATATATTACATATGGTATGTCTGAGTCCTGGATTTTGTCAAATTCCTTTTGAGTGGTATTTTTGTAGCTGTCCGAGTCTGCTTTTTTTAAGTTTCTGGTTAATTTATTAGTAGGGTTGCTAAATGATTGGTTGTTTGTGGAGTATGTCAGGATGGTGGGAAAGTGGTCGCTTGACCCGCTGTCTAAATTTTTTTCCATGGCGCATAGGGACTCTCGGCTGCTGATATTAAAGATAGGTCTATGGGAGTCGGGTTGTTCCCCGGTTTTGTTAGTCTAGTTGTGGAACCGTCGTTCATGACTACCAGATAATTATCGTTAATAAATTCAGATACTACTATGAGCATTAAAATCTCTTAAAATAAACATGGCTCCCTCCAGCTTATTAGTGAGACTGTTGAGGAAATCTCTGGTCAATTAATGTGTAGGGTTAATGTTTAGAAAATTCAGATTATGTATTTTTATTGATATACAACTTACTTTTTCTTGGTTAGTTTCTGGGAGTATTTTGATCACTGTGAAATCTAGATTTTTTTTTATTAATGTGCTTATGCCAGCATACCCGGCTTGCCGGTCATTTCTGATCATTTCATATCCAGGGATATGAACTTTTTGATATGGGAGGAGCCATGTTTCATTTAGAAGAATGATATTAGGATTATATTCTTTAATTAGTAAGATTAGATTGGACCTATTGGAGTTGAAGCTTTTTATATTCCATTGCAGGGTTATAAGATTATGAGCCATTATCTTAGTTACTTTCTTGAGTTCGTTATCTGAGTCCAGGTCCATATCTAGGATTGTATCGTTTGATTTGAAATTATTGAGTGCTTTAATAAATTTAGTTTTGTTTTTGTCTGAGAATCTTTGAAAAAGGTTAAAGGAAGTTTCGAATTTGCCAAACTCAGTGGGAAAATTGATCTCCATGTCTTTATTAGACTTGGGATCACCTATGCAGTCGCCATTTGGAGAGTTTTGGCTCGGGTTGGAGCTTGACCCTTGGGTTGAGGTCATAGGGGAGGCAGAGGGTATGTACCTAAAGAGGCACTCCTCATGCGCTTTTTTATCGTATCCCGGTGGTATAGTATGTCTACTTCTTTTGGTAGGGGATATGCTATGGGAGTATTGTCTTTTTGGGCCTCTATTTTCATTGTTTACGATTTGTCTCCGGGAGATTTTTACTAAGTTATCTTAATTTTTTTTTAGTGTGTTGGGGAAGTCATTTGGTTGAGGGTGGGGTTTGGATAGTGCCTGATGGGCTTCAAAGTATGAAGTTTTACTGTATTCGGGGCACAATTTGTTGGTGGCCTTATAATTTCCATCACAATGGAGGCATTTGGTCACACAATTGTCACTTTCAAGGCATATGTCCTTATTTCTGGCATTTTTCCTTCCCTCTACATTTTTTTTTAGATGCCCATAAAGAAACATTGAGTCACTGGTGCTATGTACACTGTAACTCTTACTGGGAAATTGTATATGTATAAATTTCTTGGCATTGTAGTGCCTTTAAAAGTCAAAAGTAAGGTACCTGTGGGTTTAAAAGATATGACTGGCTTTGTCTTACCTACTCGTCAGTGGTTTCTGTTATTATTTTTCTGTTAAGTCGCCTAGCGTCCACGATCCTCACCTCGGGGCTGGCATTTTCAATAATTTCATCCACCGAGAGTCCACCCAGATAACAATTATGACATCATTTAAGACATCAACGTGAAATCATTTCTGATTTATTCAGTGATGTCACTGAGGTACGCATATGTGTTCCCCTTTTGATGAGCAACATGATATTCTTAATGAGTCACACGATGAATTCATTGTGACATCAACGTGAAATCATTGCTGATTCATTCAGTGATGTCACTGTGGCACGCATAAGTGTTGCACTTTTGATGAGCATCGTGAGATCCTTAATGTGAATGCAAAAATATAACCTAATTTTTTAAGCGTACCAAATATAACAAATCAAATTAAATCAAATACAAAATAATATTTAAAATCTTACTTACCCCAGTATAACAAAAACCAAAACACTTAAAATAATACTAATGCACATTCTGTATTGCAGAATAATCTCAAATTTCTTTAAAAAAAACCATTACATATCACGGCACTACCAGAGATAAAAAAGGGCACTACCTCTTGTAATATGTATTATCTCTATAAAGTAGGGCACCACAATGATATTTTTACCAACTTGCCCATATCGAGGATTTATTCCGAATATTGCCGAACCGTTAAACTTTAGCTGCTAAAGCATTATAATTATGGCGATAAATTTAAATATGTAGTGCCACTATAGTAGTGGTTATGTACAAAAGTACTTGATTACATCAAATGTACTCGAGTACAAAAAATGTACTCGAGTACAACCAATGTACTCGTGTCCGTTTTTACATTTTTATATAAGTAAATAAGTACAAGTACAAGAACTTTTTTTGAAATGTACTCTGGACTAAGTACCGAGTGCATACTTAAAGTACAAAATTTGAGTACAAGTACTCGTGTACCGCACAGCTCTGATACCATGGCAACACTGTTATGCACTTATAGTTCAGAGAAAAACCTTATGGTTATAAATTTAAATTATGGCACTATCACATCAAATGCATTTCTGTGAAATCACCTGGACCTCACCTGGAGCTCATCCAAATCATTGCTAAGCTCATCCTGAGTTAACTAGTTCTTGATGAGATCATTTGTGAAATTAATTTCACAAATGATCTCATCAAGAACTCAGGATGAGCTCAGCAATGATTCAGCTAATGAGCTCCAGGTGATTTCACAGAAATGCATTTGATGTCATAGTGAGTTCACTGTGAGCTCACGCGATGATTATCACTGAGAGATTTTTTAATGAGTCATAAATGTTATCTGGGCAGGATCCACATTTCTGACTATGCCCCTGCATGAGATTGAGTTGATCGAGATGGAGATTTTGTAACCTTTCTCCTTCAGTTCCTTGTTATCTAAAAAATTATTAGCATCTTTGTAGTTTGAGAATTCTACGGCCGTTTTATTTTTACCCTTATTTTTAAGTTTAGAAAAATTTACAATGTTATTTTTGTGAAGCATTTTAGCCATGGAAATATGGGCGTAGGTATCTTCCCACATTCCTGTTTTTTCAGATCCCTCTAATATTACCGGGAAAGGTCCATTGTCAAGAAAAGTAAAATTATTTTTAACCTTAACCTTATCTTTGCTCAAATAATTAGCAGCGTCTATGTTAATATTATCACCGTTAGATTTGGCTGGGCTCGTGGTTGATGGATCCGTAATCGTCGGATCCCCGCCCTTTAACCCATGTGTCTCGTAACTTACGGTTGCCACCTTTTTTTTTGCAGTTAAAGTACATTGGTTATTATAGGTAAGAAAAAAAAAGTACAAAGTATCAAAATAAAGTAATTTTTTTTTTTTAATTTAAAAAAATATTTTTTATTGCTTTTTGTGGTTTGTATCAAATTAGTATCTCTACTAAACAATTGCACAGCATCTTTACAGTCTATATTTAAATTAAAGTAAATAAGTAATTCATTTTTTATCAAATTCAGAGACGCTTTGTTTTTATCGTCTCGCCATTTGCTATTCATCACAGAAAAAACTCTTTCTGTGAATTCTGACGTGGCGGGAATAGACAATAAAAATGAAATTACTTTATACAAGTTTAACAAATTATCATCAATCTTATTAAATACTTGCTGCCATTTTTGTGCAAAACCCTTAGAAGTACATATACGATTATGAAGTTGGTTTAATAAAGCGATTTCTCCATAAAGATCATCCATGTCTACATTAAGTTTTTGCAGATTTAAATTTTCAATTATGTTAACAATATTATCAAATTCTATATTGATCTTTAAATTTATGTTACCAAGTGTAAATAACCAGTTTGTGTTATTAAAATCAAACAATTTATTCAGGTACTCTAGGGCTTCGTCAATAAATAATAAAAAATTCCTGTGAATTTTCCTAGTCAGTTCCGGTGAAGATAACAGTTTAATTTTTTTGCCTGTTTCAAAGCCAAAAAAGAGATCTTGTTTTCTTTGTGTTAATCCATCACTAAGACTAACCATAATCCCATAAATATCTAAAATTGTTACGCAGTTGCCTTCTAGACATTTAACAGCTTTATTAAATAAAGTTAATAAGTGACTACAAAAATGCAAATAAATTTCAATCATATCATTCTCAGTTTCATTGAGCATCAATAAATTTTGTAAAACCATTGGAAAGTGGTCTAAACTTAAAAAGTAGCTTCTAATAGGGGACCAATTAAATAATAATGTATCAATTCATAAAAGTCTCCATCTACTGATGCAACACATTTTTTCAGCTCCTCTCTTCTTACAGCAGAATGTGAAAAATGAGCATAAATTTTTAAAATCACATTTTCTATGTCATGTGATAAAAAGCCCATGGCATGTCTTACGCAATTATGCACTATATGTGCATGACAATTGCCTTTAATTAAATCTGGTACCAAATTTTTTATATTTGTGAATAAAGAATGATTGACACCAAAATTAGCATTTGTATTATCAGCACTTGACCCAGATACATTATAAAAAGATAATTTGTATTGCTCTAATGACTTTTAAATTGCTTCAAACATACCATCAGCAGATTCGTTACTATTTTCATAAAAATCTAACAACTTGTTTTCAATGCAATTTTTGGCCGTAAAATATTGTATCACTAATGAAAACAGTTTTATATTTTTTTTGTTAGAAGCATCTGTTTGTAAGCAGTAAAACAAATTATCTGTATTAAAAGCATCCATTACATTTTGTAAAGAATATGGGCCCAACACCTCTGTAACTAGTGCTTCCATTTTTGTTCTAGCTAGACGAATTGCTGTAGCTGCAGCTGAATTGACATAAATAATTTTATTTAATTTTATAGTACAATCCATGCTATTGTAGGATAAATTATGTTTTACAGTGTGATATGTTAGGGCTAACTCAGATGCAACAACATTTCACTGCATCGATACGATGTGGAAGCAGAAGAAGAGTCAAGGAATTTCTCAAGTAGTCTCCTCATTTCTAATGTTGATTTGTGTTGTTTTGTTTGCAGGTGTTGTTTTACCTGAAAATAATAAGAATAATCCCGTCACCTTACCCATCACCTCCAGTCATCATAAAATAATTATACTTTCAAAGTTATTGGGAAAAAACTGCATATTTATTTTAAATAAAATCAAATCATTTTATAGCATAGTATAGTTTAGTTTTAATATTTAATGCAACCATACCAATACACACACACGTGCACACACAGAAAAAAGAAAATTTTTCTTCTTACTTGTCCTATTCCTGCTGAAGCAATTGTAAATGTAACTGCACACAATTTGTATTTTCCATTATATTCGTTTTGTGGATCATTAATTAACCAATCACCATGTTCGATTTTCCACTGACTTTTATACTTCTGCAATCGTTTTTTTTTTCTGTTTTGTCGTATCATTTTTTTTAACATTTTTTTGGTGTAACATATTCACTATCTGATCCGTTTCACTATCGAAATTACGTTTTGTAGGTGTATGTGGACATTGTGGAGTATTCTTGTCCATGATTTACTAATAGTATAGTAAATTACTATACCTAGCATAAATCTATAAAACTATAAATCGTATTCTTATTGCACTTACACCGCTTCGCACAAATTAAACAAGATATTGTGTCTTCTTCTTCTTCTTTCAACTAGGGCGGATTTATGGCTTAACCACCGCCCTTATGGTCCTGGACAAACGTCCTTATTAACCGGATTAACACAATGCAGGGCTAGATGCTCCCGTGTACGAGTTTTGGTTCGTCCCGCGCATGACGTCACTTGATGAGTAGTTGCCGTGAGAATACACGAATAATAGTAATATTATCAAAGAAAACAGAGAAATATCTGGACATATAGTGCGTTTTTATTAAACTTAATATTAAAGAAAGTGTTATAATATGGATAGTAGATGCTTTCAGTCCTTGATAACATTTAGGGCTGTATACTATAGTTTAAGCGTTGGTGTTTTAAATTAAACTTATAGTCACTGTCCAGAAAATGTTTATAGGAAACAGAAGCGGTCTTAACGTTAATATTGTCTATTATTTTTGTGGCATTTAAACACTGTTTCCACAAATCAAACTTTTTCGGGAATCGATTAAATTTAATGTTTTTATTTAAAGGGTTTTTCTTGGACTGGTTGTCCGAATTGCATCCAAATATGCCACACCGCATTTTAATAAATGCAAATGGCACTACACAATCTAAAACACAAACAAAACAAGTTAACGCAACACAAAAACAATAATAAACAAACCGAACAGGTTAACACAACGCAATAACAATAATTTGAACGCTGAAAAGTAATTCGAACCTTACCGAACACAAAAACGACAAGTTAAACAAAAAATAGAGCAAGTTAACATCCAAAAGCATCGCAAAAACAAGAATTTTAGCAGCAGATAATTAAAAAGCACGTTAATGATTTAAAAACACTCAAGTGACGTATTTAAGCCCCGCCCAACATGCGCACCATCCTATCTTAAGGTGTATGTATCTTGACACAATGCTTCTGTGGTGCTGGCGAGTGGCGACATCGATAAATTTCGTTAAACGAAAAAATACTTACGACTAATCTTTTCAAAATCCCAAAGAAATCAAATCAGGCGAAATAAAGTATTTTTGTGTACTTTATTGTTCTCATAAATTATAGAGTACAATTACCTAAAATAACGTATAATAGTTTATTATAAAGTAAGGGTGGCAACCCTACTCGTAAGCCATATTTGGTATTGAGCGGAATATCTCGTCAATATAATATCGATTGCTTAATAAAAAACGTTTGAAAGTACGTACCAGATCTCTACTTTGCAATATACACCGAGCAGAAGTTATATTTTGTTGGTATTGATAGGATTTAGCTATACCTTCTAACAAAAGACATATAATTCTATAGAACGGTTGGGATAGCTTGTTACTGGTAGCGCCAGCACGCACAGCATTTCATGCCGCCCCAGAGTGTTAGATCACCTATTATAATTTTGTTAATGACAATAAATAATGTAAAATTTACTTATTTAGGTCAAATATTGTTTAAAAACCATTTGCGATTATCTATCAAAGATTTAAACAATTAATTTTTACATCATCCATGCCTGTGTTATAGAACTCCTATTTCGGGGAATTAAATTACCCGCGGCACGGCACTGCACTCCGGCAAAATTGCAGCAACGGAACAAATGCTGCTACGCTTTAATTGGTTGTCGATGGGTTACTTTTAATTCTTCTTCTTCCTTGGTGGCCAATAGCCCTAATGGTCTCGGTATCAATGTACCATTTTGTCAGTTTTTACAAATAACAAAATACCTCGCTAAAAGGTCAAAGCTTGCAATATAGTCCAAAATTACAGGTATATATAGTATATATATATATATATATATATATATATATTATATACCTTTATTTTTGGACAATATCGCAAGCTTTGACCTTTTAGCGAGGTATTTTGTATATTTCTATACCCGGAATCCAATTTTGTCCCTACTAGGTCGAAAAGTCATCTATATTTCATACTTTTCATTGAGCGGTCCGCACATTAGCACCAACAAAACAGAACTGGGGGTTAATTTTCTTCACCTTCTTTTTCCTTGGTGGCCAAAAGCCTTAATGGTCTCGGTTTCAATGTACCATTTTGACCAGCAACAAGTCCATGCGCTTCCCGAAGCTATCCACCCATAGACACGTGAATTTTTCAAATCTTGGATCATCCACTCAATGTATTGTACAAATTACAAAATTCCTCGCTAAAAGGTCAAAGCTTGCTATATTGTCCAAAAATACAGGTATATTTCTATAGCTTGACCCCCATTTTGGCCCTCCCAGGTCTAGAAGTCACTTATATTTCACTACTCTTTCATAGAGCTACCACACACTACGAGCACCAAAATGGAAGTCGGGGTTACTTTTAATTCTTCTTCCTTGGTGGCCAAAAAGCCTCAGTTTTAATGTTATATTGACCAGCAACAATTTTATCGTCCATGCGTTTCACGAAGCCATCCACCCATAGACACGTGAAATTTTCAATCTTGAAACATCCACTAACTTATTTTTACAAATTACAAAATACCTTGCTAAAAGGTCAAAGCTTGCGATATTGTCCAATAATACAGGTATATTTCTAGACCCGGAATCCACATTTGCCTCTACTAGGTCGAAAAGTCTTTTGTATATAAACTTTTGTATAGTTCTTCTTTTTCCTTGGTGGCCAAAAGCCTTAATGGTCTTCAATGTACCATTTTGACCAGCAACAAGTTTTACCGTCCATGCGCTTCACGAAGCCATCCACCCATAGATACGTGAATTTTTCAATCTTGGAACATCCACTAAATCTTTTGAACAAATCACAAAATACTTTGGGTATTGTCCAAAAATACAGGTATATTTCTATGCCCGGAATCCCATTTTGTAGCCCCTAGGTCGAAAAGTCATCTATATTTCATACTTTTCATTGAGCGATCCGCAGACTAGCACCAACAAAATCCAACTTATTCTAGCATACCATTTCCAGATTCTAGTTCAGAAGTACTACTTTTCTTTGACTAAAATCTTGTTTGAAGGAAAGTATTTAAGATTTAAGATAAAATGTTTTTTTATGAAAAATGTCAACAAAGCCTTAAGGCTTAATTAAACCAGGGACCCGCAGAGACCCTTGTCTCTGGGGATTCGGACCCAAACCAACTCTCCCTTGTCTCTGGGGACCGTTTTTGGACAGAAAAACGCACCGGAACCGGTATTTATTTGTGGACCGGAACCGTAACCGAACCCATATTATTTTTAAATGCAAGTCTAGAGACCGAACCCGAACACTTTAAATTTAAAAAGAGTTTTTAGGTTATTTGCGGTTTTTTTCTTAAATTCTTTTTGCAAAAATTAAAAAAAAATATTTTGTTTCGTTAAAAAAATCTATAAATCTGTTTTTGCAAAAAAATATTTGAACACGGTCTATAAATCTATAAATTATACACTCTGACACAAGTATTGTTAGGGGTACCTGCTGTGCTAATAACAATTGTAAATGTTGTATAAATAATTATTGTAAATGTAAATTAAAATTATTTTATTGGAAAAAAAAGATGTCATATGTATACCTATATTATATATATTATATATGTATAATACATATACAATGTATTATATAATACTAGGAAACACTGTAATTAATAAACCCCGACTACAAAATATCCTACCGACTGCGCCATGAAATAAATATGTAATACCAGAGTAGGTAATGTATAAAGAATAATCAATTATATTAACTAACATATTTTTTTCCAAAAGTACTCGTACTCTTTACTCGTGTTTTCACGATTTCTACTCGTAACCGTAACCTCTCTTTACAAATGTACTGTATCGTTTTTAACTGTTCGTAGTGTGAATTAAAACACGCACTGGTTAATTAACGAACTAAACTATTTATTTAATAACTTAACTACACTTAAAACACTATAAAACTAACTAAACACTTAACTACTAACTATTTATATATAACTATTGTTCAAGAGTCTATTTATTTGCACTTATATTTATTTATTTCGCCGCGAGTACCAAATCATAACTGACTGCCGTGTGCTGCTCCGTTTCTTATATATTCAGCGCCAAGGTCTTCTGGAACATTCCAGCGAGCTCCACACTCTCGATTATTCGAGCGCTGAGTCACCGGCGATGACTCACCGGCAATGACTAATCGGCGATGAGTCATCACTCCGATATCCAGGGCGGTACTCGCTACATTGCCCCCGTCTTAAAACATTTTCGTCCCGAAAATGGTCCTCAGCTCCATGGCGATATTTGCATAGAGATCCAAACTTGCATTGTGACGTCCTATAGAAGTAGCAGTCTACGGTCTTCCTTTCGGTTGTTCTTTTAGGGTTGTGGCAACAGACAAGAATGTGTATGCCACTAAATCTGAAGATAACTTCCACCATACTTCTAATTATTCTCCAGTCTAAACCGTCAAGTCCACAAGCAATCTTCGGTATCGCCAGGTTCATGATGTCCTTGGATAAAAGGGCATCCCTCAATTTATTTAAGGCATTCCATACGTCACGGTAGTTTGGCTTCTGATGGGAGAGCTGCTTCGTTACCAGATAGAAGATACTTCTATTGCCTATCTGCTCATTATTCACAATTTCAAGCACCTCTCCAACTTTGGGATTCTGCCTTCGTAGCTCGTCGATCCGTCCAAACAACCGCTATTCCCCTGGACATCCTAAGGTCTTCCGCAACACAGTGAGCCAAGGAGTAATCGGCTGAAACCGTGAACAGATCTTGTTGTTCTTCTCGAGTGACACCAAAGCGAGCTTTTTTACCGCTCGAATATAAATACATGAAGTCTTCAAAAAGCAACTCGTCTTCCGGAGGATTAACTCGTCTTACTCTAGCATGGTTTATTTGGTCATCATTGTTTCCAGCGTAAGGAGCCAATCGGTTAAAATGGATCACTTTCGGCTTTCCTCTTGGTTGTTTTCTGATCCTGTAGATGATGTCATTTATGCGATCCATGACTTCGTATGGTCCTTCCCAAGAAGTCTGCAGCTTCGGTGAATAACCACGACGGCGCTGAGGGTTGTATAACCAAACTAGGTCTCCAGGTTGAAATCCTCCATTTTCCGCCTTGATGTCGTATGCCTCTTTCATTCTATCACTGGCACTCTGGATGTTTAAACGAACTCGGCTGTGAATGTCGCTCATTTTCCTACGTAAATTGTTGACGTAATCTTCTCCAGCAATATCATCCCCTGGTAGGCAACCAAACCTCAGGTCACAAGGTAGACGAAGTTCACGTCCCATAACAATGCTAGCGGGTGTCTGGCCGGTTGTATCGTGGATAGAAGAACGGTACGCCAACAGGAACAGATGAAGAAAGCGGTCCCAGTCTCTTTGGTGATCAGAGACTACCTTGGACAGGTACCGGTTTATCGTTCGATTCATTCGTTCTACCATTCCATCGGACTGCGGATGTAATGCAGTCGTCCTCGTCTTCCGAATGTTAAGAATCTTACAGACATTCTGGAACAATATAGATTCAAAGTTCCTGCCTTGGTCTGAATGCATCTCCATTGGCACACCAAAACGACAAATCCACTCCTTAATAAGGGCATCGGCCACTGTGGCAGCTTCCTGGTTTGGCAAGGCGTACGCTTCCGCCCACTTGCTGAAGTAGTCCATTACAACGATGATGTATTTATTTCCAGATTCTGTTTCCGGAAATGGACCCGCCACGTCGATTGCAATTCTCTCAAATGGGCTGCCCACATTGTACTGTCGCATTGGGGCTTTTGGGCGCTTCTGGGGTCCATTGCTTGCCGCGCAAACGGCGCACTTCTTGCACCATTCCTTCACATCCCGTTGGCTGTTGACCCAATAAAACCGTTCCCTAAGCCTTCCGAGCGTCCTGGTCACCCCAAGATGTCCTCCAGTAGTTCCATCATGGATTTCCTGCAGCACTTCTGGTATCCTGTTTCTGGGGATTATTATCTGCTTCCGGTCTTCCCCCCCTTCTGGCATCTCCAAAACGCGCTTTAGAAGCCCGTCACTTAGGATGATGGAATTCCATTGGGCCCAGTACGATTTCACATTCGGCGAATATTGGGCGACTTCCTGCCACGTTGGTTTACGGTCGTTCTTCTTCCAATCGATGATAAGCTTCAAATCCGGATCCCTTTCCTGGTCTTGTTGAACCTCAGCGGATTGCCAATGATCATCCACGATTGTAGTTCTGCGAACAAACACATCCTTTTCTTCGGCCCTAAGACAATGTTTACAGTCTTCCGGGCAGGGTCTTCTTGACAAGGCGTCAGCATTTCTATGGATGGTCCCAGCCCGATGTTCTGTGTCAAAGTCGAACTCCTGTAGTCTCTCAATCCATCTTGCTACCTGTCCTTCAGGATTCTTAAATTGCAAAAGCCATTTAAGGGCAGCATGATCCGTTCTTAGCAAGAATTTTCTTCCATACAGGTACTTGTAAAAGTGTTCGACTGATTTTACCACTGCTAACAGCTCGCGTCGAGTAACACAGTAATTTCGTTCTGGTTTGGATAAAGTTTTACTAAAGTATCCAATAACTTTCTCTTTTCCCTCTTGAATCTGCGACAAAACAGCTCCCAGTCCAACATTGCTGGCGTCCGTGTCCAAAATAAATTCACCATCCGGAAGAGGATAACTCAGGACTGGTGAGCTGGTCAACGCGTTTTTCAGGTTCTTAAAGGCTTCTTGGCATTCTTCGTCCCATTGAAATCGTCTTTCTCCCTCTGTTAAACGTGTCAAAGGCTTAGCAACCTTTGCGAATCCAGGTACGTACCGCCGGTAGTAGGTGCATAATCCAAGAAAGCTTCTTAAGTCATGTTTGTTTTTCGGTACTGGCCATTCCCGCACCGTCTTCACCTTCTGTTTATCCACTGCAACTCCTTGACTTGAAACGACATGGCCCAGATACTGCACTTCCTTCTGGAACAAGTGACATTTCTTTGGGCTAAGCTTCAGGCCAGAACTTCTTAAGCGATGAAAGACTTCCTTCAGGTTCCTCATATGGTCCTCAAATGATTTCCCAACCACAATGATGTCATCAAGGTACACCAAGCATGTCTTCCAGGATAGTCCCTTCAAAACCATTTCCATGAGCCTTTCAAAAGTTGCAGGGGCATTACATAGTCCAAACGGCATGACAGTAAACTGCCACAGTCCTGCACCCACGGTAAATGCCGTCTTCTCTCTATCTTCTGGTGCCATTTCAACTTGCCAATAACCACTCTTTAAATCCAAAGTTGAAAATATTTGGGATCCAGCCAATGTATCCAGGGTGTCATCTATCCTAGGCAGAGGGTAGCTGTCCTTTTTCGTCACGTTGTTCAGCTGACGAAAATCGACGCAAAATCTAGTTGATCCATCCTTCTTCTTAACTAACACCACTGGGGAAGACCATGGGCTGTTAGATGGTTCGATCACCCCTTCCTTCTCCATTTCTTGCACTATTTTATCAGCTTCCTCTCGCTTAGCAAGAGGTAGCCTTCTTGCTGACTGTCGAATAGGCTGTGAATCACCTGTGTTAATTTTATGCTGGACAATTCTTGTCCTACCCTTCTTTCCTTGTCCATCATCAAAGACGTCCTGATAGTTGTGTATCAGCTCTCTCAGCTTTATTCTCTCATTTGGTTTTAAGTCCTTTGAAGAAGTCGAAAGCAGAGTCGTCAATTCATTGCTAATTTTCTTGGCCGGAACTCCAGACTCACGAATGCTTCTAATAATTGAGGAAACAGAAGAACAGTTACCCAAAACGATTCCTTTTTTCAAGTTCACAGAGTAACCATTAACATTCAATACTCTTACAGGCACTTCTTTTCCGACACGTATTAAAGTCTTCCCTACTACAACTCCTCGACCGACCTCTTTGTCATCAATTCTCGGCTCCAGAAGCATTATACTTCCATCTTCTGATTTACAATCCAAGAAAGCCTTCAATATCATCTCGCTGTTTTCCGGTATCAAAGCATCTTCTGTTAGCATTACACGAATATTCTTTTCTTTAGATCGATGCAACACGACTTCCTCTCCATTTACCCTCAATATTCCTTGCTTAAAGTTCAGTTCAAATCCTATTAAGTTCATAATGTCCATGCCTACAATAACTTCATCTTCAATATCTGCTACTAATGCTCGATGTTTAAATTTCGTGTTTCCTATGACCATCGTGATGTCCACTTCTCCATGAACAGTAGCAGTATCTCCTGTTGCAGTACGTAGTCGCCGATTGGTAGATTTTATCTTCGACTTTTCGACAATATCTGGCCGAATAATTGTCTTCGTTGCACCTGTATCCAGCAGCAGCACATGTAACTTTCCATTAATAAAGCCATCCACAAAAACACTGCTGGACTGATGTAGAAGAGATGCGACACGTTCGATATCCTCTGGGGCATGCTGGTTACAGGTCGACGGTTGCCCCTTTTCCTCGACCCTATCTAGTTTTCCGACTGAGAAGAAGTCGGCTCCACCTGGCTTCTTTTACAACGACTTCGTATATGTCCTAGCTTTCCACATCTCCAACACCGGATTTCCTTCTTATCTGGTAGATTCTCTTTAAGGACTCGTCTGATTGCTTCAATTATACTAGTTTCCTCCTCCTTTTCTTCTTCGACTTTCCTTATTCTAGGCTGGCTCCTGCAGCTCTGCTTTGCCGCCTCGAATTCCAAAGCTCGGGCCAATGCATCAACCAGTTGGCTCGGACGAGCCAACGTCAGAGCCTGTCTTGTTTCGTTGTCTCGAAGTCCATCCAAAAAGGCTTGAACCGCTAATCGTTCCATAACGGTCGTTGGAGTAGCTGGATATGCTAGCCGAACCAAGCGTGCAATATCAGCCTCGAATTCTTGTAGAGTCTCGTTCGATTTCTGGCAGCGATTCTTCAGTTGGGAATGGTAGACATGTTCCAGATGTGTCTGGCCATATCGCAGTTCCAGGTGTTTCACTAAGGCTTCGTAATCCTCTTGTTCGTTTGGAGAAAGTGTCTGCAAGATGTCCGTTGCATCTCCGCGTAAAGCAAGAGTTAATGCTGTAGCCTTCTCCTCTGGTAGCCAGCCATTTGCTTTTGCTGCTGCCTCAAACTGACGGATGTAATTTGTCCAAGAAGATTTTCCATCGAACTGAGGTGGTTTCATCCGTACTCGGCTTCCCTCCGGCACTGCTCCTGGTTCCGTCAGCATCATTGGTAAATTTACAGCTTTCAGTTTACTATTTATTTCTCTAATTTTGACCTCCAATTTCTCGTTCAATTTTTCTTCTCTCGTATCCAATTCCATCCTTACGTTATTTAATTCCATCCTTACATCGTCAACTTTCTGTCCCACTTTCTCTTCTAATTCATTGACATTTTCTAGAATTTTCCCTTCCAAATATTCTTTTAGGTTTTTAGAATTTTCTAGCATTTTCTGTTGAAACTCGTTAGAATTGTCCAAAATTTTCTGTTGTAAATCGTTAGAATTTTCTAGCATTTTCTGTTGCAAATCGTCCTTTAATTCGTTGACATTTTTCAGAATCTTCTGTTGTAAATCGATTTTCAAATCGCTAGAATTTTCCACCATTTTCTGTTGCAAATCATCCTTTAAATCGCTAGAATTTTCTACCATTTTCTGTTGCAAATCATCCTTTAAATCTTTCAGTTCTTTAGAATTTTCTAGCATTTTCTGTTTTAAATCGTTAGAATTCTCCAACATTTTTTTGTTTAAATTTTGCAACATTAACTGCATATCACACGGGCCTTCAAATAAATACGTATCTGGATTTTCACCTTCCTGCTCCAACGCTTCTCGAAGCCGCTGCTGCAACACATTCTTTTTTCCAGTTGTTTCACATTCTCTTTCTTCCAGCTCCCGCTTAAGGTCTGCCACTTTTAAGTCCATTAACGAAACCATTTTCGCGAATTTTCACACTAACCCCACACCTGACACCAATTGTATCGTTTTTAACTGTTCGTAGTGTGAATTAAAACACGCACTGGTTAATTAACGAACTAAACTATTTATTTAATAACTTAACTACACTTAAAACACTATAAAACTAACTAAACACTTAACTACTAACTATTTATATATAACTATTGTTCAAGAGTCTATTTATTTGCACTTATATTTATTTATTTCGCCGCGAGTACCAAATCATAACTGACTGCCGTGTGCTGCTCCGTTTCTTATATATTCAGCGCCAAGGTCTTCTGGAACATTCCAGCGAGCTCCACACTCTCGATTATTCGAGCGCTGAGTCACCGGCGATGACTCACCGGCAATGACTAATCGGCGATGAGTCATCACTCCGATATCCAGGGCGGTACTCGCTACAGTACTAACGAGTAAAGTACTTAAAATTTTACGTATACTTTTTTTAGTACTCGTGCCCAGCTCTGGTGGTAGGTACATTTGTAGTGGGGATTTATTAATTACAGTGTTGCCTAGTATTATGTATACATATGACACCTGCAAGACAAGTAACTAAGCGTTGAAAGGCTGTTTTCTGGTCTCAAATTTATACTTCCCGCAACAAGATCAAACAAAAAAGAAAAAAAATTAGAGGAACAATTATTTGTAAGAACCAACAGAATTTTCGGAGAAAAAGAAGAAAGTTCAGTTTTTTATTTTTGGATAACTTATTTTAAATATGAATTTTCAAGTTTTATAATCACAAGATCAGAATAAAAAGATAAAGCCGATCGAGAATAAAAGTAAAAAAAAAGAGAATGAAGAGCCAAAGTAATCTAATTACATGCCAAAAAAAAATTACAACAAAAAAATTTTTCATTTTATAATTTAAGTAGGTAATTATTTATACATGGTAAATAAATTGGAACCGAAAAAAACCGTATGGACCGAAAAGATTGGTCCGAACGGACAGAAATATTTTTTTTGGAACCGTAACTGAACCCGAACCGAAATTTGTCGTTTCTCTCGGAACCGGAACCGGACAGAAACCGTTATTTCATTTGCGTCCGGGTCCCTGAATTAAACACAATGGGACTGCCATGGCATGCCATGGAGCCTACACAGCCGTCCCCATGGAGCCTACACAAGGAGTCCGAACTTCATGTAAACAAGAATCTTCCTAAGATAAGAGGGCGCTGGTGTTCCGTTTGTACTGAAACAATTGACTAATTTGTACCGAAACGTTAGCAAAAGAGCAGACGTCAGTACGCATCGACAATCAGCGCCGCTGATGGTGAAAAAAAAAGACCTAATTTGTGCAATTTAAAGGACAGGTTTTGTCAATTTCCCCTATAAAGTTCTGGCTCCATGGGGACGGCGTTCGACAGCGTCAAATGACAAACCAAAGTTGAAACAATGCAAATGCATGATAACGTACACATCGTCGTCCTACGGCGTCGGAGTTTCCAGATTGGGCTATTTATAGCCAATTGGGCTATCTCTACGTCTTCTTTGGCTCTCAAAAATTCCAGACGGCTACAGGCTACTACTTTGGGCTACATTTTTAGCAAAGGGGCTATAATTGGGCTACAATTGGTTAAAAGAATATATATAGACCTTTCCCAATTGATCATGTGCAAAATTTTATAGAGAGATTGGTATTAACTTTACGCAACAAAAGAAGAAGAATAAAGTTGTTTAGTATTATTTTTCTTTATTTGACAGTTGTTCGCAATTTGTTTTTGTTTTCGAACGTTATTCAAGTTATTTATCTAGAGCATGAAGCATACACAATGTGAGCTCAATAGGGGGAATTTACAGAACCTGCCTACTAGATCGCACCAATTATGTGTTATTTTTTCACCACTACCGGCGATGATTTCCATTTTTTACTGACGTATGTTTTACCCTTAGTGGGGGAATGACGACCAGCGGGTAATAACGATCATCAAAAGTTTCATAGTAAGGTAATATTTATGTACAAAATTTTAGTAGCGTCACCTAGCCTCTAGTAGCCTAACCTAACCAAACAGTCGGTAACCAGAAATAATACATTGGCTTCAGTTAATTCGTGTTTGTTTAAAGCAGTCCTTGTAATATTTTCAAGTATATAATTAGTTGATAAAGTCTCAAAACATCAAATTTTCCAATTGCTAAATATGTATAAATTAAGTGCATTAATTTACAACTAAACACCGCGTAACATAAATATCAAATATTTGCCGTTGACAATCTAAGCTCAAAATTAAATTTTTTGACACTTCGGGCAATTGCGATCAAACTCGTTGGGAAATGACGTGGTCGTGATTACCCTTAAGGCCTTATGACATTTTGTTCACGTGTGGAAAATGAAGACGAAAATAATGTTGACCAAATAAGACCAAAATCAAAACAATAATGATTTTAACGGGAATTTGAATTATAAAAATAATGATGAATTATGATGTGCCGCCAGAGGAGATTGGAAATGAGCAACCCGGACCTTCAAATAAGCAACCTGGGCATTCAAGTGAGCAACCTCGTCCTTTAAATGAACAACCCAGGCTTTTAAAAAGCAATACACTGCTAAAAAGTTAAAAAATAATAATCCATCTCGCAAACAAACTTTCCAAAGGGAAACCTTTGAAAGAAAATTTTAGGCTTGTTAAAAAAAACAAGGACAGAAATCAAAAACATCTTCAGCAAAAAAAAAACTTTCCAAAGGGAAACCTTCGAAAGAAAATTTTAGGCTTGTTACTATATCCGACTGAATATTCATCAAACTCTGAAAATATCTTTTATGATGATAGTGATGACGACTCTAATTCAGAATCAAACCTGTGCATTATTTGTGAAGAATACGGCAAAGATGAACTTTGGTTTTGATGCACTGTGTGTGGACATTGGGCTCACAAAGAATGCACAGGTCTCGATTCTGCCAAAAACTATATATACAGGGTTGGGCAAAAGTATGGAATAATGGAAATAATTTTTTTCTGGTCAGTTCCTGCAAAAAACGCTAAGACATGTCAAATTTAGTTTTTTCCAAGGACTATTTTAACATTTTTTTTTATTTTTTTACCCCTCCCCCTTTTACAGAATGACGTGATCGAATTTTTTTTTAAAAGGCAACCCCCAATTATTTTTTCAGAAATGGAGAGACCATCAATTTCTGATTTTAAAAATATGCATATTCAGTATGTTTGGACTTAAAAATACTTTTTCAAATAATAATATTTTTCATCGACAAGAATTGGTGTTTGTGTGTAACAAGTTGATACAAATTTGTAGTATTTTAAATTACCGGAGAGTGCCTATAGGCGCTATAATGCTGAAATTGTTTTTAGTCCAACTGAGGCAATGTGAATTTTCAAAACCAAACTTTATTTTGCTACATGACCAATATTTTTATTTATAGAAACAGCATCTATTAGGAAAATAATTTAAACGGTAAATGTTTAGCCCCTTAAATGCTCAAAAAGTCTACCATTATTTTGACTACATAATTGCAATCTCTCTATAAAAAAAATCACAGGGGTTAAGTCAGGTGACCTTGGTGGCCACTCTATCTGTCCTCCACGCCCAATCCACCTTTCCGCAAATACTTCGTCCAAATATTCTCTCACTACTCGTCCAAAATGAGGGGGTGCCCCATCCTATTGAAACCATATAGAGTCATTCCAAATAAAAACACCAAATGGGGTGCGCTGAGTGATTTTTTATTTTGATGATAAATTTGAGGATGATCTTTTAGGTGTCAAATATGAAAATCCGTTGCCGTTTTAATTTTTTGTTGCTTTACTTTTATTTGGCACCCCTTAGAAGTCTGAAATAGTGTCAATTTCTTACTCTCTTATAGTGGGCCAGAACTTTTTTTCTGTGACAAATATTGAAATAATTTTAATTTTGTTATACTGTTCAGTAAGTGTGTTTTCGATATAAATTATTTTTATCCAATTAGTTAATCTCATAAAAGAATGGTAAACCACTAAAGATTCATGATAATTTGCCAATTTTTGTGATTTTTGTCTGGCTCCTGTGCCTATTCTACTGAATTTAGAAGGTTCATTTTTTTCAGGTATAAAGTACTTATACAATAGAAAACGTAACTATTATTTTAAGTTTCTAGACTATCAATTTCTTTATTAAAAAAATTATTGAAAATTGATAATTCTCAAAATTAGCCAATTTTGCCCTCAGAAATCATTATGTTGAGGAAAAAATAAAAATCTGAAACTTTCAGGAAATGTAGTCCCCACCTTCATCTTTTCATTCCAGTTAGTCTTGTTTTGTTATTTTTATTCCTTTAAAAGATATATTAATTTTTTTAATGCCCGTTTAGTAGCGATATTGTTAGTTTTATTTATAATTTAAAATTTAGATGGCTTTTCATGTTTGGTAGAGAAATGTCAGAGCTGTCAAAAATATTTCATAAATTTTATTTGTGTGTATTTAAATTGTGATTTCAAAAAGTTTCAGGAAATATTACATATTATGTTATATACAAAATTTACCAAAGAAATACGCACAAATAATATTTATGAAATATTTTTGACAGTTCTGACACTTCTCCACCAAACAGGAAAGCCATCTAAATTTTAAATTATAAATAAAACTAACAATATCGCTACTAAACGGGCATTAAAAAAATTAATATATCTTTTAAAGGAATAAAAATAACAAAACAAGACTAACTGGACTGAAAAGATGAAGGTGGGGACTACATTTCCTGAAAGTTTCAGATTTTTATTTTTTCCTCAACATAATGATTTCTGAGGGCAAAATTGGCTAATTTTGAGAATTATCAATTTTCAATAATTTTGTTAATAAAGAAATTGATAGTCTAGAAACTTAAAATAATAGTTACGTTTTCTATTGTATAAGTACTTTATACCTGAAAAAAATGAACCTTCTAAATTCAGTAGAATAGGCACAGGAGCCAGACAAAAATCACAAAAATTGGCAAATTATCATGAATCTTTAGTGGTTTACCATTCTTTTATGAGATTAACTAATTGGATAATAATAATTTATATCGAAAACACACTTACTGAACAGTAAAACAAAATTAAAATTATTTCAATATTTGTCACAGAAAAAAAGTTCTGACCCACTATAAGAGAGTAAGAAATTGACACTATTTCAGACTTCTAAGGGGTGCCAAATAAAAGTAAAGCAACAAAAAATTAAAACGGCAACGGATTTTCATATTTGACACCTAAAAGATCATCCTCAAATTTTTTCATTACAATAAAAAATCATGCAGCGCACTTTTAAATTCATTTTTGGTGTTTTCATTTGGATTGACTCTATAGTGTTGTCATTTGGATACAGGGCTTCTATTGCAGGGACAACGTTCAGTTAATAGAGCCAAATATCTCCCCATCGCTAAATTGCCTTCTATGAAGAAAGGTCCGATAATTTCATTTCCAATTATGCATGCCCAGACATTGACTTTTTGAGGTCGTTGGGTGCAAAATTCGATCATCCAGTGAGGGTTTTGCTGGGACCAGTATCCACAGTTATGTCTATTGACAGCTCCGTTTAGCATAAACTTGGCCTCATCAGAAAACAAAATTTTATTTAAAAAGTTTTGATTTTCCTGCCACATGCGCTGCATAACTTTGCAAAATTGTAGCCTCCTATTAAAGTCATTTTCAGTCAATTCTTGTAACAAGTGGACTTTGTAAGGGTGAAATTTTTCTTTTTTTTTTAATTCTACCAACTGACCTTCTTGAAATATTGTGGTTTTGTGCAAGGTCGCTGCTGGATGTTCTTGAAGCATATTCTATTTCTAACAAAACATTCAATGCCAAATTTTAGTTGGTGGCTGTTTTGGGTCGGCCTGATTTTTTTGCGTTTTCACACTTCCGTTTTGTTTGTATTTTTTAATTACTTTGGAAATACAAGATTGCAAGATAGAGGCATGGTTTGGATAGGCTTCATTAAATAAGCGGCATACTTCTTGCTGCGTTCTCTTCCGGTCTCCAAATCCAACCATGGTTAGGATATCAGCAAGGGGTAAACCACTGATTTTTTTAAATAAAAAAATTGCTTACGAAATAACGGCTAAGAATAACAATAACGGGTAGTCATGCGCAACGAGTCGCTAAGCACTGATTAAGCACTGATTAAGCAAGTTTTCCTTATTGATAACGACTGATAAGGAAAAAATTCACAACACAACGTCCACTAACATTGAACGTTGGTCTCTAAGATTTTAAAGTGGTTTACCCCTCGGATATCAGTCCTTTCTTTTTTAGTCAATTGCACCATTTTTTCTTTGACTTTCAAGTAAATCTGAATTTTAAAAAACTTTTATGTAAAGAACTAAAGCACTGCTTCTTTCAAAATAGCGAAAAATTGACAGTTGTCATGTTTTTCAACTTGGTTACCAGCCTCTTTTGTTTTTGTCAAAGACAACTGCGATTTTTTTTGTACAATTAAAATAAAATTACTTGTCCTATTTTTCCAACTTAAAAAGTTATTATTTTAGAAACTAAGTCCAATCAGACTTAATATGCATATTTTTGAAACCAAAATTTAATAGTCTATCCATTTCTGTAAAAAAAATTGGGGGTTGCCATTTAAATAAATTGACAGTTACGTCATTCTGTAAAAAGGAAAAAAGGTATAAATATGAAAAAAATGTCAAAAAAAATCCTTGGAAAAAACTAAATTTGACGTGTCCGAGCGTTTTTTGCAGGACCTGACCAGGAAAAAATTATTTCCATTATTCCATACTTTAGCCCAACCCTGTATATAGAATAGATATATATATATAGAATTATAAGATATTTATCATAACTACCTATTATAAGAATATTTAATTTAATATTTCCTTTTGTTTTGTTATTTTAAGTTTGTTATGAATTTAATCAAATTTTTTATAGCAACATAGGTAAGTCAAATTTCTTATAGCAACACAAGTCAAATATACCTGGTTGCGATTACCCAGCACTTGGTCGTAATTACCCCGTTACGTGGGAAATGACGACCAAAAGCACTTTGCTAAGAAATTTTTTGATTGGAAAAACTATTCGAGTTGTATTTCTGAACTGATGCATGAATAATATTTAGATTTTCAAAAAGTAGAAATATTGGTTCAAAATTATGATGTGGTTAATTTTTCTTATGTGGTCCATTCCCCCTCTCTACATGTTTCAGTGCAAACCAAACAACAAACAAAACACCAGCGACCTCCTATTTTGGGAAATCATTTATATACATGGAGTTCAGACTCCATGTGCAGGCTCCATGATCTAGGATGCAAATCAAGGTGCCAATTAAGGTCCGGCCGAGATCTCGATCTTGGTCATTCTTGGCCATAAATCTGTCCGAGATCTATTTCTCGATCTCGGCGGAAAAAGGCCGAGATCATCGGCCATGGCCGAAACTTCGCAAAACTCGGACATTCAAAGCGCTAAGCATGCGCGACCAAAACGAGAACGAGCTCTGAGTAACCATTACCTTTTTGCAAAGAACGTAGTTATTTAAATAGTCATTTTAAATGTTAATCTCTTCTGAGTTCACAATGTGAATTTTACATGCAATAAATCTATCCAGCAGAGCAATATTTGTTATCTTATTTCAATTAGGGCCGGTTTTTCAATAGTTGGTTAAGTTTATCTTAGGTACGGTTAATTTTCTTAGATACTATTGTGTTAACAATAGTATCTAAGGATATTAACCGTAAGATAAACTTGACCAACGATTGAAAAACCGGCCCTTAGACAAAATAATTGAAGGGGTCAATGCAAGAAGTGCCTAAGTCACAAATAGATGATTCTGGGATATTGCGGTTTGAAGGTTTATTTTTGATTATGAAATATTACACAAAATAATATGATGAAAATGTGTGTTATATTGTATTCTTTAGGAAAAGTGGATTGGACTTCCATGATTAAAAAAGAAAAAACGTTTTGTTATATCAAAAAAAAAATATATAAAATAATTTGGGACTTAGAGGCCTATTCCCTTTCGCTAAACATGCATGTTCATGAACTACATATGTTTTGTAACATACACAGAGAAAAATTTCTTGTAAAATTTAACAAAATAATAACAAAAAAACTTGTCAATCGAAGACCACTAATAATTTTGTAAAAATATTTATAAATTGAATTAGTAAATCAAACAACAATAAAATTTGTTAAATTTCCAGGCACATTTGTTATTTTCATTACAATATCCTATGTTACTTTTAACAAATAAACTTGTTGTCTATTTTTTAAATTTACACTTATGTAGGTTTGTTATTTTCGTAACACAATTCTATGTCACTATTAACAAATAAACTTGTTGTTTATTTTGCAAATGCGAATGTCACTTTTAACAACAAAGGGTGTTGTTTAATTCACAAAATATTCTGTTGTTTTTTAACACAAAGCTATGTTAATTGGGAAATACAAAAGTAGGTAAAAAATATACACATATTTAAAATAAAGTTTTATATTTATTATTAAAACAAAAGTGGAACATAAATTTGTATATTAAAATGAAAATTGGGAACAATTAACAGATTGTTAGATCCATAGGATTGTTGTAATTCGTAGGAATCATTATAAAATAATAAATCTGGTTTCACTAGTTTTAAAAATTTGTTTTTATCACCAACAACATAAATTTTCATTAAATTGTAAGGTTGTCCACTCTTCACTAACAAATACTATTAGTTTTTCTATCAAAATTATGTTAATTATTTTTACAAAAACAGGTAATTCATTTTTAAAACCAGTACAAATAAAAAAATCATTTCGGTACATGAAATGTTTTTTTAGCCATATAACCAGATAGATTTCAACGTTATCTGGCAAGTCAATGTTTTCATGCAATAAATTTTGATAAGTGTAGTCTTTGATTTTTAACAATTTGGAAGGACCTGTTTCGATAGGCACTTCTAGAACGTTATTTGACCAGTGGTAGGACATCTGCTGCTGATGCTTATTGGCAATAGTCTTAGCAATATACGTTTTTTTATAAGTTTCAAGAAAGTCCTCGTCAATTATAATTCTTTCCTCATCCATAAACTGTACTTGGGAAATATTTAGTTCCGGGAACTTCTTAACCGCTAAAATATCGTTATTTAATAGGTAGGTAATTGTTATAAATAATAATTAATAATATATTAAGAGTATACAGGGTGACGTTTTTACAGTGTTACAAGGCAATATCTTGAAAACGGTTCAATATTTTTTTGTGAAATCTTTATGAAGTAATGGAAACTCGGGGGGACATATTTAGACATATTTTAGAATTTTACCCCCCACCCCATTTTGAGGGGCGGGGGGTAACTTTGGATTTTTCAATGGAACGATGTACTTTTTTTTATAAAATTCGAATCTAGGTAAAAAACTACGTTTTCGTGCCAAAAAAAAATTAATTTGCTCTTTTGGTTACGGAGTTATGATTTATTATGTTAAAATACTAAAAAATAATTTCAATGTTTTTACCAAGACTGTTAAGCTGCACGTTGTTGTTCATTTCCATGAAGACGCGATATTTAGTCGAGAATTTTGACATTTTGCCGATTCATTCTCAATTTATTATTCAGTTAAACATGGAAAGTGATTTTAATCAGCTGGTGAATTTTTGGTACACCGATTTCTTAGACATGGGACCCACACCAAATTTATATGAGTTTATAATGACGTTTTATAGACAAGTTCTGCGCAAGCAGAATTTATATTGAAGTTCGCCAAAAATAGTTAATTTTTTAGTGTGCCCCCCAGCCTCCTGCTCCCCCAAATTAAGATAATTCAAATTAAAGTGGTGCAACATTTACATTTACTACAAATTTTAAAATTTATTTAAAAAATTCCAGTATTACAGGTTTTATTCGATTTTAAATTTTTTATTATTTCTTTTACTTAAATAAAAACAAATTAAAAATGCTATAAAATCTTTAATAGGTACTTGGACTTTTTAAATAAATTTTAAAATTTGCCGATAAACTGCAAATAGATTTACAAATTTACCATTTTTCTCTGTGTATGAGCCTATTCCCTTTCAATTATTTCGTCTATAGACGCATGCGCTCGAAGAATTTTTTAAACATCCATGTTTATAAACATCATCGGTGTTAAAATGGCTATTCCGTTTTCAAAATTCGATGTTTGGTGAACATACGTGATGTTTGAAAACGTTTGTTTACGGACGCTTGCCTAAGAGGTGCTGTTAGCCAATATTTGAGGTTTTTTATCTTGCATTATTCATAAAATGCGGCGATGTTTGGTACAGCATAGTAATTATGGATTAATTACTTTTTCATAATTAATACCTAATTAATTATAATTATATATGATAAATAATTATTTATAAATGAGAATAGTACAAATATAAGGTTTCACACCAAACAAATAAAAATATATTTTTTGGTAATTTTAAAAATAGGTTTATGATTTGTTTTTTAATTATTAAAATGTATTTCCTAATTATAATACCAAAATACAAATTTTGCTTTACTGATTTTTTTAATATAATTAATATTAATTTTATTATAATAATAATAAATATTTATTAAAAAAAATAGAAAATTAAAAAAATCTGAGTGTCAAGAGAGAATTTGGGGGGAGGAAGGTCAAGACTTTTATTTTACAAGGGGGGCAGAGTGTCTAAAACGACCTCTAAAACTAAATATATTGGTAGAATAAAAAATAACTTGGAAAAATATATTTTATTAAAAAAATACAACCAATATAAAATATCAAATACCTATGTAATATTATTACTCAAAAATATAGACAAAATATTAGTCAAAGAAAAGTATAACTAATAAAATACCTACAAAAAAAATATGCATCTAAAAACTCATTTTTTTCACATGGGAGCTAAAACTTTTTGGTTTAATTTTAAAATCTTTTAGGTTTTATCAATACCTTGTAAAACCTCTACACCTTCACTACTCGTCAGAGTTTGAGTTGGACTTTCTCTTTATGCCTCTCTGTTGTAGAAGGGGCCCTTCCACCCGACCTTAAAGGCTGGTCAATAAAAAGTTCCAACGATAGTATTACCTCCACCTTACCCTCCACCTAACTTTTACAGCGCTTCCTCTATTAGGGCTAGTAATTTATCCTTAAAGTCATTAAGTTGTTTTACTGGCTCCCCGACATTGCCAGTCTCCATGAGAGAAATGCGTAGTTTTCTTGCCATTTTCAATACACTAAAAGTGTGTAAAAATAAGTAACAAATAATTATTTTAAGATATTTTATGATTACCCTTTTCCATATAAGGATATCCATATGGACTTAATGGCCCGCCAGAAGATCTGTGCCCAGATAGCACAAAGAAGTACTGGAAACGTCCTAAATATATCTTGTATCAGACATTAGTAACTCCCGAATACGTCCGAATCAGGTCCTGAACCTTCCCCAGGACGTACCAGCGATATCCGATGTTACCAAATCGTCGGTCCCCAGAACGTCCTAAGTAACCCAGATAGCACACAAAGTCTTGAAGATGTCTTTTGTATGTCTGTATTATGACTGAACGTCTGAAGATTTATGGTTGTTCTATAGGGATATCCACCCTTGATTTATTTGCTATTGGTTTCAATGGGGAAAATACACATAAATGTAGAAATTAGTTTTTCCTCCATAGAACCCTATAGGTTTTAATAAAATTTTGACAAATGTCTTATGGTTGCTCTATAGGGATATCCCTATATATCCTTCATTGAGTTATTTGCTATCGGTCTCAATAGGGAAAATGTAAAAATTATGGTGTGCCTATAGGTAATTTCCTATACATTTTCTATCGGGCCGTATCCGGAAAAAACCATGGACAAATGCACATATTGAATCCGGTAGCGCCCGACGCACTCTGATATGTG